>JAMJFZ010002869.1:22735000-23055000 GCA_026225945.1 Cricetomys ansorgei
AATGCCTAAACCCTATTAGAATGCCACACCAGATACCAAAGCAACAGTCCCGTACCAGCCTATCATCTGATGCCTGGGGACTCCAGGCCTCCAGCAATTTCTTCCTTTCAGCTGGCTATGGGGTCACTATCTCTTACCAACACGAAGTTCATTCACGTTTCTCTCTGCCTACTTTCAAAATCTCTTGAAGGTGCATGCATTCCCTAAGCCCCATGATCACAGAGAGAGAGATTCACTGTGCGCTGCATGACTTGCAGTGTAAGAGTTAAAACCAAGATGGATGGAGGTGGCACATGCCTTTAATTCCAGCCTTTGGGAGGCAGGGGCCGGTGGATCTCTTGAGTTCAATCAAGGCTAGCCTGGTCTACAGCGTTCCAGGACATCCAGAAACCCTGTCTCAAACAAACAAAACGAAACGAAACAAAAGAGTTAAAAATCAGTAATCAAGACTGGAATAAAAGAACCCAAATTTACCTCGGCCAGATTACCAAGACGGGTGGGCTCATCTGGCTCATTTGTCAATTTTTGCTATTCAGTGAGTTATGACGTTATGAAAAGACAAACATGTTCATCTGTGTTTCTGACATAGCAAGACAGACATCTCATGTTCAGGCATCAGATTTAAAAGTTTATAAAAAGTTATCATCATTAAAAAACAACGAGCAGAGATTGATAAGGTGATCCTAAAATTTACGTGGAACTTCCTGATCTCCAAGCCACACTGCTGTGGGATATTTTCTGTTTTGGTTTCGATACCTTGTAGCTGGGAAGCCAGATGCCTTGCAGCAGTGCAGGCCTGGCTTCCTACCTAGTCACACCCTGTGCTAGCCTTGGGATCTGAACAGACAGACAATTGAAGGTTACAGTCACGAGCAGGTCACGAGCAGGTCAGGAGCAAAGACTCTGATCACCCCCAGCCTAGTTTCATTGTGTTGTAATGAAGGCCTGAAAGATAGAGGGGGTGGGGGAAAAGTTAAAAGGGCTAAGGCAGGAGGAAGGAGGAGTTTTTTGGGGAAGAAAGATGAAGACTCTGCCTGGCTGCCCGGGTATAGAATTCCCTGAGATTCGACATGGTTTGTGATTAATAAAGAGCATTGGAAAATTCATCGCTGGACTCATCATTCAGCGAACGAAAGAATAAAATAACACCACACTAAGGAAAGGAGATTCTTAAACAATGGCCCTAGACCAGATGAGACAGCCACAAGCAAAAGGAGGGACAGCGTCTCACACTGCACAAAGGTTAGCTCAGAATGGATCCGGGCCAGAAGGAAACTTGGAGAAAGTAACACGAGGCCACCTCTGGGACCTCGAATGATAAAGACTCCACCGATATGACTCCAAAAGCAAGGTCCGCAAAGAAAGGAAAGAATGGATTAGAGCTCACAGAATTTACAACAGTGCTTCAAAACACTACTGAAGGAGGGGCTGGAGAGAAGGTTCATGGTTAGCAGCATGCCATGTTCTTACAGAGGACCCGAGTTCAGTTCCCAGCACCCATGTTGGGCGCCTTACGACTGTTTGCAACTCTAGCTCCAGGGGAGGCCCTGGCTCCTGTGAGAACCTGCACTCACACACGCACACTGTGACACACACACACACAATTTTGAAACATAAATGAATCTTTTTTATTTTTTTAAATGCTGTTGTGTAGCTCAGTGGTAGAGCATTTGCCTAGCACAGAAGGCCCTGGGTACCATGCCCGGTACTGAAAAATAAAAATAAGACACCATAAAAAAATAAAAAGGATCCCGGCGTGTAAGTCAGGTGGAAAAGTCAGGCCACACCAAGTCCGAGGACCTGAGAATAGAACTGATTTGCAAAGCCCATGTTGGAGAAGTCCATGAGAAAGATGCTCAACATCATTAGTCGCTAGGGAAACGCAAGATGTCATGTCCCAGAAAGACAGGTGTTAAGAAGTGCTGGCTGAGAACCAGGAGCCTCCACACACCACTCATGGGAATGTAAAAAATGCGTCACTGAAGGAAACAGCTGCACGGTTACTTAACAATGCCTCAAGTTACCTTAGGCGCCTATCCAGGAAAAACAAAACATTCATCCACGCAAAGACCAGCAGACACACACGGCGGAGCAACACCGCTCACGGCAGCGAAAAAGAGAAGCAGACCCAGAGCCCATCACCCAACACGGACAAGCACACTGGCAACACAGCGGAATGCTATGCGGCAATGAAAAGGTGCCGGCGGTACCAACACCTGCTGCCATGTGGACTGTGCTCCATGACACCACCCTGGAGAAGACAAAGCCAAAGACCGCCCTGCAGACTTCTGAATAGATATGGAGTTCCAGCTGGGGACTGGGGGCATCGCTCAGCTGGCAGAGGGCTTGCCTAGCATGCATAGGGCCCTAGGCTCAGTCCCTAGCACTGCACAGAATTGAGTGTGGTGATGCATACCTGTAACCCCAGCCTTAGGGAGGCAGAGACAGGAAGATCAAAAGTTGAAGGTTATCTTCAGCTACATAGTTCAAGGCCAGCCTGGGCTACATGAGACCCTGTCTTTATAAAGGATCAGAAAGGGCAATTTATATATAAGAGAGAACATAGATTATTGGTTGCTCAGAGCTACTCTAGGGGACCACGCGGGGTGAAGCTAGTGTTCCGGTGCTGGATTATAGTAAGGTTTGCACAACTTTGTAAATTACTAAAATACCCTGGAGTTGTGAGCCTGAAATGGATACAAGGCACAGAATAATGCTTTGGTTAAGGGAGAGGCTCTAAGAGCCAGGGATGATGTGTCCGGTGTTGGTGCATTCCAGAGCTGCCTTGTGCCCTTGGGGACTACCCTGGTCCTGCCTCAGCACAGGTGAGAACTCATCCCATTGTACAAGTAGGATGAGATCAGGTCTCCTGCCCAGTGTCCCCGCCTCCACGTTTCAATGGTTTCTAAGTGAAGCTGGGGCTCTGTGCAGGGTCCTCAGAAGTACTTGGCTGCCTCTCCCTACATCAGTAAGTTCAAAGAATTCTGCATTGAGTTACTATGAAATAAAGTGCACTTCGGTGAACTCAGATAATGTACAGCACACTGGTGTCTGCCCCTCAGGAAAGTCACAGGAGGCGGTGCTGGGTTGAGCATGACTTCATTTCTGGGCACAGCCTCCGCAGCAGCCAGCAGGGATTGTTGTGACTCAGCTGATTTCAAAGCTTGGCACTGGGAGGTGGCCAGGCTCACTGAGGAATCCCGTGACCTCCTGGTACTGGCGCCTCTCCCCACAATGTCACATGTACAGTGGACATTGCCCGCCACCACCAGCTGTAAGCACAAGAAGATGGGGACGTGAAACAAAGGCTAAAAACACAGCTGGTGTGCTGTATTCGTCACGGGGAAAGGATCTCTAACCAGGTATGCTGGCCTGACTGGTGCATGCACTCCCCACCCTCCTCCCCCCACCCCCCTACTTCCCCAGCATCCTGCTTCCCCAGCATCCTGCTTCCTGCACTCAAGCGCAGTGGTGGGGAGGTGCTGAGCTAGGGTTCCGCAGCGCCACACCCAGCCTTCCAGCAAGTCCAAAGAAAGAGGCTGAGGTTAAAGAGAGCTGGTGTCTTCTGTTCCCATGGCACAGCAGGTTAAGAGGGAACAGCAATCACACCAAGGGTCTGAGCAAGATCTAGGACCCTACAGATAGTTCAGCTACCCCAAACGCTCCCATCTCCATCACTGCTGGGCTCAGAACCCCATTCCAGCACACTCACCCCCAAATGCCCTCTTCAAAGGATGTTTTGCATCAAGCACAAGCAGCTGACCTTTGCACCAATGAGCACTAAAGACATCAGCCTCGGTGAAGCGCTTTTTTCTAAAGGACAGACTAGGCTGGCACTGTATGCCGCTGTCCACACACGGCTGTCTCCCTTCCCCAACTGACTCCCGGTCTCGAGCCAGAAAACGGTGGTGGGGTGTTGAGGATGGGGATGGGGAGGGGCTAAGCAGGAGTTCACAGGGTTTGGGGTGCCCTACCCCCGTTAGTACTGACGTAGGGTCCAACTCAGTTTCTCCCAACAAAAAGTTTTATTAACCTGGCGTGGTGACACACACCTCTATTCCCCGCACTGGGAGGCAGAGGCCCGAGGATCCGTGAGTTTGAGACCAGCCTAGTCCACACAGTGAGTTCAGCGCTATGTAGAGAGACTATGTCAAAAAAAAAAAAAAAATCTGTTTATTTCAGAGTCCTCACTATGTCAGCCTGAAAATCACTATACAAACCAGGCTGGCCTCAAGCTCACAGATGAGCCGCCTGTCTCTTCCTCCAGAGCACCCCCTGACAGCCTCCTTCAAATTTAGTTGCCTGTTTCTGTCAAAATGACGAAAATGAGGCTCTGTAAGCAGTCCTCCTAATACAGCGCATGTGCTCACTCACGCTCCCCCCGCCTTCCCCGTTCCGGTCTCTCTTGCGTAACCTCTTGTCAGGAGCGTCTCTGAGTCAGGCCTAGAAACTCCTTTCCTTCTCCAGGAACAAGCAGGCGTGAACATAAGCATGTGACATAACTTTTGCCAGCCACCAAGGTCCCCCACTGACTCCCAGGAAAAGGCTCACACGCACAGATGGCCTCTTCCCTCTACGGAGTTTCCGTTTGGGCGTGATGCCTGGAGCTGTTGTAACCATTTTGTGACAAGGAGCACTTATCTGGAGACAGGACCTTAAAACTGGAAAACACGGATTTGGGTCAAATGGGCCTGAGTTCAACTGGCAAAGCTAGGACTCTCTACGCTTGCCATTTAAAACACTGACCAGTGTTCTGGTACCTAAGGGACTGGCTGTGCCCTTCACTGTGGTTTTGTGTTGCCACAGTTCACATGGAACACTAGGCTCTCCCATAGTTCCTTCTGCAGGAGCCCTCACCCTTCCCTCCCTCTCTCCCATTCCCCTAGCTGTACACACACACACACACATCTGACCAAGTGTAGCTACACTCTGGCCCATATCTGGTACTCAGATCTCCCATAGGAACCAGCTTTGTCAACGAGTTGATGCAGCTGCCCTGAGGTCAGTGGGTCTTTCTGTATCGACACCACAACCACATCCCTTGCAAACCGTGGGCCCCAAAGTAAAAGAAAGTCAAAAGGTATGGTGAGCCAGGTCAAGTCAATCCTGTCAAAATGCCTCAGTAAATGCTGGAGGTCGGGGTAAGGGGGAGGCTCTCATTCCCACAAGCACTGAAGCAGCCACAGCCAGCAGCTGGCCACTCTCAGGTGGGAAGCCAAGTGGGGAGCACGGCGTGGGTGGCGTGGTTCTTACTGAGCATCCATCTGCCTTTGTCGGAGCCCGGAGGCAGAGAGAGAGAGAGATCAGAGACAAGAGACTCCCGGGGAGATGCCATCAGAGGAGCATTCTCCTCTCTTAATGAGAGGGTCGTACATTTATCACGTTGGGGATGAGGGAGGGTCTTTTTGGTATTCAGGGGTAAAAGGCACTGGTTGAAACAGGGATGCTGGGATAGCGCTTTAGGTAAGCAATACGGCCAATCGTAGTATCGCTGTGGCTTGTGGTCTATTAGCGCAGAAAGGAGGGCCAAACTCCCACCAGCTCTCTAGGATAAGAGCTGGGTCGTGAGCGCCACAGGGGAGGGCAGTTTAAAATGTTACACCAGACCCCCCCCCCAAGGCCGAGGAACGCAACTGACCTGTTGTTCTCTTTGGTTTTAAGTTTTCTGTCCTAACTTTAAACACATGTTAATTTTTAGAAAAAGAAAAAGTAACTATTTTAAAACAAAACCTGGTAAAGTCATGTTAAGAAACCTGCGCCCTGACATAGAGGGAAGTGGAAGTGATGGGTGCGGCTGTGGATCCCTGCTGCCTGGTTCAAATCCCATCTGCACTTCTCCCTAGCTGTGTGACCTCACACAAGTCTGCCTGACCATTCTGTGTCTCAGTTTGCCAGTCTTAGAATGGATCTGAAATGAGACTCGTTCCCTTGGGCTGTCTGAGAATAAATGAGAAGTTACAAGCCAAGGGCCTGGCACCCAGTAAGGGTGGCATTCTTCTCCCAGAATGTGGGTGCTACTGAAGCAGGGCAGGTAGTATCCCTACATTGCCATCACCATGAACTGCACCTGACTCATGAATAACCCAGAAGGAGTACCGGCCGTTTGTTGTGAGTTCAGCTCCTGAGTTAATTCCAGCCACTACCTTTTGCCTCATTCTGGAATCAGGCTTCAATTCCCACGTGCCAGCCCGTCCTCCCAGCCCTGATCACCTTGGCTAGACTCTCATGCACCCTACTGTCTGAGATCAGGGGGTCCCCTCATCTGCAAGTCACCCACCTCATTCCTCCCCTCCTGGATCCTAACCTGCCCCTCACCCTCCTGACCTTCTCTGGCCCCAGGCTTCCAGAGGTCTCCCTCCTGTCCTTAGTTCTAGCTAGACAGAACGACCTACCAGTATCTCAAGAACAGCCCCCTCTGCTCTCATTCCTGAACAGAAAACAGAAATTCAGTTTGGTCTATAAAAAACAAGGCAGAAATGACCACCATAGGGCATAACAGAGCCACTGGTGATGTGCAAGAGCCAGTGATGGACCCCCAATCTATCCTGGGGAACCTCAAGCCTCTAAAAATACACCCAGCTATGAGCCAGTGATGCAGGTCTTTAATCCCAGCACTTGGGGGGGGGGGCGCCTGGGGCTGGGGCAGAGGCACAGGTCTGTGAGTTAGGTCTGTGAGGCCAGCCTGGCCTACAGAGTGAGTTCCAGGACAGCCGGAGTTACAACAGAGACGCACTGTCTCAAGAAATCAACAAACAAACAAACAAAAAAGTACCTCCCCCATCCCACTACCCACCCCTGCTAAACCTGCAAGGGTCAAGAGAGAGGTCTTGAATGATTTAACCTCCAGCCCTGGAGGTCACTAGGGACAGAGGCACCTGCAGCCTCAATCACACCACCTGTGCTACATGGAGACAGAGTCACATCTGCAGCTGCTTCTGAACCTTCCTTCTCTCTCAACATTTTGTATTTTACCAGGGAAACCAGTAGCCCTCCCTTAAAGGAAGGAAGGAAGGAAGGAAGGAAGGAAGGAAGGAAGGAAGGAAGGAAGGAAGGAAGGAAGGAAGAAGGTTTTCTAGGAACAGCTGGGCATGGTGGCTCCTGACTAATCCCAGCACTCAGGAGGCTGAAGCAAGAGAATTGCTTTGAATTCAAGGCCAGCCTGGGCAACAGTATGAGACTCTGTCTTGGAATAAATTCAACAAAACAGGAGGATAGCCATGAGTTAGATGCCAGTCACGGCTACCTACAACCAAAAAGAGGAAGAAAGAAAGAAGAGAAAAGAAAAAGAATTTTAGGAGCTAAGGTCATGTTTAACCAATTTATTTTCCCAAGCTGGTTATATAGAAACCAAGCCAGCCTGTGGTCTGTGCTTAACTTATCTTTTCACTCAGAGACAAAGGATTTTGTCGTGATAACAGCTCTTAATCAAGCCAAACTTCCTTTCTGGCCAGCACACAAAGCCATTCAAGATGAGTCAGACCGTCACCTAAGCCAACCGCCTCGGTGGCAGCAGACCAGCACCCGACACACAGGGACGCAGCAACATCTGTGCCAGTCGCTGGCTGTTCAGAAGCCCAGCGCCTGCACCACAGATAGTCTGAACTGAGACCCCTGGGACTCACACATACACTGGGTTTCAATGATTTAGCACCAAAAAGTAGGGGCCATCGAGGGGCTCTGCTGATAAAGTAGACAACCAGGTCTGGATTCCTGAGTTCGAGCCCCAGGACCCACAGAGTAGAAAGAGAGAACTGATACCTGCAACCTGTCCTCTGACCTCCACACGTGTGTGATACTGTGTGTGTGCCCACATTTATATGCACATTCACACACACACACACACATAAATCGGTGTAATGAGAACTTTTCATGAGGCACATAGGCTATCTCAGTGGTAATTTTTATATTTCATGGTGAACTGATATTGTCTTTGACATCTGGTTTAAATGAGATGTCAAAAGTAATTTCCTACATGCATTTTCTGTGCTTATGCACTTAGGTGTGTGTGTGTGTGTGTGTGTGTGTGTGTGTGTGTGTGCGTGGCAAAAGAACAATCTGAGGTGTCTGTTCCTCAGGTGCTGTGGTGGTTTGGAGGTAGGAGAATGGCCCCTACCATAGGCTCGAATATTTGCATGCTTGGTCCCCGGTTGGTGAGCCGCTTGGAAGTGTGCAGCGACTGAGACAGGTGCTATTCTTTTTTTATTATTATTTATTTTTATTTAAATCTGTGTCTATATGTGTGTATGTTACGTGTATGTGTAGTTTCCCAAGGAGTCCAGAAAAGGGCATCAGATCTTCTGGAATCAGAGTTACAGGAGGCCGTGAACTCCTTCATGCAGAAGCTGAGACCCAAACCTAGGTCTTACTATTAGCTACTGAGCTCCCTCTCCAGCCTGGCCTCCAACACCACATACTCCCCTCTTATCGAGACAAGGTCTCTAACTGGCCTGGGGTTTGCCAGGTAGACTAGTCTGGTTGGCCAGTAAATCCCAGGGATCCAACTATTGCCACCTCCTTAGACAGAGTCGGGATGAGAAGCGCACACCAATATGCCTAGGTGCTTTGTTTTTCTTTTGTAAGTAGGTTCGAGGAGTTGAACTCAGGTCCTAGTGCTTGCACGGCAGGCATTTCACTGAACAAGCTGTCTCCTCAACCCCTCCTACACATTTTTCCATGACTCATACAGCTCTTACTGGACTAAGTATCTCCCAAGCCAGCTGGCTGGGTCTGGATCCTACCCTGCCCCCACCCCCTTGCAGGCTTGCCAGCTACACCACATTGGGCAAACTGATGGCCTGCCAGGCGGGGGGTGGGGGGTGGGGGGGTGGGGGGGTCGGGGGGTGTCTTCATCCTACTGTGAGGATAAGAGGAGAGCCTGTAACATGATCCTGTGAAAATCCACATACCTTGCATGAAAGTTTAAAAACAAAAATTTTTTTTTGGTTTTCTGGTTTTTTGAGACAGAGATTCTCTGTATAGCCCTGGAACTATGACTTTCCTGGAACTAGTTCTGTTCTGCACATCAGTAGATCAGGCTGGCCTCAAACTCAGAGACCCACCTGCCTCTGCCTCCAAATGCTGAGACTAAAAAAGGTATCCGCCACCATGCCCAGCTAAATCAACTTTTTAAAATGGCAGCATTATCATTCACATAAAAGTCAAACCTTTAACATACAGTTCAGCAGTTTCCCGTTCACGGCCCATGCAGTCATGACCACTTTCTAATTCCAGAACATTCTCACTACCCCAACCAGGATCTAATTCCGTGAACAGTCACTCCCCAGTTCTCTCCTCTGCCCAGCCTATGCTGTCTCTGTAAATTTTCCCGTTCTGAAGTGCCATGTGATAGAACTGTTTAAATGCTTGCTCTTTGTGACTGGCTTCTTTTACTTAGCATGTGCTTACGGTTCGTCCATATTGAAGCACGTGGGATTACTCCGACCCTTCCGTGGCCAGATCATGTTCCCTTTCCCACACTAGCTAATTAGGGTAAGGCTGAGTAAGCTCCTTACTCAGATCTTGCTCTTCGTGAGTAAGATCAAGAGAGTAAGCTCAAGACTCTACACAAAGACTTGCTTTCCTTCCTTCTGCCTTGGGGTGGGATCTCTGGAAACATCAGGAGATAAGGTGGAATAACAGGACAGAGGCAGGGAGGACGGCGTGTGCTCCCCAGAGCTTCAGCCCTGTTTGCCTCCGCTCGCCATGTGGCCTCGGCTAAGTCTCTTTTGGCCCTCAGTGTCCTTTCTGTAAAATGAAGGTGTCAGCCCAAGGCCTCTCACTCGGTATCTAGCACCCAGGACGTGAGGCAGTGTCTGGAGGCATGTTGGGTTTTGAGTTGTGACAGGCAGGCAGGTGAGGCCACCATTACTTCAGATAACGTACAGACCCAAAAAGGAAGAACGCCTGGTTCAGAAGGTCACTGGTGTGAGAGGTGAGGAAATCC
The DNA here is from genome assembly GCA_026225945.1 of Cricetomys ansorgei. Classification (NCBI taxonomy): domain Eukaryota; kingdom Metazoa; phylum Chordata; class Mammalia; order Rodentia; family Nesomyidae; genus Cricetomys; species Cricetomys ansorgei. Next base: position 22,744,944 of record JAMJFZ010002869.1, read on the forward strand.
CAAATTAGACTAAGGCAAAACTGTCTTCCGAACTGGCCACACCATTTTATCATCCCCTGACAACGAATGTAGTTTCCAGTTTCTGTACATCTCGCCGGCACGCGTTTTGGCACACGTTTTAAGGGACGTGTGAATGGCTTTTCAAACAGCATTTTCTAGAACACAACTAAGAATGAGGCAGGAGGGTTATAAGCGTGTAAGTCTAGACTGAACTACACAGCGAGACCTGTGGAAAAACACACTGGGTGTGGCAGTGCATGCCGAAGACCTGGCGCTCGGTAAGTAGAGGCAGGAGGAAGATCGGGAGTTCAAGGTCGGCTTTATACTGCCTAAGCGCTCATCTCTAACACAAACAACACTAAACAGCATCAGGGCTGTAGGCGCTGCCCGGGATAAAGAAACTCGGTTTCTTACCTGGTGCCGGTAGTTATACCAGCCATTGGAGCCCGCCACAATCACCACCCAGTGCTTGCCGCCATCTTCAGGATCATCCACACCAATGGAAAAAGCACCGGCAGCTAGCACCAGGCTGAGCAGCACACCCGCTTTCCACATCATTCTGTATCCCAGTGTCCGCCACAAAAGGCTGGAAAGGAAAATGCAGAGCCGATTTTAAAGGAGCAAGAACGACCAGAGATAACGTCACAGCACCTGGGGTCAAGAGGGCGGGCTGCTTAACCCCGGGGAATGTGCTGAGGGTGACAGGGCAGAAGAAAAGCCACTAGAAACTTCGGTCACTGTCTAGTGGGGGTGGAGGGATGGTGACAGCCTTGTCCCTATCCCCTCCACGCCCCCCAGAGCAGGGTGTGCTCACGACCAGAAAGCACTTAGGCCAACTTTTCAAGTTCCTACTACAACTCAGAATGCAGCAGATAGCCGGCATCCCGGCAACGGAGCCTGCGCTGGTGAGATGGCCAGAGCATACTCTGAGCTGTTTGTGTTCTCTCCTTCCACACTATGGATCCTAGGGACGGAACTCCAGTCAGCTGACGTGGCAGCAAGCACCTTCACCCACAGAGCCATCTCACTGGCTCCAAGGTAGATTACTTTTAAAGTCTGTAAATAATTCAGTACATGAACAATAGTTCCCAGGAAGTGGGGCAGGAGGAGAGAGAGAGATGCTGTCACACCTGTTAAATACTCCACAAAGCCACATCACAGGGCTCCAAGATTATGGAGTTAAAATGTTGCAGACCAGAGCCAAATTACCTTGGGCTGTTTTAAGTCCCTCTGAAAGCCATTCATTGTCCATCCCTGTGCCCGTGTCCTGATTCTGCTGTTCTGAAACGACACATCCAGGTCTGTGACCCAGTGATAAGAGGAGATAACTCAGCAGAAGGAGCCCGTGGGGCTGGCCCTGCCTGGCTTCTGCTTGCAAGAAACGGCGCAGCAGCCAAGGCGTAGTCTGTCTCTAAGCTGAAAAAGCCCCGTTCTCTGGAGTAATCCTCCCAACATCTCGGAGGAGATGAGGAGAGAGGAAGGAAGCCCTGTATCTGCAGGGAGGGGAAGAATCCAGGGTACCTGGGGTGGTCCTCTAGGGAGGCTACACCAGGCATCAGTTCACATGAGGCTCTTGTTAAGTACAGACTGTGTCCGTAGGCCAGACCCCTGAAGGGGCTGAATTTCTTCTTCCTTCTTCCTTCTTTCCTTTTCTTCCCCCCCCACCCACTGGCTTTTTGAGACAGGGTTTGTCTTTGTAGCCACTAGCTGTCCTAAAACTCAGTCTGTAGACCAGGCTGGCCTCAAAGAGATCCTCCTGACTCTACCTTCCAGAGTACTAGGATTAAAGGCATGTGACACCACGGGCCTGCAGGCATGCATTTCTAAAGCACTCCTGGGGGCACAGATGCTACCAGCCTGATTGCACTCAGAAGCAGAGCCCCATGGGCCCCCATCCTCCTCAGCCCTTAGCCCAGCATCCTAGGACTGGGATGGGGACTGGGATGCTTCACTGCAAATGTCTGAAACTCAAGAACCAAATCCTCAGTCTGTAAGCCTCAGCGCTCAGTGCAAACTAAGGTTGCTTTCCTTCTTCCTCCTTCTCCAGACCCCTCTCTCATCTTAGCATTCCAAGTGCTGAGATTACAGCATGAACCACCATGCTCAGCTTGAATTCACATTTCTTTCGCTGCACTGCAAAGTCCACGGATGAGTAACTATAGGAAATGTTCCCAGATCTGCTGTCTGGTCCCCGGGGTGTGTGTGGGAAGAGGGTAGGAGGATATAACAGATGAGGTTAGTAAGTGGCTGAGGTGGTTTCACTACCAGGACCTGCTGATCTGTTAATATGCAGCCAGAGGCTCCGCCGCAGTCCTGAAGGCCTGTTAGGGCACCCATGGGGCATATCTGGACAAAGGGCAAGCAAGAGGACGCTAAAGAGCAGAAGCACGTGTCCCCAGAGCTCTCCAGAGACCCCACCAGAAGGTTCTTCACCCTGCACTCATTTAGCTACAATTCAACTTCCCGAAAACCTTCCCCAAGGTCAGCAATGTTTTTCTGTAAAAGGCGAGACAGTAAATATTTCTGACTTTGCAAGATAGGCCTTCTCTAACATAGTCATTTGACCCTGCCAGCATTTCACGAAGGCAACAACAGATAATATGGGACTGAACGGATGTGGCTGTTTGAATAAAACTTTATCTATAAAAAGGAAAACAAAAACAAAAAACAGGTAGCAAGTTTGGCCTGTTTGCTGACTTTGCGCTAGGGAAACAGAATGAGCCCCTGGCCCCAAGGACAACCTGAATAGCTATTATAATCTCCCGTCAAAATCACCAAACAGGGCCCTGGTTTACACACCAGTCTCCGCTGAGTTTGGTTAGTGACTTAGTCCCAAAGAGGGACAAATTCCAGGGTGGCACTGACATGTGATTTTTCTCCTCATATTTAGGGGGAAATTTTAAATAAATAAAATATAAAATACACATGGCTTTCAATGTCTAAAGTCTCCAGATCCACAAATTTAGTCAAGCTTGGACCAAAAACATTTCGAGAGGCCCAGGAGGTGGCTCAGTGAGTTAATCTCTTGCCACATGTTCACAAGGACCGAGTTTGAGTCACCAGAACCCATGTCACCTGGGTGTGGCAGTGTGCGCCCACCATCCCTGCGGTCCTACAGAGAGACAGGAGGCATTGCCAGGAGAATCCACAGAAGCTCTTGAACCAGACAGCCTGGGGCATGCAGCAACAAAGCACAAAGAGACTCTGTCTTCATCAAACTGGAAGGCGAGGATCAACACCAGAGGTTGCCCCAGGACCTCCACAGGCACCTGCAGTATGCACACAGCTGCACTCACACACACGAATGTATGTCTACACATGCACATATAAACACACCATAGACACATGATATTGTTGTATGTAGGTATGTATGAATATGGGGTTTGCATCTACACTGAACTTATAATCTTTTTTTTTTCTTGTCACTTTTTCCAGAGCACAACAGGATGACAACTAACTTAGCACCTGTAATATAGTTCTAGGTATTGGAAGTCATCCAATAGGGAGTTAAAGCTATAGGAAAGTAAGCACAGACTCTATACATTGATGTCATTTCACTTAAAGGACTTGAGCATCCTATTAGGTATCTAAGGAACCTTGGAAGCAGTCCCAAGAACACCCAGATGACTGTGCTGGAATCAATGTCCAACCTGTGAGCCACAGAGCAGCTGCAGCCAGTCTAGCCACCTACATTAATTAGCCGGCACCACAGCAACCATACAGACCCAGCCCTTGGTTGTTTTCACAGTGTCTGGTTTATCTTCCATTCTTCTCATTTACATGTCACCCTACTTCTAGGCAGGAGTAGCAGACAGGCAGAGGTCTGCCACGATCCCTTTACCCACTCATCCTCACAGTGGATGATGACCCCTGTGGACACACAGCACTCCTTCCAGACAGGGAGGGGACTAGGAGAAGCAGAGAAACTTGCACAATCCACACTGCTCCTGTGAAATCCTGGTGGGTCCCATGACCAGACATGGCAGTTCCAGCCTGGCGCCTTAACAGAGTGAGTCTTCAGCCCTTCCTCCCAGACACTTCTGGCCTTTACTCACTATTTTAAGGCACTAATGGGAGCTCTGGTGTGTTCTGCCATGGAGACCTTGAGCCACACACTCCCTAAGTCAACTGACAAACCCAGAGAGTCAAGAACTTGCCTCAACTTCCAGAAATCAAGAATCCCCAAATGGGCTTAATTCATCTAGGGACATTGGGACAGAGTGAGCATTCTAGATACACTGCCGTGAGTCAAACAGGAAATAAAGCCAAAGTCATGGAGCCCATCTAAGTAGCTATATCAAGTTCAAAGCCAGGTATGACATCCATCACCACAGGTGTGACCTCTCACTGCCAGCTACCCACCCGTTGCTGGCTCTGGGTCAGATGCAAGCCAAAGCCAAGCCAAGAAGCTAGTTAGTTAGATGAGGACATCTTTGAAGAACTTTCCAAACAGGAAGGTCTTCATCACTCTGGGAGCTTAAAATAAAATCATCCTGTGAATGGCTGGCGTGTGAGAGGAACAAAGAGGTGGTGCAGACTGTCTGCCTGTTTGGTTATTGGCCGTATTGTTGTTATTTAGGCACAGGGTCTCATTATATAGCAAAGACTGACCCAGAACTCAACAACCCTCCTGCCTCCAACCACCTCTGGCCAGCTAGGGCTGTTTTTCTTTATCAAACTTTTTCATTTTGTTGTTTTTCTGTTTTGTTTTATTCTATTCTATTCTAATGTATTTTGAGACAGGTCTCAGGTAGCCTAGGCTGGCCTCGAACTCATTCATGTAGCTAAGGATGACTTAGAATTTCAGATTCTCAGCCAGGATTGGTGCCACACATCCTTAATCCCAGCAATCAGGAAGTAAAACCAGGCAGATATCTGAGTGGAGGCCAGCCTGATCTACAGAGTGAGTTCCAGGACAGCCAGGGCTACATAGAGAAACCCTATCTTGATAACCGCCCCCCCCCGAAAAAAATAACCCTCCAGGTTCTCCTGCCTCCCGAGTGCTGGGGTTACAGTTACTCATCCCAGCTTTGTTTTGAGATGTTAGGGATCGAACCCAGAGCCTCCCAAGTGTAGGCAAATGCCCCATGGCTGAGCGTCATCCTCAGCCACATTTGTCTCTAAACAGGACCCTCTGCTATGACAAAAGGGCCACCACTCCCTCTCTGGCAGGACATTAAGAAGGTCTCAGTCTCACATCTTCTGATTTTCTTGTTAAAAACTAAGATAATTAGGTCCTATCTCAAATGAAAATGTCTTACCAGATGAATTATCATTTTCCTTTATTGGGAAAATTTGAGATTTTGTGATGAGCCAGATTCTAGACTCCCTAACTTTTTTAGGCCTAATTCTGGTTCCATCAAAATTATTGTCTGCCTATTTCCTGTGAATAAGAGCTATGCAAGCAACTCTCAACTAGACATGCAAATGCGTTCTATTAAAGGGAGACTACACTAACTTCCTTGGCCCTAGGCTACCCCCACCCCCATCTCACACCCCAATATTCCCAGTCAACAGACATGGCTGCACTTCCATGTCCTTTGAATTAGCTGTAACATCTCAACAAGATTTTTTTGTTTTTTTTTTAATTAAAAAGTGAAACTTTTTTTTCCCCCAGAGACAGGGTTTTCTCTGTGTATCCCCGGCTGTCCTGGAACTCTCTCTGAAGACCAGAGGCTGGCCTTGAACTCAGAGATCTGCCTACCTCTGCCTCCTGAGTGCTGGGATTAAAGGTATGTGTCACCAGGCCTGAACTGGACCTGAGATTAGACTTTTTACTGTTTTTGTTTGGTTGCTGGGTTGTTCAAAACAGTGTTTCCTTGCATAACAGCTTGGCTGTCCTGGAACTTGCTCTGTAGTAGACCCGGCTGGCCTCCAACTCAAGAGATCCACCTGCCTCTGCCTCCTGAGTGTTCTGATTAAAGGCGTGGGCCACCACACCAAGCTTTTTTTTTAAAAAAAAAAAAAAAAAAAAAAAAACTTCAACAATTTTAAACTAGGTGCAGTGGCTCACGCCTTTAATCCCAGCACACAGGAGGCAAAGGCAAGGGGATCTCTGTTTGAGGCCAGCCTGATCTACACAGTAAGTTCCAGGACAACTGGGGCTACATCGGGTAGCAACAAACTTTTTTACATTCCCTAATCTGAAGGATACAGAGAGATCTAATTATGGTTTTGTTGGTGTAAGAAAAAAAAAATGAGTCTCGTCAAACCATTCAGATTTCAACATCCTCAGTGTTCAGGATAACTTCCTCATTATAAACTGAGATTCGAATTTTGGTCTGCTAAGCAACTTTTGGCAGTTTAAAAATAATAATACCGGAAGGCTAAGGAGATGATTCGGGATGAAGGAACTTGCCAAGAAAGCCTGATAACCAGTTTTCCCCGAACCCAGCAAAAAAAGCTGAGTCATGCTCTATAATCCCAGCACACCCACACAGAGATAAAAGGAAATGGAGGAATCAGATACTCAGGGACCTGGAGTAAGCTGGATAGTGGCTGAACCCTAAAACAATTTCCACAAGGTGAAAGGGAAGAGCCGACTCTTGAAAAGTATCCTCTGATCTCCACACGTGAGCCATGGAAAGCATGCAATATGTACGCACACACACACACACAGTAAGACAATTCAAAAAAAAAAAAAAAAAGAAGAAGAATACAGGAACCATTTGTCAGCACAAATCTAAGATCCCAGCACTCTGGCAGAGGCAAGCCTGTCTCTGAGTTTGAGGACACCCTGGTCTACATCGTGAGTTGCAGGACAACCAGGGCTATGTAGAGAGACCCTGTCTCAAAAATAAAATAATCACAATAGCAATTGCAATCATGGCTGAGCATTATCTCCAAAGCACAGACAGGGGAGAATTCCCAGAGGCAGAGACTTCTCTCTTCAACATATGAAAAGTGCGGCATGGTTTTTCGGTTAAGAGCGACCACATCACATACGCAATGGTGGACCCAGAACACCGAGAGCCAGAACGGCTCATCACTACTGACACCGTAGCTATCACAGTGCTGAGACCCAGGGCTTTACTCATGTGTTTCTGGGGATGCTGGTGGCAAGAAGCCACTGTGCCGCCAGTCACATATAATTACGTACCCGGCATGACCCTTCGACGTGTTTGTACACTTACTCGAGAGTCCTCCCAGGTACTATAAATAGAAAATGTTCCATGAAACGGCAGCCAGGTTCCCCGGCAGCAGCCTCTCGCGCACACTGCTGACACCTCTGCTCATACCTAGCAGCTCATCCAGTGACTGCCCTAGACCATTCAGGCTCCTGAGAAAGCCCCCAATGGTGTCTGTACAGCATCATCTACTGACAGGTGTCACAGAGCACAGACCCATCAATACATAATGCCCTGGGTATGATGTGGTCTACTTCCTTAACCTGTCTGGAATCTTCTCTTCCTCCCTACCACAGTTGTAACTCCCTGGGGGATACAGTGGCGCCTTTCTGGTCTTCAGAATGGCCTGCTCTAATACTTTCTGCCCTACCAAACCTGTGAGATACAGAGAAATCTACACTAAAGGCAGCTCACTGGGTATTCAGGACCCAACCCTCTAAAGGGCCTTCCAGATTCACCTGTCTGTCCTCCTGGATCAATTCACTCCTTACATGTAATCTGTACTCAAAAGAGGATCCACAATCCTAGGTCCAAAGCATTGTCCACAACTTTGCCTAGCTGTTTTCCGGGTAATTCGAACTCCTCCTTCATCCCACTAGCCATAGCCTGTAGCCCAGGGCTCCAGCTTTACTCCACTCCCTTATGCACAAACTCTTACTTCCTCCCAAATGAGGACTGGCTCTATTCCCTGTACACAAAAGACTACTCTATCCTTGACAAAAATAAACACGTCTCAAAAATCTTAGCAAAGTATTTATCTTGGAGGCCCAGTCCCATAATCCCAGCCCTCAGAAGGCTGAGGCAGGAGGGTCACTGAATCCACAACCAGCCTGGACTACTTAGTGAATTCGAGACTCTGTCTCAAAGCAAAACCAAACAAAAGCTTACTACAGTTCAATAAAGGTTTGCTTTGCAGCCCCAGAGTAAAGAATATTCCAGTCGCTACGGACCACAGGGCGAGTCTCAAACCCTGGCCACTCATTTTCATCTTTAAAACGGAGCATGTGTCATAACTCCAACCTCCAGCCGCTTGCACAAAATAACCCTAACCCTACAAGGGGCAGGGGACCACACAAGGCTAGCTTTCACTTTCAGGGTGGATGTGACCGGTCCTGAAACCCACCAGGTCTCCTCGGAAGGAATATTTGGGGTATTCCTGCCGGGTATTTTTGTTGAGATCGGTAACAGCCTCTCTTCACCGGAGCAACGCTCCGAGTTAAAAAGCATTAATAACCACGTCCTGGACCCTGTCAGGCGCTGCCTGGCTGTGGGACCTCAGAGAATCAATCGACTTCTCCTCCTGCCTCAGTTTCGACCTCCGGGGCAACCCGCCTTTCCAGCAAAACACGCAGCGACACAAACAAGCCTCTCGTGCTGGATGCAATCAGGAGGGAACTGTCACTCAAAGGGTCGAGGGCGAGACACGGAAAGCCTAGCCGAGAGCCCGTAAGCTACTCTCCAGGGGCGTGGGTCCTCCCGGGGGCCAGCGATTACCTGGGCGGGTGACCACCGCGGTGACTGCGGAACCGTGGGAACTCGGAGCGCCGCGCAGCCTCAGACCAGCCACCTCGAGAGTCCACCCTGCTGTGATTGAGGCGCGCCGCCACGGCTCCCAGAGCCTAGGCTACCTGCCCGCCCTGATTGGACAGCCTCGGGGCGTGGCGTTTAAGAGAACCAATAGAAGCTGAGAATGAGGCCGGCGAGCCAGAAAGGCTACGAATCCCAGAGCTCGTGGGCGGGGCTCTGGGCCCTGTGGGCGGGCTCTGGGCCCTGTGGGCGGGGCTCTGGGCCCTGTGGGCGGGCTTTGGGCCCTGTGGGCGGGCTCTGGGGCCTGTGGGCGGGCTCTGGGGCCTGTGGGCGGGCTCTGGGGCCTGTGGGCGGGGCTCTGGGCCCTGTGGGCGGACTCTGGGCCCTGTGGGCGGGCTCTGGGGCCTGTGGGCGGGCTCTGGGGCCTGTGGGCGGGCTCTGGACCCTGTGGGCGGGCTCTGGGGCCTGTGGGCGGGCTCTGGACCCTGTGGGCGGACTCTGGGCCCTGTGGGCGGGCTCTGGGGCCTGTGGGCGGGCTCTGGGGCCTGTGGGCGGGCTCTGGGGCCTGTGGGCGGGCTCTGGACCCTGTGGGCGGGCTCTGGGCCCTGTGGGCGGGCTCTGGGGCCTGTGGGCGGGCTCTGGGGCCTGTGGGCGGGCTCTGGGGCCTGTGGGTGGGCTCTGGGGCCTGTGGGCGGGCTCTGGGGCCTGTGGGCGGGCTCTGGGGCCTGTGGGTGGGCTCTGGGGCCTGTGGGCGGGCTCTGGGGCCTGTGGGCGGGCTCTGGGGCCTGTGGGCGGGCTCTGGGGCCTGTGGGCGGGCTCTGGGGCCTGTGGCCAGAGGTTGTGTTTGTGCCTATACAGTGCGCAAGACTTGAGCACAAAGCAATCTGGGGCCTCTAGGAGCGGTGAAGGGTCACGCACACCCACTGGTCTCCACCCTCACAGACCGTTGTTGTGATTTTGTTGCTCTGCTTTGGCCTGTGATCCCAACTCCGAGAGATAGGTGGCCACCCCAGCTTTACAGAGAGGATATCTGACGAAAATCAAGGAGGTTTTTCTTTTTTTTTTTCAAGCTCCCAAAACACTTTCAGTGGTGGAAGTAAACCTTAGCAGTTTGGTTCCTGAATCCCAAGATCCTAATCTACTGTTATGTCTCAAGTGTTGGACATCACCTCACAGTGAGAGCTAGAGAGGAAACAAAATACTGTTCGCACAAGTGCCGCGAGCTGGTGATCAATACATTGAATTAGATGAGGTTAGTGTGGCAGAGCCTAGGCAGTCTTGCCTGAGAATATCAGGGCCTGAAATAGGGCCACCTTCTGGGGCTTTTTCTCTGATCATTTAGTGTGTGTGTGTGTGTATGTGTGTGTCTGTGCTTGTGTGCGCGCCTCCATCTCTCCGTCTGTGTGCATTTGTATGCATATGAATGCAGAGGCCAGAGGTCACCCGCAGGAATCATCCACCTAATTTTTGTCTGTGTGTGTTTTGGTTTTTTGTTTTGTTTTGTTTTGTGTTTTGTTTTTGTGTTTTTGAGACAGGATCTCTCTATATAGCCCTGGCTATCCTGAAACACAATATGTAGACCAGGCTGGCCTGGAACTCAAGAGAGATCCTCCTGCCTCTGCCTCTGCCTCTGCCTCCCTACTATTAGGATTCCAGACATGGTTCACTATCCCACATCCACCTTGTTTTTGAAACAGGGGATCTCATTTGGCCTGGAGCTTACCGACTAGGCTATACTTAAGGCCAGTGAGTCTGGGGATCAGTCAGTGTTCTACTTCCTCGGGGTCAGGTTACCAGCATGCCCCAACACTCCTGGATTTTTTTTTTCTTTTTTAATGTGGGTTCTGGAGATCAAACTTTAAATTCATGTCCTCATTCTAGCATAGAATATACTTTGCCAACTAAGCTGTTTCCCCAACCCTGAATCTCCCCCCCCCCCCCAGCAAATCTGAGGCCTGGCAACCCACACCAGGCCCACTCCCTATCTTGGTTAATAAAAAAAAAATCTATAAAACAGCAGTCACACCTCTGTCAGCTTCTGTATCAGCGCTGTCTATTGGTGCAAACAAGGCAGAGCTGACTCGCTGTGAGAGACTGTAAAGGCGGCAGGATGAGGGGAACTATAGCAACTGACTGTGTGAAGGAGATGACTGCTAACCCTTGGCTTTAGCATATGGCTACAGGTCTAGAATCACAGCGTGGAAGTGACCGTGGGCTTCAAGACCCGCGGCTAAACATGCTTTCAGGTGTCCCATCACGAGTATGCGGAAGCTCTTTCATCTTTTCTTTCACATATTTACCAGGCTCCCTTAAGTGCCAAGCATTGAGATAAATAAGATTGTGTTTCTTCCTCTTGGGAAGTCACTGTTCAGTAGGAGAGAACAAAGAGCGCCTTAGCCACTCCCTATTTCCCCCACGATAACTGGTGAACTTTTACTCTTTACGCCTTAATAATGAAATAAAAGTGGTGGCTTAAAGCCCAGTGCATTTAGACAAAGGGCCTGGGCAGCACCTTTGCTCTCCCTCAGCAACAGTTGAGCTTAGTGAACCAGAAGAGAAGGCACTGTAAATGGATATCCAATGGGAGAAGCTGCTGGGGGTTGCTAAGGTGATGGTCAGGGAGCCCAGGAGACCTGCAAGGTGACATCAGAGAGATCTAGCTCCAGGCCTGGGAGTACAGGTGAGCTCTTCCTTCAAGTTATCTGGATTCAGATTCCAACTCAATGCACACTACAAGCTGATAACCTGAGAGAGTGGCTTATCTTCTTAGTGCCGACGTTTCCCGATGTTTGGCATAATCTAAGGGTCCCATAAATAATAGACACCACCTAGGTGTGGTGGTCCCTTAGGCAGTGGGTGTAACTTGAGAATTCTAATGAGGAAAACAAGGTAGCTCGGCATGGCAGAGCATACCTATAAATCCCAAGGCTTAGGAGACTGAGACAGGGGGATTGCCTTGGGTTCAAGGCCAGCCTAGGCTGCATAATGAAGCCCTGTCTCAAAAAATAGAGAGGGGAGGAAAGGGAGAAGGGAGGAAAAAAGGAAGAAGGAAGGAAGAAGGAAGAAAAGAAGGAAGAAGGGAAAGAAGGATGGGAGGGAGGGAAGAAGGAAGGAAAGAGAAATCTGCAACCTTGGGAACTGCCTTCACCCTGGTACCACTCATGGGATGGCACTAGGCTCAAGTAAGCTCACACAGTCCCCAAGAGCCAGGCTGGCAGCAGGCTCCCTGCAGACACATAGGCATGGAGACACATAGGCCCCAGCAGAATTCCTCCCAGAAAAGTCCTGGTTGTGGCTCTAGCTACCATCTTGGGGTCAGAGGTCAGTAAGACCAGATGTGAGAAGGTGATGTGAGAGTGTAGCAGCCTCCTGGCTCAGCAGAGACCCCAGCACAGAGGGCCATTTCAGAATACATTTTTAAAAAAAGACAATCAGACAGTGATGATTAAGTGAGGGATTAAGATTATACAGAAGCAGAGACAGGCTGATCTCTGTGAGTATCAGCCTCTGATACAGGCTGATCTCTGTATCAGGCCAGCCCAATACACAGCAATTTCAGGACAGTCAGGAGTACAGAGAGAGACCTTGTCTCACACAACAACAACAAAAGATTACACAGCAGCAGGCGCTGGGGAAAGTATGAAAGCTGTGGGTCAACTTGAGAGCAGTTTCTCTACCTCAGCACGATGGACATTTGGGGTATGTGATTCTTCATTTTGAGGAGAGCTGTCCTGTGCACTGGAAGATGCTTTGTATGCCTGGCCTCTCTAATTAGGGCTAGTAGCACCCCCTTCCCCAAACTGTGATAAATAAAAATGTCTCAGCTGCTACCAAAAACTAAGATAGGCAACACACACACACACGCCATCACCACCACCACACACCACACGCCACACACCACACGCCACAAGCCACACGCCACACAGCACCCTGTTTAGATCTACCAATTCGGAAAGAGGGCAGAATACATCCATCCATGCCCGCATTTCGCCATTCATTCTGTCTGGCCTGGCATTTGAAGGTGTGGACTCTGTGTCCAGACTAATGTCAATTACAGCTCCAGTACTTCCTGCTGTGCAACCTCAGACAATCACTGCCGCTCTGAGCTTGAAGTTCTGCATTTGTGGCACAGCAGTGTCAGTCGCAGCCTCTGCTTTAACCTCCACGGGACAGTGTTGAGATACAGGGTCCTTAAAGGTTCAGGACCTTTGTCAATACAGCAGTGGGCTGGTTATGAGGGGAAGAGGTTTCTGAAGAAAGCATGAGTCTCTATCCCCCCACCCACCCATGGGGCATTTTCTGTCACGTTATGGCACGGAACAAGGCCCTCATCAGATGTTGGCCTGGTACTCTTGGACTTCCCAGTCTCCAACGCTGTGAACCAGATCAACTGTTTATAGTAACAAAAGAAAAAGTTTAAGGCCAGTAAGATGGCTATGCTGTAGAGACACTTGCCAAGTGTGGTGCCCTGAGTTAAAGTCCTGGGACAGAGAAGTAATAAAAGAGTACAGAGTCCCACAGGTTGACCCCTGACCTCCGCCCATGCGCTGTAGTACACACACTAAAAAAACGCAATTTTAAATTTTTCAAAAAATTCTATAGTTTGTAAAGGACCATGCTTTTCTGCTTTAGAAGCACAAACAGAGAAGACAGTGTGTCATGAATAAACGTGGGACAGGATCTAGTGCCCTCTGAACGAATACTAATGTCCAAGCACACGCCAGAGCCAGATGCTAGCCTGAGTCTCTGATCGATTCCCCCATTTGAATCCATCCTTAAAAGACCCTATGCTTCGCCATGACTCCCGATCCGACAGTGTGAGAGGCGTGGGATCTTTAAGAGACTCGTAGGCTCTAGGACCTGCGCTATGAGAATGTACACTCCTCCTGTAGGAGCGAGTCGGTTCTCATGGGAGGAGGTTAGCAATCCTGAGAGCAAATTGTCACAAGAGTTTGACTTCCTCTGCTTTCTCTTGCTTCACTTCATACCACATGAGCGCTCCTTCTACCACTTCCCAAGATAGCTCGGAGCCTCCCCCAGAAGCCAAGCCACAAGCCGAAAAGAACCTGTATTCTTTACTTGTCTGCTAGTCTCTAAGTCCGTTTCCCTTAGGGTCAGGGCCCCTACAGGTTGCCTACGCTACAGTGAACGGCCCTATGCATACAGGCAACACGAACTGGACTCTGCTGCTACCTGAAATCACACGCACACTTACACGCACATACACACACATTTTTTAATCAAAACATAAAACACACAGATTACAAATGTGAAGCTCAATAAACATTTACAAAGTAAGCACATCATGAACCATTCCTATCCAGGGAACCATCTGTCAGACACAAAGTTGAGACTGGCCAGCACCCAAGGGGACCCTTCCCCTGGAAACATAATAGTGTTTTCTTCTCTATTTATTTTTATTAAGTTATTTTATTTACTTATTTTTTATTTTTATTTTTTGAGACAAGGTCTCACTATGTAAATCTGGCTGTCCTGGAACTCACTATGTAGATCAGGCTGGCCTTGAACTCACAGAGATCTGCCTGCCTCTGCCCCCCGAGTGCTGAGGTTAAAGATGTGCACCACCACGCCCAGCGTGCTTTCTCCTTGTGCTCCCAAAACTCCCTTTATCAGTATTCTGATCAGGTACTATTTCTTCCTTTTTATTTTTTAAAATTGTGATAGTTACATACAACATAAAAATTTCCATTTAATACTCCTTTTTCATTTATATTTTTTAAAAGTTTATGGTACCTAAGTGTAGGTGTGTGATGGTGTTCCAGGAAGCCTGAAGCAGTCACTGGAGCTCATAGAACTGGAGTTACAGGAGGTTGTGAGCTGCCCTCTGTGGGTGCTGGGAACTGAACTCAGCTCCTCTGGAAGAGCAGCAAGCTCTCTTACCCACTGCACCATCTCTCCGGAGACTTTCCCCCATTTCCCCTATTTTGAATGTGTGCTCCCTGGTATCAGTGACACCCACATGCTTGTGTTACCATCAGCACTTATTTCTAAAACCTCATGTCACAATCTCCAATGCAAAACCCAGAATAGTGCCCTGCGTAGCTAATATTCTCTGATCCCAGGATCCCTTCTGACCTCATTTCCTGCCACTTCATGACTGGCCCAACCTTTGTGTCTGTGACAGTCAGTTCCCAAAAATGTTCTTCCTCTTCTAGTCACACAACTGACGGTCATGAGGGTAACCCCTTCTCAGAGCGTCTGTTCTGAGCCAGTTAACCTAAGATAACCTAAACACCTCTCTTGATCTAGCCTTCCACTCAGCTTTATTGTCTGAGCATCTAAATTGGTGGCAAACATCTGTAATGCCAGCTCTAGGAAGGCTAAGGAAAGCTACCATATGTTTGAGGCCAACCTGAGTTGAGTTCCAGAACAGCCCAGAACAAGGCTCTGTCTTAAAAATAAAGAAATGTAAAAGGAGGGAAGAAGGAAGGAAGGAAGGAAGGAAGGAAGGGAAGGGAGGGAGGGAGGGAGGGAGGGAGGAAGGGAGGAAGGAAGGAGAGAGAGAAGGAGGGCTAGAGAAATGGCTCAGCGGTTAAGAGCAATGTTCGCTCTCCCGGAGGTTCTGAGTACAATTCCCAGCAATCACTGTGGCTCACAGCCATCTATAATGAGATCTGATGCCCTCTTCTGGCATGCAGTTATATGTACAGACAGAGTACTCATACACATAAATAAATACAAAAAGTTTTTTTTAAAAAGGAAGGAATGAACGAAAAAAGCATGAGAGCTAAAATTATGTTTTAGTTTTAATTACTGTGCCTAAAAGATTCCTAAAACAAAAACGCTTCTAACCTGTAAACGCCACTTGCCCAAGGACAGGTATCCTGACACGCTAGGGCCTGCCGCTCATGTAAAATAGCAAGCCACGGATTTTCACTTTCGTAAACAAGCTTGGTTGATCCAGCTGCACCAGATGTGCTTGACACACAGAGGCAGGAGATAAAGCTTGCTTCAAATTTAGCTAAAAAACTGTGGTAGTGGTCTTATTCTCCACTTGTGGGGTTCACAGAAAAGGAAGTAAGGAAGGAAGGAAGGAAGGGAGGGAGGAGGAAGGAAAACTAAATTTGTTAAATCTCTGGCTTGGTGGCTAGGGCCCAGCTGTTTCTTTCCTAAACCCTCAGACCTGCAATAGTAGCTGCTGCCACATAGTAGGTACTTAGTAAAAATACATTAATTGAATTAAACAGACAGGCATGGCTTCCTACGTCTATAATCTGGGTGCTTAGGAGATAGAGACGGGAGGGTCAGTTAAGAACAACAACAGCAACTAAGTGAATGCACAGTGTTATCGGGCTCAGCATGCAGCTCAGTGGTAAAGTCTTTGCCAAAAAGGCTGAAATGGAATGACACAGGCAGGTAACTTGTTGAGCTTTCTGTCGTCTGTGGGACGAGTAAAGGATCCGACGTGCTTCAGCTTTCACAAGACGTCTCCCTTCCGTCAGCCTGGTCAAACGTTCAGGTTCTGCCGCTCAAGTGCCCTAGAGGATCCCCTTCCAGAACACTTTCCTCGGGCTCTGGGTGAGGAAGGCAAGGCTGCTCTGCCGTTTCCCTGGATAGATTATCTGCTTCCCAAAGCCATGTCTGGCTCAGAACCACTGCTTAGTCCTCAGTAAGGTCTCCAGACGTGTTTTCACCCAGTCCCTCAAAACACCGTGAGCACGTAGCCGATGCTGGCTGAAACGCCCGCCCCTCCCTTCGCCCCAGACAGTTCTCATGTGACCTAGACTGGCCTCAAACTCACGATGTAACCAAAAGCTCACCTGGAACTTCTGATCCTCTTGCTTCCACCTCCCAAGCCCTGGGACGACAGGTGTGTACCACAATACTTAGTGGCTGTTGTTTATTCAATTTTAATGTTTTTATTTTTCTTCTCCCATACAACAAACCCATACAATACATCCCAACCCTCCTCCTCCCTCTGCTCTTTCCAGTTCCTCCATTTCTCCTCTCCCTCAGATCTACTCCCCACCCCTGCTTCTCCCCAGAAAATAAAAGACCTCCCAGGGTTACTGCTCAGAGTGTGGCATAACAAGTTGGAACAAAGTCAGGCACTAATCCTTTCATGGAGGGTGGGTTAGGCAAGCCAGCAGAAGCAAAAGGGTCCCAAGGGCAGGTGAAAGAGCCAGAGACTCCCCAACTCCAGCCTGTAGGAGTTTTGCAAGACCACCAATCCAAGCAGCCATAAGTATACTTAGGGGACCCTGCAGGTTCCATGCCTGCCCCTTCAGTCCCTTGAGCCCTTATGAGTGCTCGTCAGTTGACACTGTGGGGCTTCTTCTCCTGTTGTCCTCCACCCTTCTGGTCTCCAAAACCCTTCCTCCCCACCTTCCCTCCCCACCTTCCTTGGGGTTCTCGATCTCTACATGATGTTTGGCCCTGGGCCTCTCCACATGCTCTCAACAACTGCTGGAGGAAGCCTCTCTGAAGACTAGGGTAGGCATCCATCTATGAGCAGAGCATGAGCAGAGCAGGTTATCCAGTCTCTAGTTCCTGTCCTGTCCTTCAACCATGTTTAGTTTTAAGTGGGTACCAGCTAGAAAAGTACTACCAACTGAGCTCACCCCAGCTCTGAACCCCCTTCCTGACTTTTGGTTACATAATTTTACAGCTGGAATACCTTTGGCCATGAATAGCCTAGGGTCCTGGTTTTCCAAATACATGAATTGGGTCCTGCAGGATACAGGCTGCCTGGGCTTGAACCAGTAAAGGCCTAGTGAACAGCTCTTCGGGCTCACAGCCCGGAGTCCTCGAGGCAAGAGAAAGAGGCTGAGGCTGGGCTGAATCTGAGCCGAGCTGACACACCCTGACTTGTTGAATGAGTTCCTGTTATCGCTTGGCCTCTTTTTCTGATGTTTCCTTCTCCAAAATTAAACTTCTTTTTCAATTTTAGATTTTTAGTAAATCAAAGAACAACTACCGATACTACCTCTTACTGTACATCTGTGTTTTCAGCCCCTTAAGGATCTGGGAGAAAAGTGTTGAAATCCCCTGTTGCTTTCAGTTGGTGTACTAGTACCCTGACTTCCCCAGCAGTAAGATTAACTCGTGTTCAGTAAAATGCACACATGACAGTGCTAGCTGAAAAATAAAAATAGTTAATACGAGAACCGAGTTCCTCTTTTTTCTTCTTTCTCTAAAACAAGCACCTGTTTAAAATCCAGATCACTACTGAGGAAATAAAAACTCAAAACAGGAAGCAGCAAATAGCTGGCAAAGCACTGTGCTCAGCCGAAGACTCTCAGAGGCAGTTCTTATGAGTTAGACCCGAATCAATGCAAAACTTAAACAGCCTGTGTAGCGACTCAACCAAACCCTGTGAGGATGCTTTATGGTAACAAACAACCAGGGTCCTCACCTTCCCTTCTGTCATCCAGGCCAGTGGCTCCAGCATCTTTATTGTCTTCCTGCTCTGGAGCAACTGCTCCAGTTGCTTAAAGCAACAACAACAACAAAAAAGACCTTTATTCAAATCCCATAAAAGATCTTATTTCAGATACTATGACACTATCAGGATCATTTGCTTCAATTTGAAACATTTTTCTTCTTTTATTATGTTGGCTGAGACTTCAGACACAACAGTGTAAGTAGGGCTTGCCTGGCTTTTTTCTTTTTATATTAATCACTTTTTATCGTGAAACGATTCAAAATAAAACCACAGACTCTCTTTCTCCTCTCCTCTAATCCCCTCCTCCCTCTTCTCTTCTCTGTCTCCACTCTCCTTTCCTGGCTGTCATGTTGCCAAATGACTGTGGATTAAAACCCTCTGAAAGCATGAGCCAAGTAAACATTTCTTCCTTTAAAACAAAATTTAAACTGGAGAGATGGCAAAAAAAAAAAAAAATGTAATACAAGGGACGTCTGAGGAAGATATCATTGGCCTCTGGCCTCCGTCCACACATGCACACGTGGACTTTGCAAACATGAAGACCTAAGTTCAATATCTACAACCCTCACAAAAGCTCTGTGTAGGTAAAAAGCCAGCCATGACCAGCACTGGGGAGGCAGAGACTGATGGAATCCTGGGGCTCGCTGGTTGCTTTGTCTAACTGTGCTGGCAACTCCAGACAATTGTGGGAGCTTATTTCAAAAAAAGAGGATAGTATTCCTGAAGTTGACACCGAGACTGTCCTCTGGCCTCCATATCTAAACACACACACACACACACACACACACACACACACACACACACAGAGTCTTAGTTAGGGGTTCTGTTGCTTCAGTGAAACACCATGACCAAAAAGCAAGTTGGAGAGGAGACAGTTTTTTTTGCTTACGCTTCCAAATCATTCTTCATCACTGAAGGAAGTCAGCGAAGGAAGTCAAACAGGACAGGAATCTGCCTATCCATGGCTTTCCACACACAAGCTAATCACATGATTGTAGATGCTGTGTCCGGGTTTCCAGTCACCTCCTGGTATATGTGTGTTCTGTTGGAACAAAAACAGAACAAAATGCAAGGCCACAAGAGGAGTTTGTTGCAACACATTGAACTCATGTGACCAAATTTATGTGGAACAGCTTAGAAATAATGCTTTCAATTCCTTTTTAACCGCAAATATCAGAACAATCACTAGTAACTCACATGTATTTGAAAAACCAGGTTCCTAGGCTATTCATGGCCAAAGGTATTCTCATTTAGTTGCCCCTACTGCACCAGATGTGCTCCAAATGCACCAGATGTGCTTGGTCACTTGTAAGCAAGAGATAACCCAGACAGGAAGTGCATCAGGATAGATGCTTGCCACTGATTGGACCTGTCGAGAAGCGCATAGCCTTATGGGTTCTATGGTTTTAAGCATCTGTGCCATGTGATTCGTGGCCATTCTGTGGGAGCTCTGGAGGTGACAGGGTACCTCACTTTATGGGTACCTCAGAATGGACCTGGTCAGAGTCCATCTTCCTGGCCAGCATTTAATTAATTTAATTAAAGCTTGCTTGCTTCAAATTTGGCTCAATTGTGGTGGTGACATTCTCGACCAGATTTGGGATTTATAATTTCTACCCCGGGACCTTCCAGTCATGTAAATCAGGATTCTTAACTGAGGCCTTAATTAAGAATTTTAGGGACTAGAACTCAGTTTGCAGAGTGCTCTCCTGGTATTCAAAGCCCAGGGTTGGTTCCTCTGCAGTGCATAAAGCCAGGGGTGGTGAGGAATACTAGTTACCTCAACTTGGGAGGCAGAAGAGGGGGGACCAGAGGTTTAACGTCATCTTTGATTACATAATGAGCTTGAGGCTAGCCTGGGATGCTTGAGGTCCTGTCTCAATAGAAAAAAAGAATTTCAATTCAAGTCAGAGTGAAAGAGTTGATTAAGTAAAGAGAAGAGTACACACTTTATGGAGGGAGGAGACCAGTCTTTGGGTGTCTTCACAATAGGTACACACACAGACTGACAGACAGATAGACAGACAGACAGACAGACACACACACACACACACACACACACACACACACACACACGCACAGAGAGAGAGACAGAGACAGAGAGACAGAGAGACATATACACGCTACTCTGTGTTTTTAAAAGTCACACTGCTCCTAAAATAATTTGCAACAAGGTTTACAGATTAAGCAAACTTCAGAAATTACGAAAGTACAGCTGGTTTCTCTTATCTTAACGGATTTCCTTTGTAAATGAGGTTATAAGGTAGTTTCTGAGGTATCTGGGTCTAGGGGCGAGCTGATGAGAGCTGATAAAGCTGAGCTCTCATGTCACACAGGTTCCGCTCGCACTGGGCTCTGCATAAACACAGTTTGATGTTTTCAACATCCGTGGTGAGATGTCTGCAGAGAAATTAAGCACTGCCTCTGTAGGCAGTTTTAATTTTGTCTGTCCTTTTCTTTTCTCTCTGCTGGATTCTGAGTGAGGGATGGCTTTCCTTTTCATGTCTCTTTCATTTTTGTTTTTCCCTCATACCTCAGAAGGATTCGAATGCCATGAAATGAAATCTCTGGGGAGGGGAAGGAAAGGTTCTTCTTCTCTAGAGAGAAGACTAGAGGTTAATATGGTGTGCTGTTCTTGCAGGGAGCCTGAGTTCAGTTCCTAGTACCCACATCAGGTGGCTCACAACTCTGTAACTCCAGTTCCAGGGAGATCCAATACTTCTCTCTGTGGACATCTGCACATACAGACATACACACTTACACACAATTTAAAAAATAAAAAAACTAATCTTTAAAAGTGAAATAAATTTTGGATTTCCACAATTCCCTAGACAAAAAAAAAAAAAAAAAGAAAAAAGAAAAGAAAAAACCCTAAGAACACCCCATCCGTAAAGCCAGGCTATCTTTCACAGAGAGCAATAACTCAGAGGATAGAAATGGTAGAACAGCTCAATCAGTCGCTGAGAATATGCATCCATGCTCAGAACTCATGGCTTCGGAGCAAGGCTTCCCATGTGCCGCCCCCTCTGCCCTCCATGTCCTGTGCTGGAATAGGAAAATCTAAACCAATAAGCGGATGCTTGCTCCGCTACTGTGTGTAGGGGCAGGGCACACGACCCACCTTTTCTTAAGTTTCTTTGTGTGTAAATGTTCTTGTGGGTGTGCACACATGTGGAGGCCAGAGGCAGACATTGTCTTCCTCAATTTATCTCTCCACCTTAGTTTTTTAGAGACCAGGTCTCTCCCTTAGCCTGGAATCTGCCGATTTGTCTAGACTGGCTGGCCAGTGAGCTCCATTCAGGGTACCTTCTGTTTCTGCATCCTCACTCTGAGTATAGGAACGCACCACCATACCCAGCTTCTTATGTGGATATTGATTTTGAGCCTCGTGCTTCTACATCAGACACTTTAGCCACCAAGCCATCTCCCCATACCACATTACTGGTCTTTTTGGCTCACAGATTTTCATATCAATGAACTGTTCTGGAGGAACCGGAGTATGATTTATATTGTGAGCTTCTGTAGTGTTGCTGGTGTTATGGGGAGCCCACCAGAAATAACCACTGTTTATAGCCAATTAAAAGTCTTTTCTTCCAGCTGGCTGGGATGACCTAAGTGTGTAGCCCCAGGCATCAAGAGCTAAACTCTAGATGGAGGGGCTTCTGCACAAGCAGGTGGTTTAACAGAAGCTAAATTAGCTAGGGCATCTTGACCTCAGGTTCCTAGAAGAGAGTTTGGTAACTTTCCCTGGGATTCTCTATTAAAGAGATCAAATTCTAGTTAAACCTGAAATGGCCTCAGCAAGAACACAAGATGGAGGAACCTCTGCACTGTCTTGCCGAGTCACACTGGAATGAGATGCCTGAGACTCTGAGAGGTGACAAATATATATTTCACATCGGGAGGACTGAATGGTTGGAGACCAGAAGGCAGCCTGTGCTAGGAGGCAGCATCCTGACCCACAAAGACTCCAGGTAATAGTACTCACAGTTGCGGTGAGACGGTATGTTTGATAGCGGATTCTGGATTAATGGAAAACTAACGCATCAAACATAAATATCTCAATGAACAAATACCACAATATGTGTCTCTAAAAGATAAGGGTACCGCTGTAGCTTAGATTAATTATTGCCAAAGGCTTGTGTACTAAAGCTTGGTCTCCAATGTGGTGTCACTGGCAGCAGTCAAACATCAAGGAAGCAAACTTTTCAGGTCTGTGAGTCCTTGAGGGTGTATCTTCGATGGGTATTAAGGGTCTGCCCCTTCCTTTTACGTTCTGCTCTACAGATGATTTAAGCTGTTTTACTCCATCACATGCCTCCATAGCTGCCTCAACACAGGCCCAAAGCAACAGAATCAGCTTGTCAAATCAGAACCTCCAAAACCGTGAGCCAAGTGAAGCTTTTATCTTTATGCGTGGGTAAGTCACAGCACTATGGAACCGACTAATATAGGCATTAAAATTTTTCTTTAAAAAATGTTTTATTAATTAGTATGTGTGAGTGTGTGCGCATGTGTGTGTGTGTATGTGTGTGTGAGTGTGTGCATTCTCCTTTGTATATGTATAAATGTGGGCATGCATTTGAAGGTCAGAGGACAGCTGTTGGAAGTCAGTTCTCTCTTTCCACTGTGGGTTTTGGGATTGAACTCAGTTCACCAGCAGCAAGTGCTTCTACCCACTGGGCATCTCACTGGCCCTAATTGAAATAGTGATGGACTATCAGGGATATCTAAGTCTACTACCCAGAAATCCAGAGTATCATTGGCCCGGCTTCTTCCAGTGTCCAGGGCTAACATAACCATTCAACATTGAGGTCAGGGTGCTGGCATTGGCACAGTGCTATAAGATAGATCAATGTTCTCACCGGATTCGAGAAGTTTTGGGCACCAGAGTTCAAAGTCTAAGTGGTTGGGAGAGACAAAGTGACAGTTTTGAGCAAGTGCTAAGTCTCACAAAAGAGGCTTTAGGAACGAATGCATTCGGGGATTCCCGAGTGAGGAAATCTGGCAAAAGTTGGAAATTTGTGCAAGAGAAGAGAGCCAAACCTATTTTCTAAGAATAGCAATAAATGTGTTAATAATAAATAAGTGATAATAAAATAATAAAATGATTAGCCCATCTATGACAGCAGCAGTAAGCTATGAGCTCTGCTCTCATGACTTGTTTTTGATGTGAGACAGGGGCTCTCCTAGCCCAGGTTGGTCTTGAATTGGCTGTGTAGCTGAGGCTGACCTCAAGCTCCTGATCCCCCTGCCTCAGCTTCCTAAGCACTGTAATTACAGGCCTGTATAGCTATACCCACCTCTAATGATTTCTCTTTCCTCCTTCCTTCCTTCCTTTCTTTCTTTCTTTGTTATTGTTTTTGTTTTTTGTTTGTTCAAAACAGGGTTCTCTGTGTAACATCCCTGGGTGTCATGGAACTTGCTCTACAGACTAGGCTGGCCTTGAACTCACAGAGATCCACCTGCCTCTGCCTTCCTAGTGCTGGGATTAAAGGTGTGCACCAACACCACCTGGCTCTCTAATGATTTTTTAAAGGTTCTACTTTCCCTCTCTGTCTCTCTTTTTTATACTTTATTTTTTAAATTTTTTGTTCATTGGTGTTTTCCCTGGATGTTTGTCTGTGTGGGGGTGTGAGAAGCCCTGGAACTGAAGTTACATACAGGTGTGAGCCGCCATATGGGTGCTGGGAATTGAACCCAGATCCTCTGGAAGAGCAGTCAGTGAAGAGCAGCCAATGCTCTTAACCCTGAGCCATCTCTCTAACCCCAAGGTTCCATTCTCAACATTGTTGCACTGGGGATTAAATTTTCAACATATAAATCCTAGATCCAAACAAACAATAGCAGGGTAGGTCTAGGAGTGTTCCTCAGGGGCTCAGTAGTGGGAGGACTCATCTCTCAGAGCCATTCAGCCACCAGGAAAACAGCAGTTACCTGAAAGAACTTTCACAGGGGCCAGGAAATAAAAAAAATGTCATTTGTGGGTATACACTGTGCTCTGTGACTAAAATAGAGAGCAATGCTTATTTACCTGGCAATCCAGAGAGACAATACTGATGTATTTTTAAGTAGCAAGTGCCCTCTGCTGCTCGAAGCTAAAAGTGCACAAAGAGCCTCAATTTCATTTTTAAAATACTTTATTTTTATTTGTGTGTATATGAATATGTGCGGCGCATATGTATATGCCCACAGAAGCTAGAAGAGGATATCAGATCCCCTGGAACTGAAATTATAGGTGGTTGTGAGCAGCCCAATGGGGGAACTAAACTCTGGTCCTACGGGAGGAGCAGCCAGTGTTCTTAACTGCTGAGCCACCTCCTCAGCCCCTCTATTTTTTTTGAAATCAGGTAGAACATGTAATTGTTCTTAGTCACTCATGTGTCCAATAAAAAACAGAAAGGCTACTTCAAGGTGTAAACTTTGAATCACAAGTGTCAGAGGGACATAGTCTCAGTGGACTGAGCTCAGAGCTCACCTCATTCAGGTGATTTATTGATGAAAGGCAATATTAATTGACCTGCCCCACAGATACAAAGGCCTTTTTTGCATAATGAACAGAACCCCACAGCCTGCAGCCCGAGCCAAATGACCTGGCACCAAAGATGCTTCAGGAACAAAGCCCAGGTCAATGGTGTTCCCTGGCTCTTCTTGATGAAAGCTGCAAGAGGGCCATAAAGTCCCTTCATTAGTAATATCATAGACAAATTCCTTTAATATGTAAGAATTTAGGGCAGGGTATTTTAAACAACAATTGCTTCAGATCAGAGTTGCTATCAGGTACAGGTTACATCTCAGGAAGACATCATGAACAGTTACTGGATTTATAGGTTTTTTTCCCCCCAAAGAGTGTATCCCCTCACACATTCAGAAAGCAGCCACACATATATTCCAGTTCTTATCTCTACAAGAACAAGGACATGGGATCACAGAACCAAACTAAAAACACACAGGACTCTTGTAGTGAGGGTGTCAAAATAACCAGAAAGCCTCCAGGGGTCCTCAGCCTACTGAGGGCTGTGGAGACTCAGATGTTTCCAAAGTGGCCTGCCGCACTCCTGTCAGGATTGTCCCAGCAGCCCCACATCTTTAGCAGGGCTTGGCACTCCTCGTCTTTTCACCTTAGTGACTGTGGAGGGGTGCTACATTTTCCCCCGGGAATTTAAATGTGCGCTTCTCTGATGACTAATAACTTCACGTACCTTTTCACCTGCTTTTGGCAAGTTGGATATTTTCTCTTTTAAGTGCTTATTTAAAGCAATAGTCCATTCTTGTTGGAAGGGCTGGGTACAGTCTAGGGATCTTGGAAGGTTTCATTTTCCTTGCCAATTAAAGAATTAAAAGGCAGAACTGGGCAGTGGTGGCACAAGCCTTTAATCACAGCAATGGGAGGCAGAGTCAGAGGCAGGCATAGCTCTGTGAGTTCAAGTCCAGCCTGGTTTACAGAGCTAATTCTAGGACAGCCACGACTACACAGAAAAACCCTGTCTCAAAGACAACAGAAACACAATAAAACAAAAAAGAAATAAAAGGCAGGAAAAATCTGCAGCACAACAGGTTGCAGCAGAGAAATCTCATGCACTGAAAACAGAATCAGCAGTTAAGACAAATGTTTATCGGAAGTGAGGGAACACACACATGCAGCAGACACACAGAGAAAAAGACTCTCTGCAAAGTAGAGGGGACTCAGGAAGCTGAAAAATCCAGTCTCTTATAGAGGGGGGCGCGTTTAAAAGACTCTGTTATAGGGTTGGTCAGTTTGAAGAAACCTAGGCTGGTTGATTGACCGGGAACTTCGGCATAACACGTTCTGATCCAGCCTTTAACTTGTTGAGCCAATCCATCAGTAGGAAGCCTGCTGGTGGGAGACAAAAGCTTTCAGGCTTTGCCTCAAGTCTCAAGGTTGAGGAAGAAGTTCCTACCTTTATTATCTAGCCATGATCCCTCTCTCCCCATCTGTCTATCTAACTCCTAGTCTCTCAGATTGTTCCTGTTTCCTTTTGTTTCACTTTGTTTTGAGACAGGGTTTCTCTATGTAGCCCTGGCTGTCCTGACTGTCCTACTCACTCTGTAGACCAGGCTGGCCTCGGACTGAGACCCACCTGTCTCTGCCTCCTGAGTGCTGGGATTAAAGGTGTGTGCTACCACCTATCTTATGTAAATCTGTAAATGAGACAGTTGCTTCCTCATGACCTGCACCTGCTCACTGCTCTCCGGCACAGCCACCATGGAAGAGCAAAGTTGCTGTGAAGGAATTCTTGTAGTTCCTCTCCCACAGTCTCTGGCAACAAGGAGAGAACACTTCCCTTGGCCTTGAGTTCCCCCACTGGTAAAGGGGACGTAGTTCCGCTGCTAACGGAGCGTGGGATGAGACTAGGCTACTGGTTTCCTTCATTATACAAATAAGCCTCTGGGTGAAGGGGCAGAGTCTTTGTATCAATAGAACACCTGAGGAGCTTCTGTATCAATAAACACCTGAGAGCAGACAATTGGTATTCCACTGCCCAGTATGGCGCCTGCCACAACAGGATTCCCTCTGCTGAGGTCTGGCAGGGTTTGCGTCTATGAACGTGTCCCTTGTCTTTCTTGTGGAGCGACACAGTAGCACACTGCTGCACTGAGTTGCTTAGATATATAGATTCAGGTTTAAAAAGCAATTTGAGAGGAAAGGATTTGTTTCAGCCTACAGTCTCACGTGTCCCAGGCTGGCCTTGAACTGACCATTGCAGCTGAGCATGACTATGAATTTCTGATCCTCCTTCCTCTGTTTCTCAGCGTCAGGATTACAGGCATGTACAGCCTGGCCCAATGTATGCACGTTGGTGATCAAATCCAGAGCTCCTTGCCTATTATTCAAGAAAACTATCAATTGAGCTGTAGTCCTAGTCCTTGATGTTCCTTTGGCAGCCTGTTCCCTGGCACTATTTTTATTTTTATGTATTTATCTATTTATTTGGTTGTTTTTTTTCAAGACAGGCTTTCTCTCTTGGAACTCTGTTGTAACTCTGGC
Source organism: Cricetomys ansorgei (assembly GCA_026225945.1). Classification (NCBI taxonomy): domain Eukaryota; kingdom Metazoa; phylum Chordata; class Mammalia; order Rodentia; family Nesomyidae; genus Cricetomys; species Cricetomys ansorgei. Next base: position 22,772,014 of record JAMJFZ010002869.1, read on the forward strand.
TGTCCTGGAACTCACTTAGTAGGCCAGGTGGGTGTCGAGCTCACAGAGACCCACCTGCCTTTGCCTCCCGAGCGCTGGGATTAAAGGTGTGCGCCACCGCCCTCTGGCTAACTGACAATATTTTTGATGAGGAAGATTTGGTTCTGTCTCAACTTGTTTTGTTTTCACCTTTCAGTGGTTAAAAACATTGTTTTTAGGTTCAGACCGACCTAGATTTGATATCGGCTGTGACATGGTGTGGTGATTTGAATGAGAATGGCCTCATAGGCTCATATATTTTTGAATGCTTGGTCCTCAGCTGATGGAACTGTTTGGGAAGGATTATGAGGTGTGGCCTTGCTGTAGGAAATGTGTCACTGGGGCTGTGCTTTTGCTTTTAGGTTTCAAAAGCCTATTCCATTCCCAGTTAGCCCCCCACCCCCAACTTTCAGATCAGGATGTAAGCTCTTAGCTCCTGGACCAATGCCATGCCTGCCTGCCTGTGGGCCTGCCTGCCTCTATGCTCCTTGCCATGGTGGTCATGGACTCTTACTCTCTGGTTAGGATCTGCTAGCCCCCAAATTAAACGTCCTATTTTGTAAGTTACATTGGTCATGGTGTCGCTTCGCAGCAATGGAAAAGTAAGGAACACGGCCAAGTAACTACATTACACTGCCTTTGGTGCCTATTTCTGTAAAATAGTGTAATGTATTAGGTTCATTAGATAGGGCTGTGGAAAAGCCAATCCCAAATCTCACTAGCTCTTAATGACAAAGGTGCGTTTCTAATTGATGTGACACGTTAAATGTCATCTGTCTTATGTTTCCTTTTTCCCTTTCGGGACCCAGGCTGACAGAACAGCCCCATCTGGGACGTGGACTCTTACATGAGGAAAAAGAGCAATCACTGACTCTGAACATTTAGGTTTATGTGGGGCAAAAGACATGCGTGTATACTAGTGGTTCTCAACCTTCCTAATGCTATGACCCTTTAATACAGTCCCTTATGTTGTGGGGACTGCCAACACAAAATTATTTTCCTTGCTACTTCATAACTGTTATTTTGCTACCGTTATGAATCGCAATGTAAATACGTGACATACGGATGGTCTTAGGCAACCCCTGTGGAAGGATAGTTCTACCCCAAAGGGGTCACGGCATGCAGGTGGAGAACCGCTGCTGTACACATTCCATCAGCAAAAGCAGGTTATATGACCAAACGGACATCAGAGGAGTTGGAAAGGTATTGCCCTCCTGGGATGTGTTGCAGTCACCTGGCAACCACTGATGATAGATAACCCTTAACAGGAAGAGCAGCTGACTAGTTGAGAACAATGCCACCTGCCACACAACAAGAACAGTACCTTCCTTAAAGCGCTGTGAGAATCAAACAAAGCAGCTCTAGGATCTTGAAAGCTGTTCTCTATTTAATGCGGACTCTAAAGTCACAGCAACAGCTGTGCTGTGAGCTATTCTCTTCACTGGACTGGACGACACCCAACTGACTTGAAAGAAAATGGTTTGTGATGATTCCCAATATTTAATGTGGAGACAATAAAACATTGCGTCAAGGGGCACAGACTTTGGAGTGAGATGGGACCCCCTTATCAGAGCAGACAATCTTAGGTTATTTAACATCTCTGAGTCTTAACCTGTTTTCTCAGCACCCAAATGCACATACTTGAGACTATAGCGTAGGCTTTGCGTTAGGGCCAAATCACCCTGGTCCTGCTTACCCAGTATATATAGCCGTTAGTCACTAAATTTTAGTGAATTACTGAACATAGATAGGTTTTTAGACTGATTTCAAAGATCCTGTGAACTGTATGCAGAACGAAACTACAGCAGTATTGGATGGAAAGCCTTTTACCCCGTTCTTTAGTTCTCAGCTAAAGTTACATCTTCTGCAAGGGACCCTGACAGCCTGATTTATTTTCCCGCCTCTGGTCGCTCCTCCCCGTTTTTCTCTTGATTTACGACGTTAACTAATGCTCTGGAACACTCTTTACTCGTTCGCTGGTTTAGGTACAAAGCTCCGTGAAATCAGGAAATCAGGCCTTCTTTTTAAAATCATATTTTTAATTAACTTTGTGTGTGTGTGTGTGCGCGCAAGTCTCTTTCCTCTACGTGGATGGAACTCAGGAGCTTCCATTTCCTGAGCCATCCCACAGGCCCGGGGATCACGATTCAACTCCCGTGGTCCGTCACGGGGCCACGCCCCCTCGGTGGGTGTGGTCCAGCGGTGGGCGTGGCCCTCAATGTTGTTTCTGCCGCGTGCAGCTGGCGGCTCACGTCACACGCACGCTGGCGCCGGCGCGGCTCCCGGTTCGGCCGCCGACGGAAGGGGGCGTGGTCAGGCACTAGGGCCCCGCGGCCGCCGGCGCCACCGCCTGAGTGGCCCGCAAGGCGGCCGGCGGTGCCCGCTCCGCGCCGCTCAGGCAGCTGGGCGGCCACTCTGTTGTGAGGTCCTCGCCGCCCTTCCACGTCTCCCGGAAGAGGTAGCCCGCAGGTCCGGGAGCAGCCGGCTGCTGAGGCGGCCCGGGCGGGCGGGCGACGGACGGGACTGCGGCTGCCGCTCGGCGTCCGCAGGTGAGGCGCCACCAGGCCGCGGGCGGGCGAGCGGCCGGGCCGGCCTGGCCTTCGGGCCCCGTCTCCGCCTTTCCGAGCGCCGCCGTGCTTGTCTTCGCTCCGGGCCGAGGACGGGACGCCACTGCCCCGCAGCTCCGGCCGGGCCGCCGTGGCTGACTGCCCTCCGCGCCTCCTCCAGCTGGCTCTGTTGGCGCAGTGGGGTGTGTCCTCGCCTCCTGCGGACCCGCGGCCCGTCAGATCGCCGGGGCTGGCCGCTGACCCCTGACCCCTGACCCTGCCTCTGTGTGGCATCTGACCTTCCCGGTGGCTTTGCACCACCCAAGTCCCCCTCTTGGAATCTGTCGCAGAGACAGGAGCCCAGGCCCAGCTCGGTGTCTCTAATCCATGGGAAGTTTCCGGGCAGCGTTTTAAAGCCCCGTTGACTTTCAGGTGGGAGGCAAGACATCCGTTTCATAAGCGTCTTTTATTGGGAGAGTCAATTTTCTCTCGTTCATCACCAGTTTTTACTTTACACTCGTGTGGAGTGTTCTAAGTCAGTGCACGTCACCTTACGTTTTCATTTGATTTCTCATAAACCGAGATACACACCTACTGCGTTTCCCTAAAGGACGTGTTTAAACAGTGAATTCCCTGAAGAGATTAGATATGTAGAGGAAGGGGTGAAAGGGTGGGTTAGGCAACCGGGTCGACTTAATTTCAGTGTCTGAGGTGCCATCTGAGCTCTGGGATATTTCTAAACCGTTCCCGTTGTTTATTTGTTTTTAAAGGATATTGCATTTTACCATGTAATGTAGCTGAGAAAGTTATTTGTGATGCTGTTTGCACAACACTTGACATATATTAATTGCATCAGTAGTGTTTCTCGGAGTGCCTGTGTGGGGGCGAGATTCTGGGGATTCATCAGTGAGCCCTGATGTTTAAAAAACAAGTCAGAACAACCTGAGGCACTGTAAGGCAAAAGGTTATGCACAGAGAGTAAAAAGACTTAGCTTAGATGGACGACAACTCTGATGCTGTTTTAGTGAAGAAAGCCCAAAATTAGCCACATAACAGTTCCACCACATTCAACAAACACTGTTGACTTTGTAGTTTACTTTCTTCTTCAGCATGAAGGTTAATTACTTTATCATTGCCTTGACTTATGTGGCACCTACAAGCGTTCAGATGCATTGGTTGAATAGATCATTTATACAGTCATTTAAAAAAAATTCTGAACTCAGTTCAGCATGGTACCTGTTACATGGTAGGTACTAAGTATTTGAATTATTGAAAATTTAATTTAGACCTGTATGTCCATATCTCAGGAGTGCTTCATTTTTAACAGCAATAGCTTTTGTAATAATGAGGAAGTTCCTTACCCCTCAAATTTCAGAGAACTGTTCTTTGGTTGTACTGGAATTTTGCCATAACCTTTGCTCTTTGAATCCTGGATGAATTTGTTAGGGCCTCATGAAAAAAGTATCATAGGCTGTATGGATTAGACTGTAGAAATGGATTTTTCTCACAGTTCTAAGTCTAAGATGAAGGTGTTGGCAAGGTTGATTTGTTTATTTCTCTTATTGTGTGTGTGCTTGCAAATGAGGGTGTGCGTGTGGCTAGTGGACAGCTTTCTTGAGTCCTCTTTCTCACTCCCCCTTGGGTTCTGTGGATTGGATTCAGATTGTCAAGCTTCAGGTCAAAGGCTTCTCCCTGCTCAGCTGTCAGGTAGATAGTTTGTTCAAGGCAGTGCGGGCAGCACTGCACAAGCCCATCTCAGAACATACTTAAATGTTCTGTAAGGTTTCTCAGCTTCTGCTAGTAATTTGTTCAAGGTTGCCTGGTTAGTAAGAGGCAGGTTAGGGTTATAACCCAGGGCTTTCCAGGTGACACACTGATCATATCTTGTCCTTTTTTTTTTTTTTTTCCCAGGTTCATCAGTAGGATTATTCTACCATCATGTCTTGGTTTGCTGATCTTGCTGGAAGGGCAGAAGATCTTCTAAATCGAGTTGATCAAGGGGCTGCCACAGCTCTCAGAAAGGAGAATGCCAGCAACATCTTTTATAACAAAAATTCTGACTATCCTGAACTTCACCAACAAAACACAGATTCGACGTACCAGACTGGACCTAAAACTAACTACATTTCCTCTGCTGCCGATAACATCCGACATCAAAGAGCCACCATCATAGCTGGCACAGCTAACCTGAAAGTAGGATCCAGGACAGCCGGGGAGGCCTCCCATCCCACTGAACATGCGTCTGTCCCTAGGCCTTCATCCCAGTTTGTTCGAAGAAAAAAATCAGAGCCTGACGATGAGCTACTATTTGATTTTCTTAACAGTTCCCAGAAGGAGCCCACTGGGAGAGTGGACATCAAGAAAGAGAAGGGCAAAGCACCAGCCTTTCCAACTTCTCAGTCATCAAGTGTCAGTTCTGCAAACACCAGTGTAGCCACCGACAAGGCCACTGAAGAAAATCCTGGGAGCCAAAGTCCTGGTAGTGAATCAGTCCAGTTTCTTTCAAAATTAAGCAGATTGGATGTGTTATCTTAAGTTAAAATGTTTAAATAATATTATCCACGCACCGTTATAGGATCTGTCCCCACAGGTGTAGGAGAAGGATCTTTGCCAATGTGTAGATACACAGGGGTGACAGAATTGTCCATTAGTCAACACTGTGTTAAGAGTAGGGACTTGTGAATGTTACCTGTTGACCTTTACCTTACCCACGACTGAATTCAGCCTTGTGTACACTAGACAAACATTCTTCCCCAGGCTGTATCCCCAGCAGTTTTGTTCATATTTCGTTTATACCTTCTTGTTTCCCAACCTTTCTGTCAGATGTCATTCTTTTTTTCTTCTATGAAGTGTTTGTCTTTGTTACTGTAAAAACATAAACATAACTTTTAATCGCCTTAAAATTTTAGTAGCCAGGCATGGTGGTGTAGGCCTGTGATTCTAGCTACTTGGGAAGCTGAGGCAGGAGGATCACAAGTTCAAGGCCTGCTTGTGCTACAAGATGAATTAAAGGCCGGCCTGGACAGGTTAGTGAGATCCTGTCTAAAAGTACAAACTAATACTAAAGGTCTGTGCATGAAACTAAGCAGTGGGCACTTGGCCTTGGGATGCAGGAAGCCTTGGTGTTCAATCTTGGCACTACTAAAAAGAAAAATAGAATGCAGGCAGATCACTGGATTCAAGGCTAGTCTGGACTGCCAGGACAGAGAAGCTCTGTCTTGAAAACAGAAAAAAAAGAGAAAAACAAAAAACAAAAACAAATTGGTCTTTGAGACACAAAAGAAGAATTGAGATCTTAATATCATTTTTATTTGTAGGCTACACTATAGTCTTTCTTTATAGTTTGTTTACTGAATAATAAATATAGGTTTTAGAAATGATGTGTAAGTGGTAAATACATTCTAAATTTAATTATGATTTTTCTTTGATCTTTGAGTTACTTAATTTTTTTCCTTAATTACAAATATGAGATTTTCCTACTTTTTTGATTTTTTTTTTATAAGCTTGGTAACATTGAGATCAGATAAAATAGCCTGTAAGTTTCAGGTGTGTATATATATCTAAATCCTTGCATTAAACTTGTAAATTGTACTTTCAGATCTTTAACTCACTTTTTTGCTTATTTGATCTAATGAAGAGCTGTCAGTATTTTAAAATCTATACTTTTTCTGGAGGTGTGTAGGTGCACATGTGCCACACAGGCGTGTAGAGATCAGAGGACAATATGAAGGAGCTGGTTCTCTCCTTCTACCATGTAGCTCCTGGGGATTTAAGGTCGTCAGGCTTGGCAGGAAGAGCCTCCACCTGCTGACCCTTGCTGACCCTGTAGTCAGATTGGGGGGAAAGTCTTTCTTCCTTTATTTACTTATTTATTAGTATTTTGAGATAAGATCTAGAACTTGTAATCATCCTGTCTTATCCTCCAAAATCCTGGGATTACTGGCATGTGTCACTGGATCTCATTATGATATTTAGTTTTGAGAAATATTCTAGCCCAGGCTGGCCTTGAACTCATAGGGTAGCCCAGGTTAGTCTCAATTTCATGGTGATCTTTCTGCCTCAGCCTGCCCAAGAGGTGGCACTGCAAATGTGTACCACCATGTGGCTTCTTGTGTTTTTAGTTTATGTTTATGCACTTACCAAAAGCACTGAGGATTTCACCATACTCTGTTTATCTAACTTTATGGAAAGCCCCCTTCTGTCCATATGATTTTTAAAAATAAGTTAAATGTGGGGTTAGAGAAATGGCTCAGTGGTTGAAGACACTGACTGCTCTTACAGAGGACTTGGGTTTGATTCATAGCACCCACATAGTGGTTCATAACTGTCTATAACTTCAGTTCCAGGGGATCCAACACTTTTCTGGACTCCATGGGAAAAGGACATTTATAAGGTACACAGACATACAAACAGGCAAAATATTTATACACATTAAAAAAAAAGTTAAATGTGAATTTGGATCACAGTTAATTAAAAACAAGATGAATTTGAACTCATGAGATATCGTTTGGTAAGACATTTTAGATTTCAGTTTGATTATAACAAATTGCTGTGACCTGTTGTACTAATGTCTTCTTGCCTTAAAACCCACAACTGTTCTTTGTGCCTTCTCGGTGTTTTCAGTGTTGACAGGTCTATTCCGCTTTTTTTCAAAACCATTTTGGAAACAAGGAAACCCAGCGTTTATATTACCTCTGACTTTCTTCTTCCCAGAACTGTTCTTGAATTCTATCGCTATTTTCTTTGGGTGTGACCAAACTTTGAGGATCCTTGTAGGTCTGGAGACTCCATTTCTGAGAAGAGATTTTCAGTGGAGGATATCTGTTGACAATTAATGGTGTTTTTATGGGATCCTAACTGTAGCAACCCACTCACCAAGAAACATTCCAAAGGCAAGCAACTGCTGCTCACACAGCGGCAATGCTATTGTACCCAAGTGTGTTCTTGTCTTACAGAAGTGAACAGTTCTGATTCTGTGCCTGAAGGCCACAAGGAATCCTCACAGGAAAGCGTGGCATCAAATGCCACCAGCACGGAGCACAGCCTAGCACCGAGTGATGGCAGCAGGTCGCATGAGCTGTCTAATCTGCGACTGGAGAATCAGTTGCTCAGGAATGAAGTCCAGTCTTTAAATCAGGAAATGGCCTCATTACTTCAGAGATCCAAAGAAACTCAGGAAGGTAGGACCTTAATTAGATGGGACTTGTGAAATGTTATTTCCACAGAAATGTGAGGGCCTAAATTTAAAAATAAAACCAGTTCTTCAGTGAGTACAAAACAGAATCTTGGCTATTTAGATTCTTCAGAGGCCACTCAAATGAAAGACACCGGGGGCAGGGTCTTACACTGTGGCCCAGGCTAACCTCAGACTCACAGCAGTCTTTCCGTGCACTCAGCAGGACCCTGACAGGTGCTGGGCTTGCATGTGTAAACTAGTAGAAACCAGTTATCAATAATCTAATTATTTGATTGGTTATTCTAAAGTTTAAGAGAACTTTCTCATGCTGCAAAGTTGAGGTTTAGTATGGTGCTAGACACTCGTAGGCAGGGTCACAGTGTTGCCGCTCCAGGGGCCATAAATGAACATGGCATTTAGTGTGAATGGTGCCCCCAGAACTGCAGTGACACGACCTGCAAGCACAAAACCCTCTTCTTCAGAATGATTAATTAAAAAAAAACATTGGGACTGGAGACATGACTCAGTATTTTAGAGCACTGGCTGTTCTTCCAGAGGAGCTGGACTCTGTTCCCAGCACCCACATGGAGGGTCGCAACCATCTGTGACTCCCGTTCTAGGGGACCAGATGCTCTCTTCGACCTCCAGGGGCACTGGGCGTACATGTGGTATGCAGACTACATTCAGACAAACTCCATACACATAATAAGAAACAGTGTTTTTGGTGTCTTTTTTTCTTGTTTTTTTTTTTTTTTTTAGATTAATAAAATAATAATTTATTTAATAAAAAAAATAATTTTTTTAAATTTTTATTTGCATTGGTGGTTTGCCTGCATTTATATCTGTGTGAGGGTGCCAGGTCCCCTGGAACTGTGGTTATAGACAGTTGTGAGCTGCCATGTAGATGCTAGGAATTGAACCTGGGTCCTCCGGAAGAGCAGCCAGTGCCGAGCCATCTCTCCAGCCCTAAACAAATCTTTTTAAAAAAGAAATAACCGTGTGTCTGGTGTGGTATTGAGAGAGAGTGTGGATATTATGAGTGTAGCTGAGGAGGGAAGAAAGGGGATAGGAAATGTCTACCCTGGTTTGCGGCTAGTGAGAACAGCATAATAGAATTGTGGGAAGTTTTATTTAGGCATGAAAGAAGGCCAGAGGGGCAGAGTAAGATCATTAAAGACTGACTAGAAAAAGCTTTGCTTTGCCCAAACCAATGTAAACATGAAATAGAGTGTACCCTGAAACTCCGTGAAATTTGTTTCAATGCTTTAATAAATTGTTTTTTGTGGCAGACTATGTATAGCACTACGATACACTGTGTGTATCATAGAAAGATGTGTTTTGTTTTGCTTGAATAAATTTCATTTTTTATAGAATTAAATAAGGCAAGAGCAAGAGTAGAAAAATGGAACGTTGACCATTCAAAGAGTGATAGAATAACGAGGGAACTGCGAGCCCAAGTTGATGACCTTACTGAAGCGGTGGCTGCAAAGGATTCCCAGCTGGCTGTCCTCAAAGTGCGACTGCAGGAGGCTGACCAGGTGCTGAGTTCTCGCACAGAAGCCCTGGAAGCCTTACAGAGTGAAAGGTCACGGTAGGTAGTTCTGACACGAAGGGAGGGCAAGCTGGGGTACACAAGTGTGGAAATATGTGGTGTTTTCCAGCTTACCAAGAACTGGCCTTTTAGGAATTTACATACAGGAGGATCTCTTGTGATGTTTGGAGATGTGAGTAAAATGGATTCATTTCTTGACCCTTAAGATGCATGGTTAGCAGATTCTAAATTTAAGAGTATTTGAGGGGCTAGAGAGATGGCTCAGAGGGTAAGAGCACTAACTGCTCTACCAGAGGTCCTGAGTGAGTTCAGTCCCCAGCACCCACATGGTGGCTCACAACCATCTGTGATGGGGTCAGATGTCCTCTTCTGCTGTGCAGGTGTGCACGGAGATGCAGCATTCATATAGAGAAAATAAGTCTTTTTTTAAAGAGTATTTGAAAAGCATAGTGCCATCCATTATTTAATGTATGGTATGTACTTCTATTTGGCCTGAAGATATGAAAATATTCTTTTAAGACTGTCTTAGACCATCTTTCCTGTTGACTAATTCATAGATGCTCTAAGAATTATGGTATCTGATTGCTTATTCCCTGTGGAAATGAGTTCTTTCATGTGATGCATTTTCTTTTAGAATAATGCAGGATCACAATGAAGGTAGTAGCCTACAGAATCAAGCTCTGCAAACTCTTCAGGAGAGGCTGCATGAAGCGGATACCGCTCTGAAGAGAGAGCAAGAGAGCTACAAACAAATGCAGGTTAGAAGGGAGATACTAAGTTCTCTTGGTACTCAGTGGACAGGGTAGTGTCTGTGATTCATAGCACATTAATTCTTCAGTGGAATTTTACCATTCATTTTGTCAAACAGAAACCTATAAATATTTGAAAAATTATCTTAATCTTTACTAAATTAATTTTATGTATGAGATAAAGTTAAAATGGTTAATGTTCATCAGAGCTGTGATCTGTCATTGAATTTGGGTGTAACAACCATTGCCATTATTTCAGTAAATGCTACTTTGGGCATCTTGTTTATTTATTTATTTTTATCTTGTCTAGTTCTAGTTTAACCTGATTCATTTATTTCAAGAGAAAATTGTACATGCTATTTACAGCTCTACTCTTTTTTGTTTTTCTTTTTTTCTTTGTTTTTGTTTTTCCAGACAGGGTTTCTCTTGTGTAGCCCTGCCTGTCCTGGAACTCATTCTGTAGACCAGACTGGCCTCAAAACTCAGAGATCCGCCTGCCTCTGCCTCCCTAGTGCTGGGACTAAAGGCGTGCACCCCCACACCTGACTCACAGCTCTACTTTTAAAGCAGTATTTATGTGTAGTTTAGTCTTGGACCTGTCTACACTTGAGAGTCACCTGTCTGAATCCACTGAACCCTTTAATGGTTTGTTTGGGGCTGTTTTGTTTTTATTTTTATTTTGTTTTTGAGACAGAGTCTTATTATGTAGCCCTGAAATCTTGGACCTCACTATGTAGACCAGGCTGGCCTCAAACTCACAGAGATCCAACTGCCTCTGCCTCCTAGGTGTTGGGATTCAGAGTATTTGCCACCATGCCCAGCTTAGTGGTTTGTTTTTTATAAGACTCAAGGATGAATCTAATGGACAGCAAAGTTTACAAACTGTTATTTTGTATCTGTAAACATTCTAAAATCTGGGGTGGGGAGGTCTGAAATATTCCTGGTCGTGGGGAATTCAGAGAAGGGTAAACAACCTATGTTTCAGCATGTAGCTCATATTAAAAAATGTTAGTGAGACAGTAGTTGGATAGGGTCTTAGGAATGATGGTGCAGGCCTTTAATCCCAGCACCTGGAAGGCAGAGGCAAGTGGATCTCCAAGTTCAAGGACAGCCTGGTTTACAGAGTGAGTTCCAGGATAGCCAGGGCTACACAGAGAAAACCTGCCTCAAACAAAAATTTGCTGAATGTGTGTAGAGCAGTATTTGTATTTGGGCAAAGCTGGAAACAAATGTCATTTGTTGCTGGGATAAACAGGTTGTGGTATGTCCATGCAATGAATTCCTATTAAGGCCATACAAAATAATGGAGTGGAGGCTGGGGAGATGCTTTAGTAAAGTGCTAGCTATACCAGTACAAGGACCTCAGTTGAATTCATGTAAAGGTGAACATGGTAGCACAAATCTGTAACCTCAGTGAAGGGTGAGTTGGGGAGACAAGCAGATTCTGAAGATCTCTGGCCAGCCAGTCTAGGCAAACCAGTGAGCTACAGGTTCAACAAGAGACTGCTTCAAAATAAAGTAAAATAAAAGATGGCCCTCACTGACCTGCTAGGGTTCCTTCACATTTGTGACAATCCTCCTGACCCAGCCTCCCAAGTACTGGAGTTAGGTGTGCAACACCACACTTGGCTCACCTGGTGTATTTCTCCGAATACACATCCTGAGCACCAGAATTGGATATTGCCGTTCCCTAAGCCTAGTTAAAGCCTGGCTGCACCGTGAACAAAGTCCGAGTTCACTTTCATGTGTTGCTGTGTTTGGGAGCCACAGCTTCATGTTTTTCTATTCCTTTTTTCTCCTCATTGTTGGTCAGAGCTAATAAACCCCTTAAGATATGGAATGCATGTGTGAATATATTTCAAGTTAAATGATAGAATAAGTATCATGTAAAATTTACACAGAGTGAGTTTGCTGCACGCCTTAATAAAATGGAAGTGGAACGTCAGAATTTGGCAGAAGCAGTTACTCTGGCAGAAAGAAAGTACTCCGAGGAGAAGAAGAAAGTTGATGAGCTCCAGCAGCAAGTCAAGCTACACAGATCAAGCTTGGAGTCTTCCAAGCAGGAGTTAATTGACTACAAGCAGAAAGCTACGAGGATACTCCAGGTAAGCACGTGTATACACGGATGTGCCCCTCACTGGAGACCCCACCCTAGCATACACGGATGTGCCCTCACTGGAGACCCCCACCCTAGCATACACGGATGTGCCCTCACTGGGAGACCCGCACCCTAGCATACACGGATGTGCCCTCACTGGAGACCCGCACCCTAGCATACATGGATGTGCCCCTCACTGGAGACCCGCACCCTAGCATACACGGATGTGCCCTCACGGGAGACCCGCACCCTAGCATACACGGATGTGCCCTCACTGGAGACCCGCACCCTAGCATACATGGATGTGCCCTCACTGGAGACCCGCACCCTAGCATACACGGATGTGCCCTCACGGGAGACCCGCACTCTAGCATACACGGATGTGCCCTCACTGGGAGATCCGCACTCTAGGTACTGTGAAGTTGTGTGGCTGTACTTGTAACTCCTGTAAGAAGGGTAGAATCGTTTTGATCTTACCATGCCAGGTTAACATCTTCGCTTGCTTCTGTCATCTCTGACGACACCGTTGTTGCTAAGCAGCTAGGTTATGCTCCTTTGGTGGTTCCAAGACACCAATGTAGCCGTTAGCTTCTCATCAGAGAGAAGACGTGTGGTTTCATTTTCATTTAGGATTGTCTGTCTGTGCACGGATTCCATACACGTGCTTCATTTGAGTTGCTTCTCATGATCCGTCTTTGTTATGTGTGTGTGCCTACTGCTACTGTGTCACAGCTCACAAATGCATGTGATCACTTAGTGAAAGAATGAGGACTAGGTTTGGGACCCCTCCCAAAGAAGAAAAAATAAGTTGATTTTGTTTTTATTTTGCTTTGTTTTTAGCTTTTCTTTTTCTTTGAACTGTCCTGTGTTTTGTCGCAACGTCAGGTGCATCAGAATGGCGAGGGCTCTGCTGTCTTCGTTTAGTAAGAACTTGTTCCTTTTGCCCCATCATATAATTTCTCTTTATTACATTTCTGAATTGTCTTTTCAGAACAGTCTAGAATGACCTGAACATACATTTGCGATCATATTTCATTGTTGTGTGTACACACTTTGACTTTGATGACATAGTTGGCTGTTACCCTCCCCTACCTTCTTGGAGATCCTGCTTTATGTGACACACACAACCTTGGCTCCCGCTTTGTCCTTTCTTATCACTGCTTCCAGCTCTTTGGGATCCTCTTCGAAGTCTCCAAAGAGTAAACGTCCATTTAAGTAATGCCCTAAACCCTCTTTCCTACCTTTTATTGCTGTGTGCCCACTCTGTTCTGCCTGTCACCTCATGAGCCTTGAAGCATGTTTCTGACCCTAACCTCTGGACCTCAGGTTCTTGCTGCTTGCTGTTTAGGTGTTGGGTGTCTCAACTCCCAAACCAGCTTCTTCAACTTCTTGTTGAACTCCTTCAACTGTTGTATGGCAGTTAAGCGTGAACCCACAGAGTTATTTTCAAAACTTTTAGTCTTTTTCTTACTTTTTTAAACTCTTTTATTTAAGAGCACATTCAGCTTAGCAGATTTTTAAAAGTCAAAATAATTGACAGATTAAAGTCATTGATGCAGTGCAGTGAGACAGGGAAAGAAAAAAGTCTTTATGTACCCAGGATTGCCAGGGTTGGCTGCACTGAGCTGACACTAGCAAGAGAACCTTGGAGGATGAGTAGGAAGGCTCATACAGGGATAGAGATTTTAGATAAAGAAGCTGTGCCAGAGACAGGGTGCATGAGAGAACATGGAATGCCTGGGGAGCTAGTGCCCATTGCTGGTGCATAACGTATTAGAGATTAGGCGATGGGAGATAAAACCCAGTGACAGGCAAGTAGGTCAGGGGAGAAGATGCTACAGAAATTGAGTAGCATTATAGGATTTGAAATTAAGAAGTGTAGCAGCTTTGAAAACCTAGGTGAGAGTTGGTCATCATCTTGTTAATCATAGCATCCCTAAACAATACCTGGTATGCAAGAAATGTAATGAATAAGTGAGGTGGTAATATCGGAGGCAGGTGGATGTTAGCAGGTGATTATAAGAAGTGTTAGGGCCCCGACCTAGGTTGTGGAAATGAGGATGGCTAAGGGATAGCTAATAGGTAAAAGATAGAATATTTGAGAAATTTAATTGGAGAGAAGGGAAAGAAGTCCAGTGGAATCTGTGTTGACTCTGGGTTTCTGTTTGCATGTAAGGATGTTGTTTCTTGTCCTCTAAAAGGAACAAGTAGGAATAACAATATTAGGTTGAAGGAGGTTAGGACAAATTATGATGAAAAATTGATGTGACATTGACATGAAATTGTCAGGAAGGTAATTAGAAATTCAAGCCTGAAGCTCAGCAGAGAGGTATGGGCGTTAGCCATGGAAGACAGTGTCAATTAGGAGTGTGGGTGAAATTAATTGTGAGTTGTAGTTGTAGTTTTGAGTTGTATCTGCTGGGGGGCTCAGCAAGGGAGACATGGAGGCGTGTTCATACATGTAGACCCTTCCAGACCTCAGCAGAGGGAACCACTATCATGACCAGCACCATTCTGGGTAGTGGAACCGTGAGTGTCCCAGCTCAGGTGTTTTTATTGATACGGAACTCCTCAGATGTTCTGATAGCACATGCAGAGCATTAGCAATCAAACATCCACGTAAATACAACACCTGCAAACAATACAAAACACCAGGACCATTTGGAACCCCTCACCCAACAGTGCATAAAACAATTATTTTATACTAACTAAAAATAAACTTCTACAACAGTAGTAAGCAGCTTGAGAGGAAGGCCTAGGGCTAATTATACAATTTTAAACATCAGCATTTACAAACTGGGCAAAGAAAACTCCCAAAGAGAGCGGCCAGTGTTTGGAGAACCAGGAGAAGTTAGGCCAGGGGAGACTGCCCAAGGGGAATGGTGGGCAATTAGGCAGCTTCTGTGATGTGATGAGGGCTAGGTAGAGTTCTTGGATTTGGCACATGGGTCCCTGGGAATCTCAGTGAGGTCCAGAGGAAGACAGCCTAACTGGCAACATAATGAAGGGCTGATAGCTAGATGCAGATGTGAGAGGACTGCCAGGCTGGGGTCTTGTGATTGGGGTAGGATGCAGTATGCAAATGGTGATGTTAAATGTAGCAAATTTGAAAAATCAAGTGTGAAGAAAGAAGTTGAAACTCCTATAGTTCTGCCACTTAAAAAGGAAAAATTCTCTTGATAGGAGAACCACTTTAAAATGTTGTATTCAAGGTTAAAGAGTCGATCCTTACTGGTTGAGAATTGGCACTTTATAGGTTGATCTTCAAAAGTCTTAGATTTCTTCTTTCTGCTCACCCTTCATATCAGGGAGCCGCAGATGTTTTTTGCAAAGGACCAGATAGTAAATATTATTTATTCTGTAGGCTAAAATGGCTGCCGTTGTATATTTTTTTGTTTTTACTTCTTATAATCCTATTGAAATGTGAAAAACATGTTTGGCTTTTGAGCTGTACAGAAACAGGCCAGCTGGGCCTGTGGACCATGATTTGGACACCTGCTATGCAGCATGGTCCGAATCAACCCTCCTGAAATGCATCTTGGCCACAGCACTCCCTGCCCACTGCTGTCTGGTAATTTGATTTAGCCTACCAAGTCAAATGAAAATAATCTGGCCTCCAGTTGGGGTGGCAGCTACCCATTATTCTAGCACTTAGGAAGCTGAAGTAGAAGGATGCTGCAAGTTCAAAGCCAACCTGGGCCACAGTGCGAGACTCCATCTCAAGCAAAACAAAGCATAAATAAATAAAATTTAGCCTGGCATCTAAAGCCCTTACAGACTGACCTAGACGTATTCCCTGAGCTGCTTCACACAGTGCTTTAACACAGATCACCGTGCTTTTGTGTGTTTTTTCTGTATGTTTTAAAAACTAGCCATGTTTCAATGTCAGTATAAATGCTGACTTCCAAGTGAAGCCTTCTCTCCTGCGCAGAACTCTGCAGTAATCTGACCATCTTCCCTTGCTTGAGTTTATTGCCTTCTTCTGCTGGGAGCTTGTGATTTCCTGCTTATTTGTGAGGCAAAGAGTGCTATCCAGAGGAGGGCATTATCTTTGTCTAACAGAGCTCTTAGTGCAGTGCCAATTGCATCATTGTTGCTCCCTAAACATTAGTTGAGTGGAGTATTGCTGGGAAAAGAAGAATGAGAAGAAAGTAGGAGGAAAATCTTCCTAGGAAACATTTGTCTGGGACTAAGATCCAAGGACAGTACAGCAAGAATCTCTTGTATTTTTATTCCCAAGGCTTTAATAAGCTGTGGATTCCTCTATGGATGAATGTTTGGTGGCTTTGTTTCTGTATGGTGGGATGACACTATATGAGCTAGCTGGGAATACTGATCAGCAAAAAAGTGTGCTTAGCATGTGTGAGGCCCTGGGCTCAGTCTCCAGCACCACAAAAAAATGAATAAAATGAATCTGTCCAGCTAGGGGCTGGATAGGTGGCTCAGAAGGTAAGAACACTTGTTGTTCTTACAAAGGGTTCAGTTCCCAGTGCCCCCCACCCCCCGTGGCTTACAACCATCTATACTAGTCCAGGGGATCTGATGCCCTCTTCTGACCTCTGTGGTTACAAGGCCTTCATTTGGTAAACAGAAATCCTTGCAGGCAAAACATTTATACATGTAAAATAAATAAGTCTTAAAAAAAAAAAAAAAGCTAATGTCTTCTTTGCTTAATTTATTCTCTGTCTCGCAACAGTCTAAAGAAAAATTGATAAACAGCTTAAAGGAAGGCTCCAGTTTTGAAGGCCTAGATAACAGTACTGCTAGCAACATGGAGCTAGAAGAACTTCGGCATGAGAAGGAGATGCAGAGGGAGGAGATCCAGAAGCTGATGGGCCAGATACATCAGCTGAGATCTGAGCTACAGGTAACGTCCACTGGTTAGCATCCCAGACAACCATTTATCCCAGCTACCATCAGTTTGAGGGGTGATGATTCTATATTTTAGGGAGCGCTGGCATTATTGAAACAATGTGTTTCATCTGCTGGAATGTTAGTTACTATGGAGAAATGTATCTAACAATAGCTTTCTTGTCTGTTGACTGTAACTCCAAGGAGTAACACACACAGGTGAAGTACTTACAAAATACTGCCATATACATAAGCCTAAAGTTGTACCAGGAAACAGAACAAGAGTCTTTAAATATATGGATCTTAAATTCTGCTACTTAAACACAAATTAGTTTGGAGTTTTCTGTAAAACTGAAATATTTCCTGATATTAGCATGGGCTCAGAAACTAATTATAGTTTTATGCATAGTCTAATCATTGTAGTTTGTGTATGAGTGTTGTGTTTCTTCTAAAAGTAACAGTCTTGGAGTATGACTCAGTAACAGTATGCTTGCCTAGCATGTGGGAGCCCTCAGTCCAATTCCCCTAGCACAGAAAACAGAAAATGGGGCCATTTATTCCACATAAATATGGGATCTTTACACAAATATCGTATGAGAGAGTCTCTGGTGATAGAAATTAAGTGCAGGGTAATGAACCTTACAGTCTTTTTTTTAAAAAGTAGAATCATTAGCCAGGCAGTGGTGGCACACGCCTTTAATCCCAGCACTCGGGAGGCAGAGGCAGGCGGATCTCTGTGAGTTTGAGGCCAGCCTGGTCCACAGAGTGAGTTCCAGGACAGCTAGAGTTATAATGGAGAAATCCTGTCTTGAAAAAAAAAAAAAGTAGAATCATTTAAAATTTGTAAATAAATATCAATTCCAAATAATTCAATTGTATCAAATTAGAAATTGTATAGATGCTAAATTTATTCATATCTGTTCTATGCTTTCAGGTAATGGTATAAAAACAACCTTGTTTTAATATTTCATCATAAATGCAGTATCATAAATGACATTAACCTATTTTTCTTACCCTGCTCAAGTTTATAAAATTTATATTAGATTTATAAAAGGCATTGGCTCTAGTAAAATAAAGAAACTATTAGTAGAGCTGGCCAGCTGGCTCAGCACATAAAGGCACTTGCTGTGCAAGCATGACAAGCAGACTTCAGTCCCCAGAACCTTATATAAAGGTAGAAGAGTTGGCTTCACATCCTCTTACAGGTATACACGTGATAGACATGCCCCCATCACTCATAAATATCATCATAATGGATTTTTAATTAAAAATTACAAATCAATGTTTAAAAAGTTGCTAGTAATCATTATATCAAATACCAAATTTACTGAGCACTTAATGTTGCCATACACTGGACACCTGTCCTAATACATATTCTTCACTGTAACCCTGAGAGGGAGACATTATTTTCTTTTTACCTTTGAAGAAATTTAGGCACAGAGAAGAAAAACAGCTTGTCTCCAGGCTGGTGAAATGCTAGATCCAGAGTTAGAGCTTAACTCCAAAATGCATGCTCTTTTTTAAGTTTTTTTGAGATAGTTTCTCAGCCGAGGCTGTCCTGGAAATCGCTCTATAGACCAGGGTGTCCTCAAACTCAAAGACTCGCCTTTCTCTGCCTCCCCGAGTGATGGGATTAAGGTGAGCACAGCCACTCCCTGGCAGAATGCATGCTCTCAACCACTGTGGGTTCTGCCTGACTCTGAAGAATCTGCCTGAGTGGTTGGAGTTGGTGGCAAAGATTAATCTGCTGCCCCATGAACTCAAAAGTTGGGAAAGATAATTGCTATTATATCTATATTATATCTCCAAGTCCACAAAATTGTATGAGTTTGGAGGATTGCATTGTGGTCTCAGTTCAGGAGTTTGAAGAGATGCAAGATGAATGTAAAGACAATACTTGAAAGCATCAAGGGCAGAGGTGCTGGCTCTCATCTCTCACTGTCCTGCTGAATGGACTGATGATTAACCTGTGTGGGCAAATGCATGAACCTGGAGCTGTGTTCTTTGTATTTGGAAGATTTAGCAGGAAATCCAGAAAGTGCTTTTGATTTTTTTAAAAGACAGGGTCTCACTATGTAGCTCTGGCTATCCTGGAACTCACTTTGTAGACCACACTGCCTTGAACTCACAGAGCTCCCCCTGCTTCTGCCTCCCCACGTGCTGGGATTAAAGGCATACACTACCACTCCCTGCTTGCTTTTGAGTTTGGAAAAGTGAGAGTAAGAAATGTGGGAAGGGCACTGGAGAGATGACTCAGCAGTCTGACTGGTCTTCTAGTGAACCTCGGTTCAATTCCTAGCACCCACATAGCAGCTCACAACTGTCTGTAACTTCAGTTCCAGGGGATCTGATGCCCTCACACACCAATGCATAAAGTAAAAATAAAACAAATCATTTGAAAAATAAAAATAAATAATTTAAAAAGAAGAAATATGGGAAGATATGAACGCGGGTAGCGGCACTAAAGCAGTCACATGCTAACCTAGGTGACGTCAGAATATTCTCTCTGTGTGCTGATTGATGGTGTACTCACTACCTACAGCCTACAGCAGCAGAACTACAGTGAAGTCCCTTTGGTATTATACTTCAGCTCTCAGAGTGTTAGTTTCTGAATGGAGGCATGATCGCATAGGGAACTCCTGCTCACTCATGAAGTTAGATGATCATCCTGGTCACTCACTCACTACTAGCCAAATTACATTGTGAAGGTATCCGATTTGGTTCCTGTGATCCCTTATCCGTCTGGGAACTGCTGAACCCAATCCACAGCATGTGATGGTCGTTAAGTATGTGTCGAACAGAACCATTAGCTTTTGCTCTCGCTTGTATGGTTCTTTTTAGGATATGGAGGCTCAGCAGGTTAGTGAATCGGAATCAGCAAGAGAACAGTTACAAGATCTGCAAGACCAGATAGCCAGTCAGAAAGCTTCTAAACAAGAGCTGGAGACAGAGCTGGACCGAATGAAACAGGTAAGGAGAGGGCACCTCCCAGGAAAGCTTACAACATGGGCTCAGGGTTTTAGTGGTAGATGGGAGCCTACAGGTTCCTCTTGCCTTTCCATCCCACCCTTCTTGGCTTGGGGTTTTTATGTTTATTATTATTGTTGTATACATAATATGTGAGTATAGGAGCATGCATGCTGCCATCTGTGTGCCACTGCTTGCTGTGGGAGTCAAAGGACAACTTTGTGGGGTTGGTTCTCTCTCTCCATGTTTACGTGAGTTCTAGGGATTGAACTCAGGTTGTCAGGCTGCAAGTCCCTTTACCAACTGAGCCACCTTTTTTTTTTTTTTTTTTTAAGGAGATTGGGGATTAAAGATGTTCACTACCTCTGCCTGGCTTGTTTGTTTTTTAAGGTCTCTGTGTGTACCTGATTGCCCTGAAGCTTTATATGTAGACCAGGATGGCCTCAAGCTCAAAGAGATCCTCCTGCCTCTGCCTCCTGAGTGCTGGGATTACAGGCATGTGTCACCACACACCTCTCAACTGAGCCTTCTTGTGGACCTCAATATTGTGTGTTTTTTAAAAGTTTATTTTGTATGTCTTGTGTATGAGTGTATATGCAGGTGTGTGTGGAGGTGTGCCTGTGCATGTGTGCATGCCAGAAGAGGGCGTCAGGTGTCCTCCACCACTTTCTACCTATTCCTTTGAGATAGGGTCTTTTCCTGAACATAGGGCTAGAACCAGCAAACCCTAGTATCCTCCTGTCTGCCTCATCCACTCAGAGCTGGGCTCCAGGACACCTGGCTTGTGACGTGGATGCTGGGAGCCGAACTCCAGTCCTCAGCATTTTACATAAAGTGCTTGTAGCTGCTGATCCGTCCCTCTAGCCCATGTTTTCCTGTTTTTGTTTTGTGTTAACAGATGGAAAATTGGGCACAGAATGGTGACATAACTGCCCAATACTGTAAAACGTTAGAGAATAAAACCCAGCGTCATCAACTCAGACCCAGGATTCTCTCTGCTTCCTGTGTCTGTGTCCCATCTGTCTGTCAGAGTGTATGTGACAACAAAACATCTTCTTTCCTAGAACTGTGAAGACTGTTACCTGCTAGAAATACTGTTGGTGCCGTAGTAGCAGCTTTTGTTTGAGAATGAAGTATACTTTCAGTTCCCCAAGCCAATTTTTTGTTGCTGTTGGTAGTGGTCTTTTTTGTTTTTGAGACAGGATTTCTCTCTTTTGACTCTGGTTGTCCTGGACTCACTCTGCAGACCAGAGATCCACCTGCCTCTACTCCCAAGTACTGGGATTGAAGGGTTGCACCACCACTGCCCGGCAGGCCAAATTATTTTGCATCAATATATTTATCTATGTGTTGGTTTCTGTATTGAGGTAGTTGACATTAAACACACCTATAGCCACAGTGAGATCCCGAATCTCATGGTAATACCCACTGAGTAGTGACACTGTTGTTAGTACTTTCTTATTTCATACAGTAAAAAGTCACTATCATTCATTTTACAGAAAATTATTCTTGTGATTCTTAGTGTATCACTCATAAAATTTCTAATTTTGTGAAAACCTGTCTCAAAAAAGAAAAGAAAAAAACTCACTTTTAAATTATGTTTTAAATTATCTCCACTTTTTCATGTGTGTCTAAATTCTTTAAATGAGTTTTTTATTAGGATTTTTTATGGAAATAGTACTTAAAATTATTTTGTAAGTGTTAAGAAGAAAACGAAGCAGAGGCCCGCAAGGCATGTGTCCCAGGCTGTTTGAGTTCATGGAGTTACAGATTGGCTGTCCTGTCAGAGTCGGTGTTAGTGCCTTCCAGGGGCTGCTGGGATCAAGGGCGGCAGCTTGAGTGCTTGACAGAAGGTAGTGCTCATTTACTATGGCAGGTGTTTTCCTGCCCCCTCTCTCAAACCCCGTTTTTTAAATGATGAAGTAGAGGAACATGAGCTGATGTAGCTGTAGGCTACTTGTCAGAGATTCCAGATGTAAATTATTTAATTTTAGGGTTAAATGTGTACTTTGTTGAGTAAATTCAGCCTTGAATTTGTGCAAACCTAGAACATGGAGGAAGTCTGGTAGCTCCTCTGGTAAATCTTTACCAGCCATCAGTCTGGCGCCCCTGAGCCATCGCACCAGCCGAGCCATCGCACCAGCCCTCAGTTTGTATTTAAATAATTTATGGCTGGGAAGTGGTGACGCCTTTAATCCCAGCACATGGGAGACAGAGGCAGATCTCTGTGAGTTCGAGGCCAGCCTGGACTACAGAGTGAGTTCCAGGACAGCCAGGGCTACAACAGAGAAACCCTTGTCTTGAAAAAAAAAAAAATTATATTACTAATAGTATCATTCTTTATCATAGATAGCAAATATCTTCTTCAGTCTGTTACGATCACTAATACTATTCTGTAGTAAATCTTACATTTATAAGTGATAGCTATTCCTTCTCATTGCTATTAGGCCGTGGTTCTCAACCTTCCTAATGCTGCAGCCCTTTAATACAGTTTCTCATGTTGTGGTGACCCCAACCATAAATTATTTTGTTGCTACTTCATAATTTTCGCTTCTGTTATGAATCATAATATAAATATCTGATAGGCAGATGGTCCTGGGTGACCCTTGTAAAAAGGGTTGTTCAACTCCCAAAGAGGTTGCAACCCACAGGTTGAGAACCACTGCTAAGGTAAGACTATTTTGTATTTTCTGTTGATTTATCCTATTAGCATATATCTCAGAGTCAGTGTTTATCATGCATCAAACCCATCCACCTCCATGTCTGGTCCATTCAGTGTGGCTGTGCCATGAACCGAGTGCTCAGTGTTAATCAGTGTGGTGTAGGCTCTGGAGATGGCATGGAGCACACTCTGATCTGTTTACACCTCACGCTAGGAATTCCATTACATGGAAGAAGATCTGCATAGAACAAAGAACACACTGCAAAGCAGAATTAAAGACCGAGAGGAAGAAATTCAAAAACTGAGGAATCAGGTAGGAATGGGAAAAGTAAATGTCCTGAGCAGCCTCAGCGAGGCCTTCTCTTTCTGTATCCTTCAGGATTTTGTGTGAGGCTTTGAGCTGGTGTAGACTTTCCATCTCACACCACCTGAATCTTCATTACTATACACTACGGTTTCCTTCTGTTAGGAGTGTCTTGTAGCCACTTCACCTGCGGTTAGACTTACCTCCAAAATTGCATGGCTTCTGACCTCAGGGTAGTCATGCTGATTATCAGATTCATAATTGTGGTTTCTTTTTCCTAACAAAAATCTAATGATTAATCTTTGTAGTATCAACTGGTGGGGACATCTATAAACTCACTACATTTTTTCTAATTCTGAAAATGTAAAATAAAATAATGACACCTAGGTACACTCTTCACTCTTTAAAAACTATTGTATGGGAATAGAAAATATATGAAAAATAAATCTTAATCGTCCCTTTTGTAAAGTTTTTTTTTTTTTTTTCCCAGACAGGATTTTACTTTGCAGTCCTAACTAGTGTGGAACTCACTCTGTAGACCAGGCTGGTCCTGGACTTACAGAGAGCTACCTGCCTCTGCCTCCTGAGTGCTGGGATTGGAGGCATGCACCACCATGGCCAGCCTCCACAATTGTTTTTTGATGAAGCTAGGCCTAAGCTATAGGGCTTAGAAAGAGTCAGGTACTCTTCATGCAAGTTAGAAGAAGAAAGACTTCTTAGAGCAGGCACGAGAGGCACGGGTCATAGAAAAAACTGATCAGTTGGCTTCATCAGAGTTTAAGTTTCTGCTTATCAAAGGGCGGTACAGAAGAAAGGAAAGAGGGACAGCCACAGACTGGGAGAGGAGGCTTCTAGCACCTCCTCCGCCTTCCTAGTGCCGCTGATTGTACAGACATGAAGCGCACAGCCCACCTCTGAGAGGCAAATAACCAAGGATTATATATAACCAGTATTCCTGTTGACAGTAAGGAGCTGCCTTATCATTTTTGTTTTCAGTGGAAAAAAGACTTGAAAACAGACCTTCCCAAAGAGGGTCAGATGAGCTAATGATAGGTGCTTGGGATTATCAGGGTCCTCAGGATGAGTCCCCACTCCACTCCCAAGACTGGCTCAGCTTTAGGCTAGAACAGGAAGCTCTCATTCTGTTGGCTCCTGCACAGTACTGAGGATTTGTCTATTTACCTACCTACCTACCTGTAGGTTCCCCTGTGCTCCAGCCTCACTCTCCCCACTGCTGCCCACCAACTGGATTTGGTCCTCCTTGCTGGCTGGCTGGGCATAGAGATCGTGGGCAGGAATGCAGGAAGAGGGGTGTGGGCAAAGGGAAAGAGACGAGGGTGGGACTGGTGCAGACTTGTTTAGCTGCACTGAGAATCATACAGGGTACAAGAAAAACCCCGGGACTCGCTTCTCGTGGAAGCCAAAGGTCGCTTTAGTGCAGTACATATATAGGGCCACATATATAGGGTACATATATAGGGTACATATATAGGGCCACAAGCAAGAGAGGGTCTTTGGTACCCAGGGTTGGGATCTATTGGTTAAGACAAGGATATTGGGGCAGCCTTATTTGCATGTGGGGCTCAAGTCTAAGTGTCAAGATCTTGCAAGGGCACCTTCTGCATAAGGTGTGGTCTCACAGGGAAAAAGAGGAAGCCACCTAATCAGTAAATGGACTCATCCCTAGGCTTCCAGCTATAGCACAGATAAGCACCAACCAAGCCACATTCCTTTGCTTCCTGAAGCAGGCAAAATTTAATACATAGCTGGGTTCTGGCCAGGGCCAAAGTGGGGAGCAGCCAAATGCTTGCTGTTCTCATTTCCTGGGATGATTCAGGGTTCCAAGCCAGCTTCCACCCACTCTTAGCTCTATGACAGTCCTACACCTATCTACCTACCTACCTACCTACCTATCTATCTATTGAGGCAGGGTCTTGCTGTTTAGCCTGGCTGATCTTGAATGCATTGTAATCCTTCTGCCTCACCCAAGTTCTGGGCTTATAATCATGTGCCATCACTTCTGGCAGCAGCTGGCTGTTTCTGGTGAGATTAGCATCTGTCTTTCCTGTGACTCCAGGTATTTACTACAAATGAAGGATGTCTCAACAAAAACACTTGAGTTTTATATTTATTCATAAACAGTTCAAACACCTAGGGTCAAACCAGGTGTCCCTGCAGGTGAATGAATAAGTTGTGAGCCAGAATATACTGGGGCTAGAGAAGTGATTCAGCAGTTAAGAATACTGTCTGCTCATCAGAAGACCTGCTCGATTCCCAGCATCCACATTGTGACTTACATTCGTCTACAACTCTAGTTCCAGGGAATCCAATAGCCTCTGTGGCCTCCATGGATAATAGGCACGGATATGGTGTGCAGACATACATGCAGATAGAATACCCATACACATAAAGTAATAAACGCAGAAGATAAAAATCTAGAATGATGACAACGTGGCTGAATCTTTTCTTTATTCCCCTAGGAAAAGCCACTCAGGCAATCCAGGACAGGCAAGAGCAGACTCTGGTGCTAGAATTAAAAGTAGGTTATGTGTGGTGGTGGGAACACTCTGTTTTGTTTGAAGTCACATGGCTAGGGAATCACAGAGCTTGGTCTTCCACTGTGCTGTACTGTCGGACTGTGGAGGATTTGGAGTCCCACTTAAGAAGTTTGTCTGTGGCCTGTGAATTTGACCATGTCCCTGTATTGAGAAATGCAATTTACAGAGTATCTTCATAGTCACGTGCACTCATGATACAGAACCAGAACAGAAGTCTAGCTTGGTGGGCACCTGCCTATAATCTCAGCACTCAGGAGGCTGAGGCAGGAGGATCATGAGTTCAAGACTACAAAAGGAGACCTTGTCTCATAACAACAAAGAAGTCAACACACAATAACAGTAACACTGTGCATTATATGAGCTTCAGGAAATAACCCCTCTATTACATCCTCTAACTACTAGTGTGGTTTAAAAATCACTTCTAGCCAGTGAAGAAAAATCATTACAGAGATTTGAGAATCTCAATTCATGTTCTATACTATGCAGCTTTGAGCCAACATACTGATTTAATGAACACTTTACCTTTCAGCTTACCAACAAAACTTTAAGCAACAGCAGCCAATCTGAGCTAGAAAGCCGACTCCACCAGCTAACAGAGACACTCATCCAGAAGCAGACTATGCTGGAGAGCCTCAGCACAGAAAAGAACTCCCTGGTCTTCCAGCTCGAGCGCCTCGAGCAGCAGGTGCGCTCTGCCTCCACTGGGCCCAGCAGCGGATCTTCCATCAACATGTCTGGGATCGACAATGGTGAAGGTAACCCTAGAAGCGACATGGCAGTAAAACATGATTTTGAGAAATTATAGAAAGACCATTTTTACTGAAAAGAAACTTTCTTCAATGGTTCTTTTCCTGATGTGAGACCTAGGTCCTGTGCTGTTAGTATAATCATTAAGAGGATGTATATTGGACTAATGCTTCCCAGGTGTAGACTTGGAGAAAGGTCTGGGATTGGGAAACACGTTGGAATAAGATACATGGCGAGACTAAGACAAGGCAGGTCATTCAGTAGCATAGAAGTGTTGTGGGATATTTTATAGTTACGGAAGCATAATCCTGTATGCTGTTTAAGGGGAAGGGTGCTTTCTGATGCCTTGCAGCATGTACAGGATTCCCATCCTACCTGTTTACACCTCTGTGCTAAAACAATAGAGCAGCCACCCAGGTCTCCATGCAAACAGGCCGTTTGTTTACCTTAATGCAAATGAAGGTTCCCTATCACCATCAATATTCTGCAGTCTGGTGATCAGAGAAGACTGACTCACCCCCAGCTTGGACCCAGCCACCCCCTTCCCCCACTCCCTGCCCGGATAGGCACCATGTCTGCTGGCAGACTTTGAGAACTGTTAGGTTCTATTCATTTGTATAATGAAGGCCTGTGTCAGGAGAGGGGGTTTTGGAAGGAATAAAGGACCTGAGAGGAGGCCATGGAGTGAGCTCTCTGCCTAAGCTGCCCGGGTATTGGATCCCTGAGAGTTGTCATGGCTTGTTATTAATATATTGCCGATGATTTAATAAATAATACTTTAACATAGAAGTTTCAGGAAACTTAAAGGAAATGTGTTTTCACAATCTCTTAGTAAATGATTATTAGTGTTGAAGAAGTCTGTATGTAATTTACATGTTTGTCCACATACTTTATTTATGATAACAAAATGTGTAGATTTTTAAGATGTGTATTCCAAAAGTAGCTCAGCACCAATATCAACAGGTCAGAGTTTTAATATTAGAGCCTCATAAAGCGTATACACAGTCATAGAGCGAATCTCTCAGGACCTTAATATTCCTTTAAAAATTTAAAAGTTAAACAGAAGATTCAGGGTTTGGGGATCAGTTGTAATTTAAGTAAAGTGGCCAATGGAAAACCCAGTTGAACACTGACAGATTATTAAAGTTCCAAAGGGTACGGTAAGAAAGCGATCTGTGAGGAGGTCTGGAGGAGTAGCCGGAAGAGCTTGAGGGAGGTGTGATGAGTCAGGAAGAGGAAGGAGTGAGGCTGAGGGTAGTGTAAGATGTATTTAGAACTTGGAGGGGCTCCATAGACTTGCATAAGGACTTTTAGGTAGGCATCTGATTCGCACCATATTCTGATGTCTCTTGGTCACCAGACTAGGTGTGGTGGTGTGGTTCGGTGATACAGCATTTGCTAACATGCAAGAGACTTGGGCTTTTTCCTCAGCACCAAATAACAAACAAAAAATTAGACATTACAGAGAGCTAAGAGCAGAGGCAGAGGCCAGGCCCTTGCTTTAGTCGTGTGAGGGATGGCAGCTGTCGTCAGACTGGGGATTGTAGGGAACGGAGGGATGTGAGGACTCACTTGAAAAGTGAGCTGGCAGAATTTACTCACAGATTGGATGTGAAACTTGAAAGAAAAGCGTGAAAGATTTTGGCCTGAGTGGATAGAAGGGTGGAGTTGTTACACTAGGATAGGAGAACACCCAGAGAGAGGTTGCCAGAGAAAGGGACTGGAGTCATAGTTATAGGTGCGTTGAGCTTGATGTCCTGGGCGGTCCAGAAGGAAGAGTCTAAGCAGCTGGATGGTTGGGGGTGGGTGGAACTGGACGTACCCATCTAGACGCCAGCACCCTCGGCGGTGCAGAAGTCACTGGTCTCGGCCAAAGCCAAGGCCCAGGAATGTTGACTGTCAGCATCCGATACTGTAAACTTTTTCGTGTCTATTACAATTTTGTAGAAATTGAAGCATTTTATGTAGTTGGTCTGTGTTATGATTTCTTCTACTCTGGGGTCAGTGCTTAGAAAGTCAGCCTTGTACGATACGATACATTTTCAACTCCAGTTTTCTTAGAAAGTCAATTTTGGTATCAATATATTAATCTGTTCTCTTATTTAAATAGGGACACGCCTGCGAAATGTTCCTGTTCTTTTTAATGACACAGAAACAAATCTGGCAGGAATGTATGGAAAGGTCCGAAAAGCTGCTAGCTCTATTGACCAATTTAGGTAAGCAGTGCCACTCAGGATGAGTGATGGGCCCTCAACTATTTTTGTCTTCCAGTTGGTACAGTCACCCGGAGCCTGTTGGGCAGAGCTGATATTTAAAGTGGCAGTTCCCCCTTTCCTTTCTGATACTCCCAAACTGTGAAGTTGCCTTAGGTAGTCTGCCAGTGCCCAAATATTGCTGAATATTATTAATCCTAGCCATCCCCTTTCTCCAACAAACTACCTAGAAGCTGTTCTTACTCATGAACCAGTCCCAGTGCTAAGGACACAGACAGGACCACTGGAACTCGTGAGGTCAAGACCAGCCTGGGTCACATGAGACTGTCTCGAAACAACTCATTGAGCAGTGAGCCCTCTGTCTTACGAGAAAGTGTCCGTGTGATGTCTTACACTGTTCTTCATCATGGATTTGAAGAAAAAATGCTTCAGAATAGCTGAACAGTTATGGCTTCTGTTTTACACATCTCTATAAGTAATATTTAGAATTTCACAGTCATTTTAAGTGATCATGTAAATCTACAATAAAACATCCCTTTTGTCTTACAAATAGTTTGAATGAGTATGATGTTTTTAAATACATTGGCTGTTAACTCAGGAAGATTTGCTCTGAGTATAACTCCTTTCTTCTCACCCTTTTGCATAGCATTCGCCTGGGAATTTTTCTCCGAAGATACCCCATAGCACGAGTGTTTGTAATTATCTATATGGTAAGTGAACTTACTTGAAAGAGGATTACCATGCTTGATTTCTGTCTGTTGCTCTGGCTGCTAATCTTACTCATACTTTACCAATCAACTTATGAAAGAGAATAGAGCCCGTTTTTATAATTAAGCTTTTCTTTTAAGATACATTACAAGTTAGCCACTTATGTTGAGAACATAAATTGCTTTTCCTGAGGCTTTTCCTGAAGATAAAATTAACTGTAATGTAGTGTAACAGTCACCTCCATTTTTAAGCCTAATGACAAGAATGCAGTATAGAATGGCTGGTTTCATTTTTATCTTAATGCTATAAAGTTGCTGTGATTATTTTCATGTGTTTTATTTTTCTAGAAGTATCTCAAGGCCAATTCATTTTCTTCTGGGTTTTTCAGTTGCACAGAATCAGTTGCAGGAGTTTGGGGTGTTGGTTCATGTGCACTGAACTTGTGGGGTTGTCTTTAAGAGGGTAGGCCGAGTTATGGGCTATTTTCTTAAGAAATAAAATCAACCTTGAAAAATTTTTATGAGATCCACTAGATGGAAGAGTTATTCCTCTAAATAAAAAGGTTTTAGGAAAGGAGATGGGTGGGGAGGAAGAAAAAGAGGAAGTCCATCAGAAAGGACTCAGAGTGCCCCCTACAGGACTGTGGGTACTGTAGGCGTTAGATGCTGTGCATTGCATCCTACAGAGATTACACACCCCAGTGGAACCTCATGACAGTCATACTGCCCTGAGGGAACTAGAAATTTGCCACTAATTCATCCTCTGCCACTGACCTGTTATTCTTGTCAAGTTTACTGTCCCATCTCTTCAACAAGGCTGATTAAACCGTCCCGCAAGGTCTTGCCAGCCAACTTCCTGTCTGCCTTAGCAGTGCTCCCCAAGCCCTCTCTGCATAGTTGCCTGCTGGTTGCCCCTGCAAATGCATGGGAGTTGTGAGAGTCAGGCCTGTTCTCCTCAGCTAGGAGATCTGCATTATGCAGCTCCCTGTTCCTGTGCTCATTGGCTCATTTCATCATTGGGTCTTTCATTTCTTCATTAATCAGTCAGTAAACATGTACTGAGCTCCTGCTGTGGGCTCCTGCTGTGTTTCAGACTTTGTCCCAGAGGGTACAAAGACAAGGCAGGGACCCTGTCCTCTCTGCACAGTCCTCAGATAAACACTGGTTTATTGGCTGACATGTGCATTGTTTTTTCTCTGTTTAGGCTTTGCTTCACCTCTGGGTCATGATTGTCCTGCTGACTTACTCACCAGAAATGCACCGTGACCAACCATATGGCAAGTGAACTAAGCTGCTGGTTCCCATGAGTGCCTGCCATTGTCCAAAGCTGGGATCTGCAGAAAGACCAATGCCTAAGACTGCTCAGAACAGTGCACAAGATGGCTCATCACTGAAAGCTTTTAATCTTTAAGTTATTTCTCTGGTGTCTAATTCTCCCTTATTTCCAGAAGAGTCTAAAATGCAGACAGTAATTTGACAAATTCCGCTCTGCTTTTTCTGAACTCAGTTGCCCTAGACATGCATAGAGAAAGAGAGAGAGGTCTGGGGTTGTTCACCTCTGTACGACCTTTCTGCGTTTTAGGTGACACTGATTATGGGTTTTAATCAGGGAAACTAATTGAGTTTAGGGATAAAAATAAAAAAGATTTTTTGATAACTTAGTGTGCTTTGTATTTCCATTTGTTTAACTGCAAATATTTAACTTTTACGTCAGAACCCTGTTGGCACAACCTTTAAGATATAAGTGACGCTCACTGTGCATTTTCCTTCGTTTAACGACTTTCACCTCATTAAAGAGGACTTTTCCAGTGATTATCAGTGCGTGGGACTGGAGTCCCAGACGCCGTCACTAGGCGGCTGTAGTGATGCCCTGCTGCTCCGCCCTCTGCCCTTGCGTTGTCTTTTCTCCAGCATGCATCTCAGGGTTAGATCACGGCTCCGTAACCCTGCTTGTAGCATGTGGGAGCAGTCTGTTTGCCAGCACTCCAGCTGGGATACTAAGGCTAACCTCCGAAAGGGAGCGTTTTCCGTAGGACCAACATGATCTTTGAAGTCTCTTTCCTGTCTGTCTTTGTATCTAGATCCACACCTGCTTTGTCACTTAAGTCCTGGTGGTCTCTTCTTACGTAGTTAATACACACGGCTCTTGACAGTGGGTGAAGCAGTCGGCCCCTTGGGTCTGTCATCGTGTGGTCACTTGACGCCAGCTGAGAACCTTGGTGGCATCATTGCACGCAGGTGGTGGAAAGCCCTCAGAAACGTGCACATTATGGACTGCATGTTTCTGTTTCTTATAATCCAGTCAAGTTTTTGAGGCCATGTTAGGCATATCTGGGCTTTTGATTTCAGTGTGGCAGAGAGGAAAAGGGCAGGGTGTTTTACTTCATATAAACGGGGGCTTGGCATAAGGCTCAGCACTGAATCTAGAAGATTGATAGCAGGACCTTACTTGGGGACAAGCCGTCACAGGCTGAGCTGTGGAGTCAGGCCTATTTCAGACAAGGAAGGGAAGAGTTCAGTCTTGTTAATGGATTTTAAGATTTTTTTTCTCCTAATTTGGAAACATTTCTGGAAAATGATTAAAACCAGGTTCCACCCTTAAAATGGAAAACAGCACATGCTCGTGGCTGTATGTTGCCAGACTTCCCGTCTCTGTGTCCTCTTGGCTTTTGTTGGGACATCTGTAAATCTTGGTCCAGTCTGCACATTCTTGGCTTTGGCAGTGTTTGACTGAGTGTTTCCGGGGCTGTGGTTCTGCAGTCACTTGTCTTTAATGAGTTTCAGTTTATCACTCCTAACCACGCACAAACCAGGCAAAATCATGTGAAACCTTGACCTCGTTAGTAGGCTCGCAGGAGGGCCAAGCCAGCGTCTGGGCCCAGTGCATGTATTCGAAAGGATTTCCAACACGCACAGAGTTCTTGGACTGCTTTGTATATTGATAAGTGTCAGTTGAAAAACAAGGTTATTTTTAAAATTCCCTTTCTAGATATTGTCCTTTGTGAAAACCACCATTTCTACTACTACAGAGCAAAACTTTCCAAGGCAAGATTTTTTAAAATACGGCAGAAATTGATCTCTCCCTGTTGAGTAGTTGGGGAGTAGAATATGAAGGGCCCAGAGTCCAGCCAGATGCCAGCTCACCTGTGGGATAGGGCTCAGTCCTCAGGCCCCACTGGGATCAGCTCCCTATCGCCAGGGGCCATTTGAGTGCTAGGCGTGGCAGAGTGGGTACCGGAGGGAAGGGGCTGGCGAAGCCTCGGAGTCAAAAGCATTGTCCCAAGACGCTTGGGGCTGTGATTGGCATAAGAGGCCTGATGGAGAAACAATGGATCTTTACCCTCTTCAGCCTCTTAGAATTAAGGGGTAGAAATCTCTGAGGGCAAAGAGGCTAAAGGGCCAGTATAACTGCAGAGCTTAGAGAAGAGCCCTCAAAGCCAGCTAGGCCTACCACTGATAGCTACTACTGCCCCTTGCTTCCTGACATCTCGTATCAGCCTTGTGAAGTTGCTTGCTCCCACCCTGCATCTGACCCATGACACTTCCAGAGAACTGTACAAAGAAAAGGGGAATGAACCCTGCTTGAGGAAATTTCCAACCCATCCTTCCCAGAAATTCTCCACCTGTAGGGTTCCCGTGTAAACTCCTCTGGAGCGCCTGTGTTTGAACTCTTGGTCTCCAGCTGGTGGCGCTGTTTTAGGAAGTTGGAAACCCACCTGGCTGGCAGCAGTAGACAGCTAGAGGCAGGTTACAGTGTGGCCCCTCTTCCTCTGTCTTCCCAATCCACTAAGATAAAAGCAGGCAGCTCATGGCTGCATGAACCTGGCCATGCCTTCCCCTAAGTGAGGGACTGTGCCCTCTCAAACTACAAGTCAGTAACCTCTCCATTGGGCATTTTGTCATAAGAAAAGGAACCAGATTTCAGCTCATGACTAATCCTTGCATTAAAATTTGACCCCACAAGCCATGGAAGATGCCAGCAGTCCGCCCGGCCCCTTGGGTGTGTGCTATTGCCCCTCCCTCCCCCCTTTCCTCCAGCACTTAAATGTGCATTTCAATCTTTTCTTAATAAGCCCAACTTCAAAGTAAAAAGGATGTCCCATTGGTTCTTCTGCACATGTTAAAACCAGACCAGTGTTCTGTTTGTTCCTGAACACACAGGCTCAATGGTTCTGCTTGCTGGACACCTCGGAGGAGCGTGACTTTCTCAAAGAACACTTTGGAAAAAAGTGGGTGACCTTGTTCATAAGCTACCTCCGTGGGAGAGAGGGGGTGGTGTATGTGATGGGATAATATTATTTTTTTAATGTTTGAATTCTTTGAAAACATTTTATATATATCATATAACATATAGATATCTATATGTATGATATATATATAATTGTATATATCATATATGTGTATGAGATATATATATATATATATATATATATATATATATATATATATGAGTTTATTTGGGAATTTGGTTCCAAAGAGCCAAATGCCCATAAATATGGTGAAGGCATGGCACCAGGAGCAAGAGGCTGAGAGGCCATGTCTAGTTGCGCACAGGAAGTAGAAGAGAGCAGGAAGTGGGGTGAGGTTAGAAGCCCTCACAGTTCATCCCCAGTACCCATAACCTCCCTAAATGGCACTAAGGACCGAGTGTTCAAATACATGAGTCTACAGAGGACACCTCTCATCCAGACCATACTCTGCCCTTAACCCCACACGTTCATGGCCATGTCATACGGCAGAATGCAGTTAGTCGGGCCACTAAAGTTGTCCTGGCCTTGAACAGCCTCCACACTGCTCAGAGGCTCAATCTCTTTCCATATAATACATTTTTATCATATTCTTTTCAATCCCCCAACTCCTCCCGGATCCTCAATAGCTGCTGGGGTGGGGGAAAATGAGTTTCCTTCAGTGGAGTGACACTGCATCAGCCACACTCCAGGCAAGCCCCATGCTCAAGAGTAGTTGGCCAACACAAATCAGACCCCATGTTTTTGTTTGATGTCTGTTTATATTTTTAAGGGAGGAAAAGATATGAAATACTTTTAAGTGGTAGTAAGACTATCATTTGAATTTGAATTATGACTGTGCTATGTCCCAGCCACTTCTTGTCCTCGGGGATTTCACAGCTAATAGGGAAAGGCAAACTGTAGCCATCAGGTAGTTAAGTCACTGAACTAAATAAAGCAGGCCTTGGGTATGAAGTGGGTGGGAGGGAGGTGGCACTTGTGTGGTAGTGGGGGAAAGAAGGGTACGGGGTGGACTTCCTCCTCTGGAGGGTGTGTGTGTGAAATGTATGGATGCTCCAAACAGCGAGGAACAGGAGGCTAGGGCACGCAGAGCCAGCCCTAGGGGACTGTCAGCCAATGGAAGGATTTGGGATTATATACCGCTTTTTGTGTCTGCATACTCCCCTGTTCCTCTGAGTCAACACCACTTCAATCAGAGAGAACCTTTGGCAATCTGTGTTTGTCTGGGGTCTGGAGATTACAGTCATGCCCTATGACCATCCAGAGTGCTGCTTGGTTTGCCAAGGTGAAGACCTTCATTCTCACCTACACCCTTATCTCTGCCTTTGTGTGTATTAACCAGAAAGGCCAAAAGCACTGAACTTGCCATTGGTGTGACACAACAGCTCTTGGAGGAGACACTGAGAAGGCCACTCTGAGGAACACAAAACTCTAACCATCCCACAGGGCATTGCTCCTTGCTGAGAGACTCTGCTGCTCCAAGGATAACTGTGTGGAAACTTCCCTCTGGATGATAATGGCAGTTGCCAGGCACCAGAAAGCCCTTGGCTCTGGACACACCCAGAACTGTCCCTAATTCATTAACTTTCTCCCTCCCCACTCAACATGGACCTCAGCCTGCCAGAAGCCCCATCCTCCCCATGCCTGACTTCAGGAGTCGGTGCTCAGTTTACTGTGACCACAGGTGGCTTGGACAGACACTCTCCCTGTTTAATTCCATAAACATACAGACAGGTTTGGACAGCCACCAAAGTTCTCTGGTTCCTTACTGTCAGGGCCACACGTATCTTGTTTTCTCTTGGCTGTGGTTTTGGGCTACTTCATTACAAATAAGCAGTCCCTCATATCTGTCTGGCGTGTGGCCCTCTACAGCACATCTTTGGCTAGGACCTTCCAGTAGCTTTTAGTCCTCAGGGGCAACCTGCCATATTTTTTTCAAATGACACTCAATCCTAGGGCAGAGCCAGGTGCACTCCAATGAGGGGTAACGGCCTCCATCAGGGCGAGAGGAAGCAGGTGTGTGCCCTGCGCGGGTCTCATCCACGTCTTTGGACTCTAGGAACGGAAGCCTCACTAACTCCCCAGGCAGGAAATGAACTTCTCAAAGTAGGTAAACAAGAGTAATTGCTGCATTTTTAGCCTGAAAATTGGACCTAAAAACATCTCAAATCATTTGAAGTGGGCGTTCCCCCCTGATTATTAGGGTGGCATTCCCCAATTGTGGAAGACGTGGTTAAAGACGGAACTGTGGCTCTGTCACAGACCCACTTGTCCTCGTTAGTCAGCCAGCGTGTTAGTTAGCGTTAGTCAGTCTGTTCCAGACTTTTTCTTTGGCTGTGTATGTGTGTCTGTAGAGAGCCCTAGAAGCAGAAGAAGAAAAGTGGTAGATTAGCGGTTCTCAACCTGTGGGTTGTGACCCCTTTAAGGGTCGCCTAAGACCATCTGCATATCAGATATTTACACTATGATTCATAACAGTAACAAAATTACAGTTATGAAGCAGCAAAGAAAATAATTTTATGGTTGGGGGTCCGCACAGCATGAACCGTACTAAAGGGTCACAGCATTAGGGAGGTTGAGAACCACTGCTTGTAGGTGAAGTCATGCTGTAAATAGTTATCTTTCTTTTTTAAAATCTCTCTTTTTGCTAAGTTCTACCACAAAACTCCATCCTCAACCCACAATTTTTATTCTTAGTTGTATTTTTTAATCATACAATACACAAATACATGCTAATTGTGAAATTCCGAGCAACAGCTCATGCCCCCAACGCTGTCCCTCCCACCAGAGTTCAGCAAGTGTGTGTTGGGGGTGGGGAAGATAGTCATGGCGGTTTTGAGTGTATTTTTCATCTTTCTGTGATGGTCCGAAGGTGTAACTTGGTGTCAGAGCATTTGAATGGCATGTGTGATGTCCTGGGTTCTGTTCTCAGAAATGCCTGAAACCTAAGAAGATTAGATGAACGCTCAATAAAAACAATAGCCACCCACTGTGCCTACCTATACAGATGAGCACACAGCTGTGTGTGTGTGTATGTGGTGTATGTTTGTGTGTGTGTGTGTGTGTGCTCACCGGAGTGTGCGTGTATGGAGGTCAGAGGTCAACGTGGGGTGTCTTCTACCACTCCCACCTTAAGTTTTTGAGACAAGGTCTCTCACTGAACCCGGAGTTCACTGTTTCAGCTCCACTGACTGACCAACAAGCTTTGGGGACCCGTAATTCAGAATCAACATTTTGGGGAAGAATGTGTCATAGGAGATTCCAGGATGGTACGTCAGTTCAAGAGGCACAGACGTCTGCGAGACTGTGTGACCACTTAGTACAATCTCTGAACTCTGGGGAGATGGCTTAGCAGGTAGGAGCGCCTGATTACACACACCAGGACCTGACTTTGAATCCACAGCACCCATGCAGAGAGCTGGCCACACATGTAGTAGTATGCTGCTGTGGGGGTCCAGCAAGGACAAGGAAGAGTTCTCATACCTGTAATCTCTGACAGGCCTCAGCAGAGGGAACACCATCATGGTAAGGGCCATCCTGGACAGTGGAACCTAGAGCATCTGAGCTCAGGTGTTTTTATTGATTCAGAACTCCTTAGGAGTTCTATTGATAGCACGTGCAGATCATTAGCAATCAAACATCCCCCACAGAAACCTGAAGACAATACAAACTGCCAAGACCTGGGCAGACCTTCACCCAACAGTTCACAAAACAATATATTAAACACAACTAAAAATAAACTTCTACAGCAATTCCCCTTTTCTGTATAAAAAAAAAATTGTTTTTACCTTTACAACACAATTTAACACTACACCAACAAAACTATTTACAAGAGTAACAACCATGAGTGTTGCTAATGCACAGGACCGAATGATACCAAACATCTATCAAGCTTTTCACGATGTCTTTTGACAACTGAAAAACATTATCAATGTCCAGTTATCTGGAATTCACTTACAGTTTTCTGGGCTCCTCCAGAAGCTCGGTCACTTCTCTGGCTCTGCCTCTGCAGCGCACACAGCTTGTCCTCCAGGCTCTGGCTGCTGCACTCCACTGCTGCTGCTGCTCTTGGTGGTCGTCCCATGGTGCTGGCATCTTCAGAAATTTGGGGTCTTCTGCTGCAACTGGGCTGCACTTTCACCAATAGCTCTCTCCTGGGCTCTCTTCATTGTGCCAAGCTTCAACTTCTTTACACGACCCCTTCAATCTAGATCCTCAAGTTCTACTGCTGCTGCGTCTTCACCAATGGTCTCTCAAGTGCCAAGCCTCAGCTGCTCTCCAAAGATCCCCTCATGCTTTCAAAACCAGCACCACCTGGGTGACTCTTACAGTACCAAGTTCAGCTGCCAGCATGAGATACAACCTCAGCCAGTTCTGGAAGACAGATTCTGTGTGCTGACCCTGAAGAAACACTTTCCAGATTTTAAAATAGAGTCTGGTTTGCAGGTTTGCAGAAAAACAATTAGTAAGCTTGTCTGCAGGAAGGATTCCCTCGTGGGGTGGAGTTCTCAACACTATCACCAGTGCCTGGACCACCTGTTTTTCTTAGTCAGATTTTCAGAAAAAAAAAAAAAAAGGGCAGTTTAACTAAGTGGCCTTTTTGGCTCTAAGTCTTGACTTCCACAACAGCAGGGGGTCCTGAGCCAGTGGGAAGAATCTCCAGTTGAAACATTCTGGCCATTTGGCATTCTTTTTCACCACCGCTAAGGGGGAATATAGAACCCCCTCCATAGATTTCAAACACAACATCTTGAGCTTCACACACATACAAAGCAGCTATCAGAAAATTCAGTTTGTGAAACAGTATGATACCACCAGTGGTGGGAGAGAGTGTTGGCTCCATGATCAGGAAAAGCAGTAAGAACCTTGCTTTTTCCTGCTCCCAGCTGAATTCTTTATCTCTAAGGGCCTCCATTCTGTGGCTCTCACCTCAGAGCTTTCTTTCTCATTTATTTATTAATTTCACAGTCTTTTCTCTTCATAGAGGCTTATTTCCTTTCTCTGTCCTCTTCCTTCAGGAGCCTTCAATTAATACCTTAATCTCTATCCTCTAGCTTCCCTGTGTGTAATTTACCCACATCTGTGAGATCTGGAGTTTCTTTCTTGTTCTTCCCTGTCTCCAGGTTGGATGAACTGGCGTACTGGTGTGATGTTGTGGCCCACGTTGGTACACAATTTGTAGTAGTAGTAATAAGCTGTTGTGGTAGCTCAGGAAGACAAGGAGGCATTTTCATAGGTGGAAGCCCTGCCAGACCTCAGCAAAGGAACCACCGTCATAGCCAGTGCCATCCTGGACAGTGGAACGCAGAGCATCTGAGCTCAGGTGTTTTTATGGATTCAGAACTCCTTGGGTGTTCTGTTGATAGCACGTGCAGATCATTAGCAATCAAACATTCCCCACAGAAATCCAACATCTGCAGACAATACAAAATGCCAAGGCCTGGGCAGACCCTCACTGAACAGTTCACCAAACAATATTTTAAATACAACTAA
Source organism: Cricetomys ansorgei (assembly GCA_026225945.1). Lineage (NCBI taxonomy): Eukaryota > Metazoa > Chordata > Mammalia > Rodentia > Nesomyidae > Cricetomys > Cricetomys ansorgei. Next base: position 22,810,902 of record JAMJFZ010002869.1, read on the forward strand.
AAATAAATGTCTACAATACACACATGCACCTGCAGCCCCAGCACTGCAGGATACAGAGACAGGAGGATCCTTGGAGCTTGCTGACTGCTAGTTTAGCTCCAGGTTCTGTGAGAGACCCTGTTGCAAGAGACTAAAGTGGACAGTGATAGAGCAGGACACTTCCTCTGGCCTCTGTGTGGTGTGTGTGGCTGTGCTCTCGAGCACACACGTGCACACACAGCTGTGTTTCCTCTTTGCTGTAAAAAATGCCTGACCGGTAGGGTATACCTGGAGATGACTCAAATTTCCCACCAGCCACAAAACTGCACACCACAGGTGTGAGAAGCTTGGACGGCCCTAGGTTAGCTTATCACATCTGTAGCTACAAAAGGATGATTTTTCATGGTGTCTTATGGTTCTTCCAGTATGGCTAGAGGCCCTTTTCTCTCAATACGACCCCATTTAAAATCCTGTCATTCTGTCAATCACAGATTCCTTTCTGAAGTTCAATTTGTTGAAATTCAATATCTTCATCAGTTTTACTGATATTGAAACTGTCCTAATTTGCTCTGCTCTGGCCTCTTCCCCAGATGCTCAAGGCAGGAACTGAAGAAGAGGCCATGGAGGGGTGCTGCTTACTGGCTTGCTCCTCATGGCTTGCTCATCTTGCTTTCTTATACAACCCGGGACCACCTGTCCAGGGGGGATGCTGCCCACATTAAGCTGGATCCTCCTCCATCAATCATTAACCAAGAAATTCCCCACCCCCTTGCTGCAGACTGGCCTAAAGGCCAATCTCATGGAGGCATTTTCTCAAATGACCTCTCTCTTCTGAAATGACCCTTGCTTGTGTCCAGAATGAAGGAGCACACTAGGCAGGTCTGAAAACTGTTAAGTGCTGCCTAGGGTTGCTTTTTAATCTTCTCTGATGTCCTAATTTTTCCCCACTGCGAACACTGGATGTTAGGAGAGAGGAATCCTCTCACGGTAACGTTGTCATGAAAAACCGGATGCTTTAAAGGGAGGGGCCAGGGCACATCAGAGTCCCCTGGGTTGCAAGTCACGCGATTACCCTTCAGAAGGATTGCACGAATTCAACTAGCCATCAGCAGAGAGGTGCTGCCTGTGCTCCCGGCAGGCAGCAGGGATTAGAAAGGCAGGCGGGTCTGGACACAGCATGCTCTCTGTAGAGGAAGGTAGAATCTTCTGTGTCTACTCCTAGAATAAACTTTACAAAGCTGATCATTTTAGCTACAGATCTGGAGGAATAAAGTGAATATTCCAGAAGTTTTGATAATATCTGATCCCAGAGCAGGAGGTCTCCTCCGAGCACTCCTCCAGAATAAGCAGACCCGCCGCCTAGAGGCGTTATCAGAATATATTGACTTTACCTGAGTAGGGGTCTCTGAAGACTCTGCAGGCTGCCGTGCTGGCAGAATCCGGTTCTTTCCGGCTGAGGCTGCAGATTCCGTGCAGATACCATACTCTGCACAGAAGTTAGACTGAGCCATTCTAGTAAGCTTCACCCTCCCAGGACAGTGTGAGGACAGCTCGCTAGCATTTCCATAGGGACGGCCCCCAAGTGAGCACCTGCTCAGAACCTCCCCCAAGTGAGCGCGCCCGCTCAGAACCTAACAGGGTGAACTTTGAAGACAAGAAGGGTGCCAAATGATCATTTGATTCAAAGCTCTCACTTTAACAGGCCTGGAGATGGGGTTTCAACTCAGTTTTCTACAGCTGGCTGGACATCTGGGAGCCAGTAGCAAAAAAGGACTGGGAACCTAGCTCAGGGGCCTTAGCCTAGTCACATTTCCATACTGAGGTACCCCAAGATACGTGCCTGTGTTCTGTGTTCTGCTCTAGGCCTAGGACTCAGACCTATTTAAAGATCACCAAAGACCCTTACACTGATTTCTGATATCTTGGGAACGCGTTGGGTTTCAAGCTTTTAAAAATTACACTTATCTTTTTGTGTGGGCACCCCCACGCGCATGCCACGGCACACGTGTGGAAGTCAGAAAGACAACCTGTGTGAGTTGGCTCTACCTTCCACCATGTGGGTCTCAGGGACTGAACTCAGCTCATCAGGCTTGGCAGCAAGGGCCCACTGAGCCATCTGTCTGACCCAGGGAACGTGCTTTTAGCTGAAACAAATAGAAAGCCTGGGCCTCTCCAGCTCATTCACGCTGTGACACGTCATCACACATATGGGAAGCTTTTGAGCCTGGGAAAGGGTGGGAGGCTTCTCAAAGCCTCATGGGTAACAGCTGTCTAAAACAAAGCATCTCCCTGGGTCCTGCTCCTTGCACTTGGCTCCAAGCCTGGGCGAGATCCGTCCCCACTGAAGTGGAAGCATGTGGAAAGCATTTGAGAGTCACTTACAACCATCAGCTAGAGCCTCACAGACCCCAAGGGGACAGGAACAGTGGCTCCACCCATTAGGAGCCAAGTCTGTAGCTCAGGAGTCACAGCAAAGTGAATGTCCTCTCCATCGGGCCCATTTCAGGATACTCGGACCATCTAGTTTTGCCTAATTCCGAGCAGTAGAAAATGGGAACACAGTGTTCCCAACACTGCTGTCACCTGAGAATAAATTACACAAATGGCCCCATCAGTTGGCCACTGCTTTCTAACAAAAATCACTCGCCAAACTCAGTGACCTAAAACACGTTCTTTCTCACAGGTCAGTGGAAAGCTCTGCTGATCTAGCCCAAACCAGATGATCTTGGTTGAGCCTGCAGAAGAGTTGTAGTTAGCTGGCTGGTCTGCCAGGAAATGACCGGTCTAAGTGACCTAAACCTTTGTATGAGCAGGTGACAGAGCTGGATATCACTCAACCATCTACCCAGCGGGATAGCTTGAGCTTCAGCACAAGGCTGTGACCAGCATGTACAAAATCAGACCTGGTTCAGTCAGACATCACTCCTGTCTCCTCCCTTGTGTCAGGCCAGCGCAGCTCCAACAGCTAGAAACATGACGACTCCTCTTCCCCTTTCTCCTCCTCCTCCTCTTCCTGTTCTTTTTGTTCCCCTCCTCCTCCTCCTTCAATTGTTTCTCTCTCTCTCTCTCTCTCTCTCTCTCTCTCTCTCTCTCTGTTTGCTGTGTGTGCACATGCATATGCCATGGTTCCCATGTGGAGGTCAGAGGACAAGTTGGTGTCTTTCCTTCTACCATGTGGGCTCTAGAGGTAGAACTCAGGCTGTCAGCATTGGTGGTAAGTGCCTACCTTTCCAAGCCATCTGACCATCCCTAGACTCTTCTTGAAAGAAACTCAAAAGACATGGAAAGAGACTTGTAAGTCACTGGGCATTTTTTTTTTCAATTAGTTGATCAGTGTGACTCTGAAAGAAAAACCAGAATCCATTGTAGCTGTAAAGGGGTAAGAAACTCAGGAAAATGAGTGCTCCATGCTAGGGAACTTCTATCTAGCCACAGGTCTGTTCTTTATGGACGTGCTGTTTTGAGATCCTTCTGACTCCCTTGTTATGCACTGTTGGTGAGAGAGCAAGCAACCTGAGCCAGGTGAGACACAGCTGTGAGGTGGTAGAGCCAGGAAGTGAACCAGGCAGCATGGCACCGGGGCCAGCTTCTCACAGGTAAGCTCAACTGCTCTGGGGCCGGTGAGGCTGGGAGCACATACCACGTGTGTGGCTGTGCACACAACCCTTCTGGCTTCCGGTACTTCAGCTCTCAATCAACAAGTGTGATGCTAAGATGGAATAATGCCTGGTGATGTTATGGAGAAACAAACCATCATGGGGACTGCCTCTCCAGCCACAGCCAGTGGATGTGTGGGCTTGCAGCTTACCGTTTGCCCAGGTGCGTGGTCTCCCAATTGTTTTCCTGTCTGCGAAATAGGAGCCATCTTCTGCCCTGATTACGAGGACTAGGAGAGATCATGGATTTGAGAATGCCTGCTCCGCCTGGCACACAGCAGGTGCCGGCTGAATCGGCACAGGCTCCCTTCTTCGGTGTCCCTTGTTCACTGGGGAAATCCTAGGTGTTTGGAAGGGGACAGCTTGTCCAGGCTCTGTGAGAATAGAGATTTCTGCAGAATCCGTGTCCTCAGTCATCTCCTGTGGCTTGTTCTTCCCTGCCAGAGTGTAATTAAAGCCTGGAGCAGCAAGCCCAGATAATGAATGGTAGGGCTTGTTAGGCGAGTCTTCAGTTAATGTTTGTGACTGGAGAAGAGCCCGCCATGGGCAATTAGTGATTCTCATGTAATTGGGATGTGCAGTTGGCAGGAACACAGAGAGCAGCTTGCCTGTCTAGGTGGCAGATGGAGGTTGGGCCTAGCCTAGGCCTAGTGAGCCAGACAGGGGCAAGAGTCCCGGGAGGAGGTTGTGCCCAGCTGACCCCTGTACGTGGAGGCTACAGGGATGGCTCAGCCCTGAGTGGTTCTGCCCACCACTGCTAGCTTTTTAACTCAGGGAGTTCACACTGAAGACTGGCTGAGACTTACTTTAGGTTCAGCACAATAGAAAAATGAATTAAACATTTACATTGTATTTATTTATTTACATTCCCAATAGGCAATGGATTTGCATGATTCTGACATCAAAATGTATTTTGCTTGGCTCAGCTAAGCAAGTCTGAAGGCCTGAGTTCTCTCTCTGGAACCCACATAAAAAAGCCAGAGGTTGTGACGTGCACCTGCAATCCTGGCACCCCTACAGTGAGATGGGAGATGGAGACAGGAGAATCTCCTGGAACCCCATGCACAAGCTACCCTGGAGCACTCAGCGCAGCAGACGCAGCAGGATGCCCTACGTGAACCGAGGGAGGAGAGATGGGCGCCAAACACCTGTTGTCTGTCCCCCACCCCCCGTGGGTGCAATTGGCACGTGTGCACTTACATTCACATATGTACATCACACACACACACACACACACACACACACACACACACACACACACGTAATAGTAAATTAATAAAAACTAAAAGTATTTGAAAAGCAGCAGGGGGTGGCGGTACACACCTGTGTCGCCAGCCTGAAGTCCCGGCCCACAGGGGGCTAAGGCAGGAGAATTGCAGGTGTGAGGCCAGTGTGAGTTACATAGCAAGATCTTATCTGAACTAGAACAATAAACAAGTATGAAAAAGGCAAACAGAAACCCTCCACCCCACTCCCGACCGTCCTGTAAGCAGATTCAAATACATTCAAATACATGTCCCCTCACCCCACTTAAAACAACAACACAATGTTAGCAAACATATTCAGACTTTTTTTTTTTTTTTACAAGAATGCTTCCTCGTAGGGCATTGGGACTGCTCTGTAACATATTTACACGGTGAGTTCAATCATTAAGCCCCTGTCTAAATCCACAGGATCCACTGGGCACAGGTGAAGCCTCGTGTGAACTGTGAACCGTAGGGTCATCTGTCAATCACAGCCAGGCCGCCTCTCAAGTGAGAGATGCTGAGAGGGAGAAGACTGCCTGTGTGGCAGCAGAGGGGATAGACTGTACCGACATACACTGTCAGTCATAACCAGTGACACTCTCTAGGGAGGGATGCTAAGTGTAAGGAAGACTGAAGGTTCAGGAGCAGAGGGTATAGATGGGAAGCCTCTGCACATTCCCCTGAGTTTTATTAAAACAGTAAAGTTAGTGTCCTTGGGTCTTAAGCCCTGTACAGAATTCCACAGACAGTTAGCTATGTCTTGAACTGTAGCCAGTTATCAGCCAGGGGCTTGTATTAGTCAGGGTTCTCTAGAGGAATGGAAGCCACAGGGCGAGTAGATGTAGTAAAAGAATGTACACCTTCAGCTTACATTAAAATAACAAGTTATCATCCACCCAAGAAGCTGAGAACCCCAGAGTTGCTTGGTGCTTGAGGCTAAGGGCCTCTGCAGTCCCAAACCTGAAAGGATCCTGGAGAGTCACTGGTCCTTAGTCAACACTGGAAGCCTGGAAACTCTGGTTCTGCTGTCAGTGAAGGGTTCATCTGCCATGCTGTTTTCCATCTGGGCTGCTACCAAATGTGATGTCCATCAAGTAAGGCAATCAGGACAATTCTTTGGGTGAGGCTCCCTACGGAGGCAATTCCACCTGACAACTCTAATTCAGTTGGTTGGTGCTGAAACTCGCCACAGCAGGGGTATTCAGGCTGCTTTGTCTTCAGATCACAGGACGCCCCCCAAGGATCACACTGAAGGGATGGTGAGTAGCCCAGGTCCCTTTGCCACATGCACTGGACCTTCAGCTTTGGATGAGTCACAGAACTGGACAGTCTGAGACAGAGAGACAGCACACAGCCCAGCCAGCCTAAGCCAGGTAGGTCCGGCTAAACAAGCCCAGTAAGAGCAAGCCTTTAAGCAGAAGCAGCAACTGCAGCAGTGCAAAAATCTCCGTCGGAGTCTGTTGGGAGCTTGGCGGCATGGCCGCATCAGGGTGCTGAGAGAAGCATGCCCAGAATGAAAAGGAGGAGTCAGCTGCCCTCGCCATAAGGAAGATCCTAGGAGCTGGCTGTTCTGGACCAAAAAGAATTGGTTTTAAAAAATTATAACCAACATTGCAACCGTACAGGTTACCGAATCCGTACCTCCACACAAATATTCACCGTGCACTGATGGAATCCACCGACCCTTCTACCCTTCTTCTCCTGCCCTTTAACCTTCCCATCCTTGTCCTTTCCCAGTCCTAGTAAGCCATCTCCTGCTTTTAGGGTGCCTGCTTATTTTGAAGGTTTATTTGTAAAAAGTGTGTGTGTGTGTGTGTGTGTGTATGTGTGTTTGTGTTTTTCTGTGTGTCTGCTTGTACATATTCATTTGAATGCAGGCACCCCAAAAGGCCAGGGGATCAGATGCCCTGGAGCTAGAGTTCCAGGCAGTTGTGCAGCAGCAAATGTGGGTCCCCTGAAAAAGCAGTTTGCTCTTTCAGCCACTGAGCCGTCTCTCCAGCATGTCTTTGTTTGTTTGTTTCCACATAGGAGAGAAAACGTGTCATCTTGTCTTCCGATGTCTGGCTTGTGTCCAGTCCTCTCAGTTTCCTGTAAGTGACAGCGTTTCTTCTTTCTGTGTGGCTGAACGGTACCCCCATGGTGTAGACCCGCCGTGTTTCCTTTACTCATTCCTTTGTTGGCGGTGTTGAGGCTGATCCTGAAACTCAGTTATGGTGGGCAGGGCTCCAATGAACACAAGTTTGCAGATGACTCTTATTTATGGAAAGATCTGCTTAAGTATGGCTTCAAACTAAAGGCGCTGAGGGTGGAAAGCACTGACTGGGTAGTCCTTATTTTTATTATTATTTTAATCTTAAAGTGGCTGGAGACATGACTCAGTGGCTAGGAGTGTACTGCCCTTGTAGAGGGTTGGAGCTCCGTTGCCAGCACCCATGTCAGACGGTTCATAACAGCCTGTAACTCCAGCTCTGGTCCTCTTCTGGCCTCTTTGGGCACCAACATTAGTGCTCTTGTATAGGTGCACACGCACCCCACACACCTCCCCTTACACCCCACACCTCCCCTTACACCCCCCATACCTACCCTTATACCCCACACCTCCCCTTATACCCCATACCTCCCCTTATACCCCACACAACTCCCCTTACACCCCCACACCTCTCCTCACACCCTACACCTCCCCTTACACACACATACCTCCCCTTACACACCCACACCTCCCCTTACACCCCACACACACCTCCCCTTACAACCCCACACCTCCCCTCACACCCCCACATCTCCCCTCACACCTCACACACCTCCCCTTACATCCCAACACCTCCCCTTACACCTCTACACCTCCCCTTACACCCCCACACCTCCCCTTACACACACACACCTCCTCTTACACCCCCACACCTCCCCTTACACCCCACACCTCCCCTCACACCCCACACACCTCCTCTTACACCCCCACAGCTCCCCTCACACCTCCACACCTCCCCTCACATCCCACACACTTCCTCTTACACCCCCACACACCTCCCCTTATACCCCCACATCTCCCCTTACACCCCACACACCTCCTCTTATACCCCACACCTCCTCTTACACACACACACACCTCCCCTTACACCCCCATACCTCCCCTCACACCCCACACACCTCCCCTTACACCCCCATACCTCCCCTCACACCCCACACACCTCCCCTTACACCCCCACACACCTCCCCTCATACCCCACACACCTCGCCTTATACCCCCACACCTCCCCTTACACCCCACACCTCCCCTTACATCCCCCACACCTCCCCTTACACCCCACACCTCCCCTTATACCCCACACACCTCCCTTACACCCCATACCTCCCCTTACATCCCCACACCTCCCCTTACATCCCCCACACCTCCCCTTACACCCCACACCTCCCCTTACATCCTCACACATCTCCCCTTACACCCCCACACCTCCCTTTACACCCCACACCTCCCCTTACATCCCCCACACCTTCCTTTATACCCCACACACCTCCCCTTACACCCCCCACACCTCCCCTTACACCCCACACCTCCCCTTATACCCCACACACCTCCCTTACACCCCATACCTCCCCTTACATCCCCACACCTCCCCTTACATCCCCCACACCTCCCCTTACACCCCACACCTCCCCTTACATCCTCACACATCTCCCCTTACACCCCCACACCTCCCCTTGTGTGTGGTAGGGGGGGTAAGGAAGTCAGACCCTGAGCACTGCTGCAGGGGTGGGGTGGGGGGTCAGGAAGTCAGGCCCTGAGCACTGCTTCAGGGGTGGGGTGGGGGGGGTCAGGAAGTCAGACCCTGAGCACTGCTGCAGGGGTGGAGTGAGGGAGTCAGGAAGTCAGGCCCTGAGCACTGCTGCAGGGGTGGGGTGGGGGGGTCAGGAAGTCAGACCCTGAGCACTGCTGCAGGGGTGGGGGGGGTCAGGAAGTCAGACCCTGAGCATTGCTGCAGGGGTGGGGTGGGGGGGGTCAGGAAGTCAGACTCCTGAGCACTGCTTCAGGGGTGGGTGGGGGGTCAGGAAGTCAGGCCCCTGAGCACTGTGGGTGAGATTAGTGTGTGCTCCAACACCTCACCAGCTTTAAGAAGGAAGGGACTCTGTAAATCGCAGATTTTGGGTGACGATCGTGTAGCACCGTTGGCTCAACTGCCAGGAGCGCACAACAGGACACAAGATGTTCGCAGGGAACCCAGGAAGAGAAGGGGAGACCATGTGGGGATGCTCTGTTCTTTCTGCTCCATTTTTGTTTAATCTAAAATTACTTTCCAAATAAGGCCTGCCCTTCCTCCTCCTCTTCCTCCCTCCCTCCCTCCCTCTCTGTGTCTCACTATGTCTATGTGTCTCTGTCTCTGTGCTCTCTCTCACTCTATTTCTCTCTCTTTTTCTCTCTCTCTCTCTTCACATCTTCAGCTTTTGGTTAAAAGCAGAGTCTGAGCCATGTCAACAGCTGTGTTGGGATGAACGAGATGAACGAGCTACAGGCTCTTTCCAATAGGCCTGGGCAGAGAGAGAGGGTCATCTGGGACTCATCCTGGGTCAGAGAAGATGCAGGTCTCAGCAGACCTTGAGAGCAGCCATTGATTATCCCGGCGGGGTGTGCTGTCCACAGTGTTCCCAGAACAGCAGACGATTCCTAGCCTCCCGCGGTCGTCTGGAGGTTGGAACCTGGCAGCATAGAAACAGGGTGTCAGGCAGGGCTGGGGATACAGAACTTACAAAGAACTTCCATGTCTCCCACAGCTGCACTGGCTCCAGTGTCCTGATGCCAGTTCTTGCCTGCCAAACGGGAGCAATGATATTCAATTCTTCCCCAGCCCTGTCATGCCTCTCCAGGCCCCTGGCGTGCTGGGAGGGAGGCCCATGAGACCAGGCTATATCAAGAATGCCTCTTGCATTCAGAGGAGCCTGCAGAGGCCAAAAAGGAGTCTGATGCTGTTGCAGCCTCTCACCCTGGCGCGTGTGGCCGAGCATGAACGTGCTGATGCATTTTGAGGCCTGGTTGAAGCTCTCGGGTGGTATAAGGAAATTTTGAACGCTGTCCAGAGAGATCTTGTCCCCGAGGCACTGAGGCTGAGATTTTCCCTCCTGCTTTGAGTTTTATTTATCGTTTTAAATAATTCACAGTCTTTGAAAGTAGTTGCCTTTGTGGGCTTTTTAAAAATAATACTTTTATTAATTCTTTGAGAATTGCATACAGTGTATTTTGATGCGTTTGTGGTTTTAATAATAACTTACAATTGCTTTGAATAGCTGCCTGAATTGCATTACACACGTGATTACAAAAGCCAGTCAGTGTTCTGTGCAGAACGCTTAGGCCGTACAGATGGAGAAGAAATCTAAGATCAGCTGCCATGACAGCGCAAGGAAATACAGCTGCAGGTTCTGGAGTAAGCCTTCTGGTCCTTTCTTCCTCGGTGTCCCCTCGTCCCCTGAACAAACCTTCGTTGTCACTCACCGCGCGTCAGTACTGTCCTTGCACAACGGAAAACAACAACCTCAGGAGCTTAAAGTGGATGCGCACGCCAGCGCTCGGAGGCACGCACGCCCAGCTTAGCTCTGACTGGCACTGAACACCGTGTCTTAGACACATTTTTTTTTTCCACGTAATGCACAATGTTCACTTTCCATGGGGTTAAAAACGCTGTTTCAAAACACCGTCTCCAAGGCTGCCTGGTGCCCAGTTCTGTGAAAGGACCATCGCTTATTTAAGCCATCTACGGGACACAGAGTGCTACTCCCAGAGCCCTCTCGGTTGGATCTTGGACACATTCATGGCTACTTCCTTATTTTCAATTCTTTCTTTGTAGTAAAATAGGTAAACGACAAATCCTAGCCTTTTAGCCATTTTAGTCGTGTGGCTCAAGAGTGAGTTCAGTTTGCTGTGTGACTACTGTTCCCACTCAGCCCCAGAACTCTTTGAACTTACAAAGTTGAAATGCTGTGCATTCTAAACACAATATCCCTCTTCCCCATCCCCCCAGACTCTGGGAACCAGCCTCCTGCTTCCTATCATTACAGAAATGACCGTTGTAGTCACTGATATACGTGGAGTCAGACGGCACTTGTCTTCCTGTGGCTGGCTTATTGCCCCGCGTGACGCCCTCAGGATCCCTCAGTGCCGCGACGTGTCAGAATCCCGTCCTTAGTGAGACTGAATGGCATTCCGCTGTAAGGACGGCCCACATCCGACTTACCGTTCACCGTCAGCTAGAGGTGACCCTGGTAGGTGATACTTTCTGCTATCTATTGCCCAGGTCTCCAAAACGCTTTGGCCAGCTTCCTTTCCCGTTCCTAGGACAAGCGTTTTCATCCCTTTGGACCTTGCTGGCACTGAACATTATAAGGTTGTTTGTTTGTTTGTTAGGGGTTTGGGAGGTCAGGGAATATGTGCATGCTTGTGTGTGTGCTGCGGGTGGAGGCGTGCATGTACATGTACGCCCATGCATGTGGGGTCCAGAGGTCAGCCTCCAGGAACCACCCACTTTGTTTTCTGACACAGGCTCTCTCTCACTGGGACCTGGGACTTGAGGATTCCGCTAGCCTGGCTGTCCAGCAATCCTCGGGATCCTCCTGTCCCTACTTCCGTAGTCCTGGGTTCCCCACACTGGCCTTTTACAAAGCTGCTGGGGATTGAACTCAGGCCTTCATGCTTATAAAACAATTATTTCTTTTTATTTCGTGTGTATCAGTGTTTGAAGGCTTGTCTACGTACCGCATGCATGCTTGGTGTCTGTAGAGGCCAGAAGAAGATGTTGGGTCCCCCGGAACCGCAGTTACAGATGGCTGTTAGCCACCGCATGGGTTCTGGGGACTGGACTAGGATCCTTTGCAAGAGAAGCAAGCGCTGTAACCACTGAGCCATCTCTTCTGCCCCATGCACTGCTTTATTGACTAAGCTATCTTCCAGCCCAGTTATAAGATTTTTTTAAAAAAATGAAATTTAAATAAAAATTTAAACTTTCATATAATTCAAATTCTACAGAAATAAATTACATAGTTTTCTTTTCTTTTCTTCTTTTTTTTCCTTGCTCTTTGTTTTTTGAGACAGGGTTTCTCTGCGTAACAGCCCTGGCTGTCCTGGAACTTGCTTTGTAGACCAGGCTGCCCTCGAACTCACACAGGTCCACCTGCCTCTGCCTTCTGAGTGCTGGGGTTAAATGTGTGTGCCACCATAACTGGCATTACAGATATAATTGAAGTTTGCAGAACATTCCCAGGAGCAGTATAAAAGCTGAGTGCCTCCTCCAACCCCTCTGCCTCCTGACCTGGGGAAACTGTAGCCCTCGCTGCCCTTCACCCAGCAGGATTCCAAGTGCATTCTCCTATTGACTCCTTACATAACCACCACACAATTACCAAAACAATCAGACACTTAACCGTAATCATAGGCCGTAATCCAGATCCAGAATTCACCAAGACCTCCAGTGATGTCCTTTGTTTAGCCTTCATCTAGGGTCCAAATGTACCCTGCCTTTAGTTGGTATGTTTCTTGGGTGAACTTGAATCTGGGCCATTATCATTTTTAATGTATTTTCCAACTTGGAAGGTTCAAGGTGGTATCTCGGTTTCATTTCTGACAGAGCTGAGTGTTTATTCTGGTGTGAACTCCTGTCTGCTCTCATGTGTCCCTACCCGCACACTGAAACCGAGCCCAGCACTAGCAAGCTCTCCACTAGCTGAATCCCCAGCCTGTCCCTCTCTTTTGCCCGCCGGTGTCCTTTGCACTCTGCCCGCTGGTGGACACCCTGGCTGTCCCCCAGCGCGTTAGTGCTCAGACTTGACTTGGATAAACAGCCCTCAAAGTCTGAAGAGGCGACGATCCGCTGCCCTGGCCCTGACCCCTCAGATCAGCCTCTTGCCAGGGTTTTGTCTACTTCAAGCCAAGACACCCCACCTGTCCTCCCCAGCCCCGGGAAGCACAAGCCAGTGATTCCTGTTTGGTTTCCATGTTTCCTGCAGGATCTGACTCTCCGCCAGCCGAGTTCTGTTTCCAAGAGGCCACCTGCTGAGTGTCAGATGTGGTCAGCAGCCCTGGGGGGTGCTATTGCTCACTGTCTGTGGCAGCCGGTCCTGGTGTCCTGGCCTGGTCTGTGTCCCATCCTGGGAGAGGACTGTGGAGCTTGGGAAAGCTCCCATGGTGCCTGCAGGGAACGAGCTGTGACCTCAGCCCCCAAACAGCTTACACCAATGCTAGCCTGCACCTGCTCTGCCTGCACAGTCCCGTTAACAGGGCTGTGAGAGACTTCTCTTTAGAAAGATATAAAAGGCTGAATCAATGCACTCAAAGCCACTGCAGGCATGCGCTGTCGGGGCCAGCCGGACACACTGTTCCGGGCCATTGCTACTTTGTGTGCAGATTTTTATTGAGTTAGTTGTCACTCTTTCCAGTAGTCATAAAGAAGAAAAAAGAAAGAAAGTTCCCTATTCTGCGTGGCTCTTTTGTATCGCTCTCTCCTGTCTAATTGTGTCTGTTGAGATAAGTATTAAACACACAGGGACTGGGAAGATTGCTCAGTGCCCAGTGGTTAAGCGCGTTCTCTGCTTTTCCAGAGGATCGGAGCTCAATTCCCAGCACCTTCATGGCTCACAACCATCTGTAACTCCAGAGGGTCTGACGTCCTCTTCGGGTCTCTGTGAGCACCAGGCACACACATAGTGCACAGACATACATGCAGACAAAACACCCATATACACAAAATAAATATTTTAATCTAAAAATTATAAAAATATAGTTAAATATGTAAAGTTAGTGGATATAGGCTAAAAAAAAAATTCCCACTTACTTGCCATCAATTCTGGTCTCATTCACAGCCCCGATCCTGCCCCCTTCCCAGATTATTACGTAGTACATTTTGTTTCATGTACTTTACACGGTAGCTCGCATCCATAAAGGTGCTTTGTTTTTAACATAATCAGAATATCACAGCACTCCTAAATACAGCAAAGATTCCCTAAGAACCCGGGAGTTCAGTCAAATGCCTTCGCTTCCTGTAGATAGTTTTTCAAGCCTCGCATCTGCTCGTCATGGCCACCGTCTCTGCATCCCTCAAAGTTCACGACTTGAAAGCTTATCTTCAACATTATTAAGTAATAATCTAAAATGGGCGTGATCTTGAGAAGGGACCAAAGGGACTGGCATTTGTCCCTTTGCCTTTCCGCTTCTCACTACGTGAAGACACAGCATTCCTCTCCTCGGGAAGATAAAAGACAGCGTCCTGAAGTCAGGGAGCCCTCGCCACGTGCTCACCCTGCTGATGCCTTGGTCTTAGACTCCCTCCTCCAGAACTATAAGGAAACTAATTTTGTTTTGTTTTGCTTTGTAAGTCTCCCAGGCGCAGGTGTTTTGTTACAGCAGCACAGTCAGACTAGGGTGATAAACGTCTTAATCGCTTTAATCTATGCTCTCTCTCTCCCTCGTTTTGACCCCTCTCGATTTATTTGTGAAAGAAATCCAGTTGTCCTGTGGAGTTTTGTTCTCTTTTAGTTTGCTTTTAACATTTTGCCGGAAATACTTTATTATTTATTTATTTATTTATTATTTTTGTGTCTTGAGACAAAATTTCTCGGTTGTAACTCTGGCTGTCCAGGAACTCGCCCTGTAGACCAGGCTGGCCTTGAACTCACGGAGATCCGCCTGCCTCTGCCTCCGGAGTGCCGGGATTAAAGGCGTGCGCGACCACTGCCAGTCAGTCGTATTTTTATAATTTAGAGTTCTCTGTTACCTGTGCTCCTACAAACTGGTAGTTAAGTCGAGACTTGTATGTAATGCAAAGATTTGTGTTGACGCTCAGTAAGTATGAACTTCCCTTAAGAGAGTTTTAATTTCCTTTCTCATTGCTATGGTCATATACCTAACAGGAAGGAATGGTTAATTTAGCTTATTGTTCTCAGGGTTTGAGAGAGTAGAGTCCATTCATTATGCCGAGGGAGGGCACGGTGGCAGGAGCGTGAGTCAGCTGGTCACATTGCACCACAGTCAGGAAGCTGAAAGCGATGAACGCTTCTGCTCGGCTTGCCTGTTTATCAGTCTGGACTCCAGCCCATGGAATGGTGCGACCCATATGTAGGGTAGATCTTCCCATCTCCATTAACCCCTGCCAACAGGCATACCCAGAGGTTTGTTTCCATGCTTATCCTACATCACATCAGGTTGGCAATCCAGATGGAGCACCATGGGGCTGGAGAGATGACTCCGCAGTTGAGACTACTGTGTGCGCTTTTCGGGATGTCCTGGTTTGATCCCCAGCGTCTGCATGGTGGCTCACAACCATCTGTAAATCTAGTTCCAGGGGATCAGACATCTCTGCCTGGCCTCTGCAGGCACAAGACAGGGGCATGTGGTGCACAGACATACATGCAAGCAAAACACTCATACATATAAAATAAATTAACTAACAACATTAAAAAAAAGATTAACCATCATACAGGCTTAGAAAAGAATTAGAAGTGACTGAAAAATTAGGACACCAGGGACAAGAGTCAACGGACCCATCTCCATGACTGGCAGTATGGGGCGAGCAGATGCACTCCGCCCAGCCATCAGTGGCTACCGCTTTCCTGGTACAAGGGTCTCTGATGTCTGCGTGGCCTCAGTCAGACCCTGGAACAGGCACCGGGGAGCTGAGCCGATTTACAGACTTCTTGTGGAACTGAGATCCACCTGGCCCCTGGCTATATTACTGAACATCTGCCCCTAGGCCCCCAGGGAATGGTGACTCCGTCTTCAGCGACACCAGAGACACCAGGCAGACTACACAACGCACGCCACGGGAGCTAAAATCCATCCCACCCTCTTCCTTCCTTTTGCTTCTCCTTTCCTCTCTTCTTTTCCCCTCCCCTCCAGTTTTTGGGGTTTGTTTCCCTCTTTCACAAACAGTTTTGTCATTTTTTAGTGCACTAGGGGGAGCTACTAGGTAACAAAACCCACAGGACTTGGCCTTGGTCCACTGTGGGGACGGTCCTCTGGCCTGACACCTGCAGGAGACAGTTACTGTAGGGTTGCATAGAGCAGAGCCTATCTCTACCCACTGAGCTTTTTTTTTTTTCTCACAAGACACAGATGAGGGGCTCCGGAGACCTGTGTTCAAACCTCTTCTGCCACCCTAGCCCAGAAGATCTCCTTTCCTCCCTGGCTGGGCTAGGAGAGGTTTGACCTGGGCCAGTACTTAGTGCTGGAGCCCGTGGCTCTAAACCCCCACCCTGTCACCTATCAACTGTGTGATCGTGGGGAGGTTGCCAGACCTCTCTGAGCGTCCCTCAGGAGGGCATCAAGGCAGAGTACCGATGCGGATCTTGGCACGGAGCCAGAGGAAGGCAAGCATCAATAGACCCAACAGCATTGCTGTTTATAAGTGTGGCACAGATAACTGTTTCTCTCCTAACTTGGGGCCTGGGAAATGTCTGCATGTTTGTGTTTACAGCCTGGGAGGCAGTCACAGCTTAAGAATGGCATTCTGTATGGGGTGACATAATAGTTTCCTTAATAAGGTAACCTCTCTCCCTTCAGTTGACACAGACCTTGCTGGTCCCTGAAAGATGGCTTGAAATCTCTGGTTCATCATGTAACCATGACGAATTCCTAGGGTATTTAGGCTGGTCCACACTGGGCCCCAAGTCTGGTCCTCTCAGCAATGGAGAAAGAGAAGTGAGCAGCCTGGTATGGCCCAATCCCAGATGCCTAAGAGAGACAAGGTGGTCCCAGGCAGGCTTGTGGGTCCTGGACACAAGGTTTCTGTGGGCTTCCATGAGTGGAAGGACACTGAACAGCCTCAGGGTCTGTGAGCAGGCCGGAGCCTGTCCCTGACTTTTAGGTAAACTGACAGGAGCCAGCCTGTGTGGCTAAGGCCTGTGTCTCTGAGTCAGATAAAATAGGTTCTGGATGTTTGTGCTAAAGTGGAAGGAGATAGGACTCAGGGGCCTCTGTGGACATTTCCCCCCTCACAGATGGGACCATAAGCTGTCTATCATCTACCCAGCATCTGAAGTACTGTGGGAGAAGGAAGCCCTGTATCTCCCTTCTGGGATCTTTCCTTGAGCCATGAACAGCTTGCCAGCTGGACCCAGGGTTCCCCAAAACTGCTGGCCTTTCTGCAGCTGGGCCAGGGAGACCGTCACCCCGGGGAAATCAGGGTACATGTCTCCAAAGAGGAAAGAGAGTTCATCATCAGACAAGGTCAAAGACAGGAACGAGTTAGAGATGGAGACAATGAAGAAAAGCCTCAGAGACCTTGGGGACAGAATAGAAAGAAACGTGGAAAAGTAATGCTGGAGAAACTTGTCCCTGGCCTCAAGTGGGAGAGATCTTCAAAGCACAGCCAGAAAAGACAACTTACCTACAAAGGAAAGCAGACTCCCAGTGCAGTAATTTATAATCTCAGAAACATAATCTTCTGTGATCATTTGAGGCGCTAGTTCCTAGCAAGTGCAATGCCTCAACAATGAGGCAGAGAGAGAAACAGAGAGAGATTCAGAGAAGAGAGAGAGAGACAAATTCGCTTGCCTGTGTTGGAGAGATGCTGAGGCTAACCCACATCGAAGAGAAGAACAGGCCAGGAGGGAAAGCGGACTGCTCTTTGTTTCATTTCATTTTGTTGAGATGGGGTCTCATGTAGCCCAGACTGGCCCCAGGAGAGTCAGAGGAAAAGGGATTAAAATAGAACGTGCTAGAAGCTGGAAGAACAAGTCATGATTTGAAGAATTCAGAAAGTTCCAGAAGGTGAGAAGGGCAAGGCCACAGGCCCTCACCAAGAGTTTCCAGAAGGAACGAAACCCTTGGGTTAACTCAAGGAGACGCCTTTGAACCCGCTCTGACCTCCAGAACTGCAAGGTAGTACGTGTGTGTTGACTTGAATGACCAAGTCTGTAGTGCTTACTTACAGCAGCTAACAGGAAACTAACACAGACTGTGGGTGGAGCAGCGGAAGACACAGAGAAAGCCTGTCTTTCCAGTACCGATGTGTTGTCCTGGGTTCTTCTACTTTGAAACTCCTTTACCTAAAAGAAAATGTCCTTTAATTTAGTGTAACCCCTTGTTACTGGAGTATTTGGTAATTCACAAGCTTAACGCCTGACCAAATGATAGGACCACTTCATTATACCTGGCTTTGAAGAAGCCGCCACTGCAGTTCTCCGTAGAACTCAGTAAGAACATAAACCCCAAGGTGCTTGCTTTTTGTCTTGTTAAACAATTTCCTTGCATTAAAATTTTTTTTTGTTATTTTTTTCGAGACAAGGTTTCTCTGTTGTAACTCTGGCTGTTCTGGAACTCACTCTGTAGAGCAGAACTCACAGAGATCTGCCTGCCCCTGCCTCCCGACTGCCGGGATTAGAGCTGTGCGCCACCACCACCCGCCTCAGCTAGTATTTCTTTTGGGTAGATTCCTAGTGAGCCTGCCGGGCCACAGGATATAATACTTGAAAAAATGACAGCATTTGCTACACTAACTCCTTGCCCCAAGCTTGTACCATTCACACCCCAACAGAAATGGTCAGCAGTTTATGGCATCCTTTCTCCTCCCAACCCTGAGTGCAAGGACCGAGCAGCCCGCCCGAGTGGACTTGGTGGTACTGGGATTGAAGGCATGTGCCACCATCACCCGGCCTATGGTTTTAATTTTTAGGACCATTAAAGACAAATTCTATTGAGTAAAAGTATCTCTTGAGTGGTGAAGGGCTGATTCAACACTTAAGATGGCTTGCTGCTCTTCCAGAGGACCGAGTTTAGTTCCCAGCACTGGTGTGAGAGGGCTCACAACTGCCTGTAGCTTCAGCTCACCAGGGAGTCCGACAGCCTCTTCTGACCTCTGTGGGAATAGACACATACATGTAAATAAAAAAAGTGAAATCTAAAAAAATATCCTTGGCTTTGTTCAGAGAGAAGATAGTGAATTAGCATAAAAAAAATCTGCCTTCCTGTCTCATCAGTAAGTTATACAAGGGGAGGGACCCAAAGACTGCCAATCATCTTAGAGCTAAATCCTTTGTCTTGGGTCAGGTGAGACTTGCGATGACTGTTCCTCTCTCGTAATCTCCTGCTCTCTTCCTACACTCTGTGGCCGTTTAGGTTTAGAGCTATTGGATGCTGAGTCTAGCTAGTGTCCACTGACGCCAACCTGTCAGCCTCGTGCTCCTTCACGGGCATCAGGGCTGGGAGGGGTTAACTCAGAACAGACTATTAACAGTGTGTGCATGCTAAGCTATTAGTACCTGCATGTGCGGATTCTTTTCCACAGCATGAAGTGGGATGTGTCTTGAGGATGCACCCCAGGAAACTGCCAGCAATAGAATCTGAGTGAAGGGGTGCACTGGGGTCAGGGAGGAGTGTGAGGAAGCAAGATTCAGCCAGAGGGATCTTCATGTGCAAAGGGCCTGTGGTAGGGAGAGGCTTGCTAACGTTGAGGCATGGAAATGTGTTTTGCAATGGCAGATGGTGTGTGGGCATCGTGTGGAAGGAAGGCAGCCAAGGGTGAAGAGTGGAGGGCTTTGGATCCTACACAATGTGATTTGAGTTCGTCCTGCACATAGTAGAAATATGGAAGGACCGTGAGCAAAAGAGAAGCAGCCCACAGTAGTACCAGTGTCTGTGCTCCACACTCTGAACCTGGGAGCTGACTTCTCTGGGAAGTGCAAAGGGAAGACAATCTGGTGCCACTCTGATCATTTTACACACCTCCCTCCCCTGGAAGTTTCTGGAAAGAACTTCCAAGCATCAGCAGGTGATAGGAGCCACTGGAGGTTTTCAGCAAGTGGGGAGATCTGGCCAGATCAGCTCTGTAGAAAGATCCCTCAGTGACACGGCAGAGAGCAGAGGACATCAAGATTGGGGACAGGGAGGGCATGGGGGTCGGGTTATACGGGTCTGAACTCGGTGGTCTGGTCGTGGCTGGAGGAGAAGGTGGCCGAGGGAGGTTCGGATGCAGCTGAGAGACAGGGCTTGCCAAGGACAGATTGCAGATGATGAGAGCAAGGTGTGAAGATGAAAAGATATGAGCATGAAGACTCAGCAAGCACATTCCTGCACCTGAACTCCTGCAAGCAAGGTCACCTCTCCCAGTGTCACTTCAGCCTGGCTGAGATGAAGGGGTCCCAGCACCTGCTGTGCAGGAACTGGGAAGACTTACCAAATCCACCATATTCCTTCTCTCAGCCCTTCCCCACAAGAGGCCTGAGCTGCCATTTTCATCATCCTACAAACCCCTGTTGTGAGGACTAGGGATGGAGGATGGGTGGGTGATGAGTGGGTGGAAGCCCCATCTTAGCAGGAAGCAGCTTTCCAGGTAAGCAGAGACTCAGGGTCAACCAGGGTCCTGGGCATCAAAGGGTTCTGAGCTGCTGTAGGCTGGATTAGATTGCCACTTACCAAATTGCTTTCTATTGCCCTGGTCAGATGCAGTGGCAGGGAGATGAAAGGGATAATGACAAGTTCAGCTGGCCTGTGTGACTAATGAGTCAGCTGCTCCATCTCTGATGCAGCCTCCTGCCAGCTGGTACCCAGACCACTTGCCTGGCCTATCTCCTGACTGCTTGTTCCGTGCACAGAAGGCACTGACACCATGGAAATCATGATAACATAAGAATGGCCAGCACAGTCGCCTTGCTATGGGACACCGTAACTCTGATATCTATTCCTTGGTATTCCGGGCACTTTACATTTCTAGTCAGTAAGTGTCCTGGAGGGAACACATATTCAGAATCCTACACTTAGGGAGTTAATATGCATGCTGGAGTTCAGCTCACCTTCACCAGTCTTACATAGTTCAAGATCTACTGCCTAGGGAATGGAACCACCCATAGTAGGCAAGTCAAGATAATCAAGATAATCACCCACAGACATGCCTTCCCTTCCCATGCCAATCCCTTGTTGAGACTCTCTTCTTAGGCCATTCTAGATTATGCCAAGTTAACTAGTAAAACCAACCATCACAGTGTGCAGTGGCACTGGTTACCCCTGGAGGAAGTCTCAGCTTCCTTTCCTCTGTCTGCTCCCTGTTCAGTCCAGCCTGGCTCTCTCTACTTGCCAAGGTCTCCTGAAAGCCATTTTGAGACCTGATCATCAGAGTGGTTGTGTTTACATTCCAGGCCTTAGGAGGCGATTAGATCACCAAGGCAGAAGAAGGGTATTATAAACGAGAGAGCTGCCTTATCCTTTCAACCACACAGGGAGAGCAAGCACTGGCTAAGGGCCAGTGAGCTGGTTTAGTGGGTAAAGGAACCTGCCCCCAAGCCTGAGGATCTGAGTTCAATCCCCAGCTCCCACAGGCAGAAGGAGAAAACCAACTTTCAGACGTCCTTTGATCTCCACACATGACCTGGTATGTGTGAGCCCGTATACACACACACCCATGCACTTGCTTGTACATGTGTTCACACATACACAAAATAGATAAATACAAGAACAGTTTTTAATTAAAACATAAAACAAAATACAGTACCATCTACAAGCAAGGAAGCAGGTCCTCGCTAGACGGCAAGTCTGCCAGCACCTTGGTCTTGGATAGCCTAGATTCCAGAGTTGGGAGCACATTGTTCCTAAGCCACGGGGTCTATATATGTTGTCCCAGCAGCCCGAATGGACGGAGACGCTGTCTACACAGTCTCAATCTGTGCCCAGGAGTCCCTAATCCTGAAAGTCTCTATTAAAAAAAAGAAAATGGCAGCATCGTTAAGAAAGAGAAAAGAACAAGGAGGGGAAGAAAGATAGAAAGGAGCGCGTGATTCTTTAGCTTTTTAAATTCAATCAGAACAAAGGAAAGACTTTTTAGAAACAATTCTAGATGCATTTATCTTTATTGCACACGGATGCGTGTTTTGCCTGATGCCTACCTAGGTCAGAGGAGGGTGTCAGAGCCCCCAGAACTGGAGTCACGTGTGGTTATGGGGTACTATGTGGCTGCTGGGAACCGAACCGGTGTCCTCTGCAAGCACAAGTGTCTTCCCTGAGCCGTCCCCAGCCATGAAATAGGAAATGAAAATGGCTTGCCATCTTGTTTCTCAGAGAAAACCCTGTTTCGCCATGGGTCCCTCCAGAATGTTCTCATTCACCGGCATAGGCGCACGCACAGGCACACACATTTATTGTTCCAAAATTAGAACGGCAGTACATGCATCCTGCTCTGCAAGCTGCTTGCCATTTTTCGTGTACATTACAGAATGCGACCCTGTCTGACACCTGGGTCCTTCTGGCATTCGTCTTCCCTGTGGAATGTTCTATTGTAAGGAAGAGCCTTCATTGAATCCCACACCCCGGGCAGGCTTTTCCGTTGCCCTGCCTCTAAACTTTTTCTGTTATAACCAGAGTGTGTCCTCATTCACAGACCTGGGCAGTAAGACGGCCCGCTTAAACTTGGGGGAATCATCTGGTCCCCTGGCTCACGTCATAAAGGAAATTGATTTTTATTTTCAGAGTCAACGGTGATTAAATGAACGATGGTTGCTGAGCAACCTGGAAACGGGACTCTGGGTGCCTCCAGAGCAAACAGCAGCTTCCACCTGCACCCCGGTACCAGAGCCGTCTCCTGTAGGGCCTGGTGCTTCTAGGGGATGAGTTTGTCCCTGAGACTGCCACCCCCACCTGTCCTGCCTCACAGGGCCTCCTCCAGCCCTGTGTCCTTCACCACCACCCCAGAAAGACTCAGCCATTTAAGTCACCTTCCCCAAAGGTAACCAGGAGCCCAGCAGCCTCTGCTGAGACCCTGAACAGTGTGGAACTGTATGAGGAGGGCTACAGCCTTGTGTATGAGTCTGCACCCAGATTGGCAATGTAACTTGACACCTCTCCTCTTCCAAGTGCAAGGTTTGATCCTCAGGACAGAAGCACTGTCTTTCATCAGGAGAGGAGCCCCTAGAGCCTGCATGGACTCTGGGAGTGACTTGGGGATGCCTGAGGGAGCCACAAGGTGCCCAGGGAGGAGGGTTCAATGGCTTCTGAAACCCCAGAGGAAGGGAAAGGTCAACAGAGCCAAACCCAGACCTTCCTCAGCCACTACTTTCCTCCCCTGCCTCTTGAGGATGTGAACAGGAGACAAGCCCACAGTCACAGGAATGTACCTCAGAGTCAGGGGTGTGTTGGGACCTTGACACAGATCCCACTTGGCACTGCCATGAGGTTAGGGAGCTGTAGTTCACAGCTGAGCACTGGGTCTTGGCACGCCAGGCCAAGATGGAGTCACTCATGCTCACACCGTAAGGATGAGGCTTTCATTACTTTAATGAACCAGATCCACCCCAAAATCACCCAGCTTGACAACAGGAGGTTCTAGTCCACCTGAGCCAGCGAGCCAGCTCGGCACACAACAGAAAAGCAACTCACCGAAGTCTCTTTCTTTTGTTCCATTTCCTAGTCCCCGTCCCCGCCACCTCCCACCCCCCACTGCCATCCCCACTACACCGCCATTGACTAGGTTCGTTCAGCTCCGTAGACTGGAGGCCGCCTCATGGGTGCTAATAAAAGATCCAGGGAGACTTAGACCTAAATTTGTTGTCTTTTGACAGCACAGCCGCTGTCCCCAATCCCAGACTCAGACGCGGAGAAGCAGACTATTCTTTGCCAAAGAGTAAGAGCCAAGATCTGAGTCCATCTGCTGTGTGCCGCTCCCCTCCTGCCCCACTGTTAGCTTCCTCTCTTCCTCTTCCTCCTCCTCCTCTTCCTCCTCCTCCTCTCCTTCCTGTTCTCCTTTCTCTCCTTCTCTCCACTGTTTTCTCCTTCCACAGTCACTTCCTTTGGTCTTTTTAACCCCACCCCCACCCCTACCCCATGCTCCAGGCTGACCTCAAACTCACCACAGAGCCAACCATGACCTTGAACTCCTGATCTTCCTGCCTCTACTTCCAAAGTGGTAGGAGTATAAGTATTTATCACCATGCCCAACTCCAGCATTACTTTCTTTAAATGGGATTGAAATTTTTTTCTACGTTTATTTAATTTATTGGGGTGTGTGTGTGTGTGTGTGTGTGTGTGTGTGTGTGTGTTGCATGCCATGGTAAGAGTTAGTTCTTTGTTTCCACAGTGTGGGTCCTGGGGCTCAAACTCAGGGAGTCAGGCTCAGCAGCACCTACCTTTAGCCACTGAGCTGTCTTACTGGCCCTCAACCGGATTTTTAACTGGCTCCGCTTCCCGAGCATTTGCTGGACATAGGTCCTGTGCGACCAGGGGGATGTGTCGGGAATGACAGTCAACAGACTTTTGAGGCCAGGTAGTTAAAGGGTGCTCTGTTGGATCACTGTCACTCTTTCTGGGGGGACAACGGCTGTCGTGAGGATCTGAAGGGATTGTTCGTAAATCAGGAACCAGGGCCTCCTGTCAACATCGCATGGATCCCATCATGGGAGGAGCCACACCCGAGGGGCCCTGCACCTCCAACTGAGTCTTCAGATGATCACAGTCCAGGATAGCACTCCAAGAAGAGCCTCAGGAGGGGACTCCTAGCCCGAACCCCAACTCAGTCACTTTGGACTCCTGCCCTCAGAAGCTGAGCTGAGCAGAACTGATCGATGCTGTCATCGAGACAGTCACACAACTGGACTGAACACAGACAGGCTTCACTTGCAGCAACTGATGAGCCTGAGCAGTGTAAGGGTCTGGATGATTCCGGAAAAATCTCTAAAAGAAACAAGCTTTTCTTGAAGACACACCAGCTCCGAGACGAGTCTAGAGCATCTCCTTGAAAAGGAAAGATGGAAACTTGGCTCAAAGGAGTTAAGAAACGAAAGAGGGGTGGGCTCCTCAATTAGGCCATGTGTCTGGGAAGGAGGGTGCTGCCAGCTTAGTCTAGGTAGGGTTCAGCTTTACAAAGCGCAGCTCGAGGGGTGGGCGGCAAGGGTTGGTGTCAGCAGGGCCTGAGCCTCTTGCATCTTCTCTACAGAGTGTGTCTGAAGTGCATCTGAGGGCTGGAGGGCAGAGATAGGCTAGGTCTCCACCTGGCCTTAAGTCCCCATGCCTCAAGTTTGCATTCGACACCCTCCATTCTGCCCTGGCCCCCTGAGAACCCTCCCACCTCTGGTGTGCTGCTCGAACGCTTGTGGCCATGTCTGTCCACCTTGGCCACTCGCCACCGCCAGTGCTGCCCTCAGCTCTCCCAAGGCCTCCCTTCATCAGCATGTCATTGCTTTGACCTCCTGTGCGCTAGTCTTGTGTCAACCTGACACAGCTAGAGTCATCCCGGAGAAGAAAACCTCGACTGAGAAAATGTATCCACAAGACCTGGCTGTAGACAAGCCTGCAGGGCGATTGGTGGGGCAGGAAGGGCCCTGCCCGTTGTGGGCGGAGCCATCCCTGGGCTGGCGGTCCTGGGTTCTATAAGAGAACAGACTGAGCAAGCCAGGAGGAACAAACCAGTAGGCAGCTCCCCTCCACAGCCTCTGCATCAGCTCCTGCCTCCAGGTTCCTGTCCTGACTTCCTTCAGTGATGAACAGTACTGTGGAAATGTCAGCCAAACAAACCCTGTGCTCCCCAAGTTGCTTCTGGTCGTGGTGTTTCATCACAGCAACAGGAACCCTGACTAGGACACCTCCCCTAAGCCCAGATCCATACTCATCCTCTGCCCCCACATCCTGCCTTCCTTCCATCTCACCCCTGAGCCCTTCCACTTGGCCCTTGGTGTTCACAGCCTCCACCCCTGCATTACATACTCAACTTGCTAGCTGGTACCCTGCTCCCCAACTTACCACCTCTACCTCCCTCAGGCCAACAACCTGCCCAAAGGATCTGTTGAAACAGATGCTCATGGTCTTTCCTGAGTTTCCAGTCACGCTTACACCCTAATTCCTGGCATCCCTGTATACTGGCCCAGGCCTGCACGGTCCAGCCCCAACCTGTGGGCTCTGTGCTGCAGTTTCATTGTGAATGCCCCCTACATGCTCGTGTTTTTGAATATGTGGTCCCCAGGTAGGGGTGCTGTACTGAGAGGATGTGGAACCTCTAGGAATTTGGGGCCTCGCTGGGGGAAGTGGGTCACTGTGGACAGGCCTGGACAGTTATAGCCTGATTCTACTTCCTGTCCTGTCTCTCTCCTAATCCGTGGAGACGCAAGCAGGCAGCCTCAGGCTGCTACTGCCGTGGCTCCCACTGAGATTGACAGCGAGCCAGAAGAGAGCTTTCTTCCCCTGAATTGCTTCTTGTCAGGTGTTGAGTCACAGCAATGAAGAAAATAACACTCTGGCTTTGTGCAGGGATCCAGTACAGGGCAGGATTCAGCTGTAGCAATGCCGGTTACTTTTTTAAATGTTAAATAATATATTTTTTTGGAATAGAAGAAAAACAGATCTCCTATTTTATAATGTTTAAAATGTTTAGTTAGAGCATTGTGGAGAGGGAATGAGTCCACCCTTAAGTGTACAGTTAGATAACAGTTTTCCTTTTTAAATAACTTTTTTAAAGATTTACTTACTTTGTGTGTGACTATTTTGCCTGAATGTGTGTGCGCACCATGTTCATGCCCCATGGGGCCAAAAGAGGGCGCCAGACCCTTTGGAACTGGAGTTACAGATGAGCGTGAGCTGCCATGTGGGTGCTGGGAATTGGATTTGGGTCCTTTTCAAGAGCAGACAGGACTTCTTAGGTGCTGAGTCATCTCTCTAGACCATTAAACAATACTTTTAATTCTTTGGGTATTTCACACAATGTATTCACACAAAGTGCCCATAGCCCTTTGCTTGTTTCATTCAAGCTTTGTATAAAAGGTATAATAATGAGAAAGATTGAAGCTGGAATGAATCAGGGAATGCTCCAGGCCAGTATGTATGTATGTGCGTGAGTGTTCATGTGCACGTACAAGTATGTAGGTGTATGTGTGGGTACAGGTGTGCATGTGTGTATGTGTGTAGGTGTGTGTGGAGGCCAGAATACCACCTTGGGTGTCATTCCCCAGAAGCCAGCACTTTGCTTTTTTGAGATAGGATCACTTACTAGCTTGAGAGTTGCCAAGTTGGGTGGGCTGGCTTGCCAGCAAGCCCCAGGGATCCACCTGTCTCCGCCTCCCCAGCACTGGGATTATAAGCATATATTACTACACCCAGCTTTTAAAAATGTGGGTCTGGGGAATCAAACTCAGGTCCTCATGCTTGCAAGGCAAACACTTTGCTGACAAGACATCACCCCAGTTCAGAAGGGAGTGAGCATCTTAAGTCTTAGCACTTGTAAGAGCAATAAGTTATGTTTTAAGTCTTAGTTACTGTGCCTAAGAGAGCTATAGAACAAGGACAGATAACTTCCTGGAGTGCTGGGTGGGCGGTTCAGGTGAAACACAAAAAGAATCCTGTAATCCCCACTTGCCCAAGGACAGATAACCTCCTGGAATGTTTGGTGGGGATTATGTAGATTTCATTTGGTTAATCCAAACGCACCTGATATAGCAGGATGCTTTAAAGGAGGTTTGTGATTTTGATTTCTTTAAAAACACAAAATGCTGTATGGACTGTGTTTTTGTTCCTGTCCCAGGTGTAGTGCATGATACTGAGTTTGGTTTAGCTTGTTCATTGCCGGTGGCTGTAATCTGGTTATGCACAGCTGTTTTGCCATGTGTAGCTTGTCCTTATGATTGCATGCCACTTGGACTTCTGGGAACTTTGCCTAGAGTATATAAGGGTTGAATCCCAGAGAGTCAGAGTTGGGTGGTTGTTTGTCATTGGTGGGTTGGTTATTGCTTAGAGGAATTTCAGTTGGAGAAATCTGGTTTAAGGATATTGAGCTGTGACTGAGTCCAGCTTACTATCAGCTCCTGCCCTCCAACTTCAGACAGCCAAAGGGGGGTGTGATTATTTTTTCCTTTATTTTCCCTCTTTCAAGGCCACAAACAAAGGCAGCAGAGATTTCTTTCTTTCTTTCTATCTTTCCTTTCTCTTTCCTAAGCTAGAGGGTAAAAAAGCATGGTAGCAACCTGTTACACGTATTCTTATGGGTTCTGCCTTTATAAGCATTTGTTTCATGTGACTTGGCGCCATTTCTTGGGAACCCTGGAGTGGGGAACCTCAGGACGGTCCTGTTCAGAGTCCATCTACCTGGTCAGGATTTAATTAACTTAATTAAAGTTTGCCTCAAGTTTGGCTCATTCGTGATGATGGCCTTATTCTTTACACACAGACCAAGTTCGGATCATGCAGTACTCGGATGCTGTGGGTCTCTTCCCAGGATGACTTGTTATGTCTCCAGTTCAGCCTTCTGGACCTGTACAGTGGGTAGAAACGGCGCCTCCTTCAGAGGGCCACCGCATCTGCGAGAGCACGTAACAGATTCCTGACAGTAAATCTTAGTAAACAGCAGTTGTTTTTAGATGTTGTGGTTGCTGCAGTTCACGTGTTTTGGTGTCTAAGCCACTGGACGAACTGAGACATTTCTAGACACAAGTGGGCAAAAGGTTGGAAGTGAATGGCATCAAAGATTGACATACACTTGATCTGCCCCTGATTCAGTCCTGTTCCTGTGGTCTGGTATCCATGGAAACTGCTGACTATCAATACCTGAAACAGTTTTCTCTGTGTTGAGTATAGGGGGGGGGGAGGGAGGCTGCTGTTCTTTGTCATGCACAAAGGGACCCCACCTTGTCCCTCTTTCCCCACCACAAAGCAAGGTCTGTCCCATAGATGTTCAGAAGCTAAGCATCCAGGGCTGCTGGGAGGCAGCAATTGCTCACCCATGCTCATAGAGTAAAGGAATGTAGTCGACCAACTCGAGGAGGAGCAGAACCAAGTCTGTAGACACTAGACACGGAGCCTCCCTCTGGAGGGACTAGGGAAGCCAATTCCATCATCTCCCTTAGGTGGGCCAACCCAGCGTCTGTGAGGCAGCACCAGTTCAGGGTATGTGAAAGCTAAAATTATGTTCTACGTTTTAATCACTGTGCCTAAGAGATCTATAAATAAAAATGCCTCCAACCTGTAAGTCCCGTGTCTTATCCAAGACAGATAATTTCCTGAAATGCTGGGGACTGTTGTTCATGTAAGATAACAAGCTGTGTCTTTAAATAAGGTTGTTGCCCCAATTGCACAGGATGTTCTTGATCACATATGGGAGGAAAGTATGAAGGCAGGAAGCATGTCTGGATGTATGCTTGCTCCTGACAGGATGAAGATGGGAAGTACCTGGACTTGCTTGTTTGCCTTTATAAGCACCTGACTAATGTGTTTAGTGGCCATGTTCTGGGAATCCCAGAGATGGGCCTGGCCAGTGTCCATGTCTGGCTAGTATTTAATAAAACTTGCTTCAAATTTGGCTCACAAATTGTGGTAGTGGTCTTATTCTCCACTGAAGGAATTAACAGGCCGGGTGCAATGCCGAAGTGGAAGGGAGCGAGGCCCTTGGGGTCAACCAAACCTGGGCAGAAGCGATGGCCCAGCTGCTCATTCTTGCAAACTCAGGCCTCAATTTCATATGGATTAACTGACCCTAACACATTTACTTCTCAGGAATGTCATATGGATAAATTGGCCGCTATTCAGAAATATCCACTGTCCCCACTAAAGCTAATGCCCCTGTCATTACTGTAAATGTTTGAAGTGGTAACTTTCTTCACCCAAGAGTTTGGGAACACTGACTGGATAACTCACGAGAGACTTCTTTATTAACTGTTGGGTACTGTGCCTCCATGAGGGATCCTAGGAGGGCCTGAGTGGACGGAGTAGCCGAGAGAACCTGACCCTGGAGATGCAGGAGTGAGCCTTCCACCAAAGTGGATGAGACTCAGAAATAGGAAGACCTGGGATCACGAGGGGGTGGGGGATGGGCGGTGCTGTGCACAAGGACATGGACTCCTCAGATGGCCTGAGATGAAGGCCTGTCCGTCCTGTCTCTCCACTTTGTGACCTTGGAACAATGCCAGTGTGGTGAGACCACATGTTCTTGTTGTTGTGGATGGTGGCAGTTCTGGGCACCAAACGGTGTAAAGCCTGGAAAGGTTTGGCTCGTAGCTGGAATGCAGTAGGTACCCTGTAAACGCAGCTGCCCCCATTGTCCCCATCTCAACCTCCCATCCACCCTCAGGGCTCAAGGTCTCCTGCTTCAGTTCACCTTGTCCCATCCTTGGTTTGCACCGTGTACAAAGAAAGTGACCCAACAGTCAAATGAGGCCGTAGTAGCAGTGGTGGGTGCCTGGTGCAGGTGGGACTAACCATCTCACAGGCAGGAGGCTGGCACACATACCCAGCTCTGCCGTGAGGAGAGCCTGCACTTCTTTGTCCTTTGTTATCCGCTCTGCTCTAACTTCTACCCTTGTGTGGGTGCCCAGAGCTGGGGCAGGACAAAAGGGACAGAAAGCTAGTGGGTGCTTGGGCCAGCCTTGAAGCCTACCCTACTGTCTACTATCTTCCAATTCTTCTTGCTTCTACTATGACCCCTTGTCCCAGTGCTCTCCTGGGATGGTGGCCCTGGAAGGCTCCCCTGAACACTGGGGCAAGGATCCCTGGCAAGGCTGCCTTCCTCATCAGATAAGGGCGTCATTAGGCAATTGTATCTGTCCTCATCTCACTCCTGTGAACAGGCTTCTCCACGATTAAGCTGCAAGGCAGGCTGAAGGGCAGCTGTGAGGGGAGAGGAGTGGAGGGAAGGGAGGGGTGAGATTGTATCTTCAGGTAAAAGGACAGCCAGTTCCTTGCCTTGGTTCAGGGTACGTTGAAAGGCCCTGGGAGCACAGCCAGTACCTTACTGGGCATGCCAGACCTAGAGAAGGGACATGGATTTTGCTACAGGCTCTGCACTAAGCTGGCTATTTGACCTCAGAACTAGTGCTTGACTTGTCTGGACACGAGGTTCTGCATGGGTCAGATGGGAACAGTAGCTTTCTCATACAATGCTCAAACCAACCAGAAGCTTGGAGACTCCTGTATCTAATCCCTGTGTTCTTACAGTGGCCTTAAACAACAACAACAACCTCACTGACATATATTTGTACATATTTAAATTTGCACAATTTGGAAAGTTTTTACATGCAGGTGTTTCTATGCAGCCACCACCACAATCTAAACCGTGAATAGATGCATGACCTCCCCAGATTTCCTCTTGACCTTTTGTGACCCCGCCAACCTTCCACGTTCTTTCCCATCACCAGGCAATCTGCTTTTACATGCCCTCGACCCCTTGTATGTCCCAGAGTCTTACATAGTTTATATAGTGTGGTCTCATTTTTTCCTGGCTTCTCTGAGGCGGTATATCCATGGGGCCCTGTACCTCAGTTTGTTTGCCTGCTTTGCTTTTTTTTTTTTTTTTTTTGCTGATGCTCTCTTTTAGTTTCTGTTCCGCAACAAGGTCTTGCTATATAACCCAAGCTGGCTTTCAAATTCCAATCTTCTTGGTTAGCCTCCAGAGTGCTGGGATCACAAGCATGATCCTGCTTCTTATTAATAAGCAGGGTCCTATTTTATGGAAAGCTGCGACTTACTTTCCCACTTATCTGTCAGTAGATATTTGGTTTGTCTACATTTTTGTTTTGTTTGGTTTGTTTGCTTGAGGCATGCAGGTAGCGGTAGCCAGGCTGGCCTCGAAGCCTTCTGATGCTTCTGCCTCCACCTCCCAAGCATCGGGATTAACAGTATGCCCGCCATGCCCAGTGCATCTACTTGGGAGAGCAAGGGTTAACCAATAAAGTGCCTCTGAGCATTTATGTGCAAGTTTTGGAGTGCTTTTGCCTCCCTTGGGTAAATATCTAGGAACAGAATGACACATGGAGGCACTGCTTTATTTTTAAATGAATTATTATTTTCGTGTGCATGGTGCTCATGTGTGTATGTATGTGTAATCCCATGTGTGTGAATTCATGTGTACATGTGTATGTATGTGAATGTGTGTGTGTGCCTGTCTGTGTGTGTATGTGCCTGTGTGTGTATGTGTTCCTGTGTGTGTGTGCACGTGTGTGCATGTGTGTGTGAGTGTGTGTGTGTGTGTGTGTGTGTGTGTGTGTGTGTGTGAAGCCCAAAGTTGATGTCAAGAGTCTTCTTCTCTCTTTCTCCACAATTATTCACAGAGGCAGAACGCGGAGCTTGCAAACACTGGCTAGTCTAGCTAAGCAGCTTGCTCCAGGAACCCTACAGTGTGTTTCTCTGAGCACTGGGATTAGAGGCACTCTGTCATGCCCACCCACATACGATAATTTTTAAAGAAGCTGTTAATTAATTGGTTTTCAAAATGACTGCACCGTCTCCCACTGCCACCGACAGCAGAGGGTCAGGGGACCCACCACCCTGCCACCGATGCTGGTTCTTTACTCATTCTAAGCACACGCACTGAGAAATCTTTTCAACTTGCACTTCCCCAACGACCGATGCTGCTGAGGCTCTTCATGTGTTTATTTACATGACAATTTTTTTTTAAAGAAAATGTTAGCTTCTGAAAAAAAATATTTACTTTAGAAATACCACTAAATATTAAAAAAAAAAAACCAGAAATGAACAACCTGAAAAAACAGCAGCATCTTAAACAGCTGGCATGATGCGTGTCTCAGACACTTTCCATGCGCACGTGTGCACGGAAAGTCCTATCAGACATGTGTTCTCCAACTAACTGCACACACGAGGGTTTTGCCGTGTTGATAGAATTCAAAAGCATCAGTCCGAATGTCTGTTATATTCCACTGTCTGTGTGAATGACGGCACTCGATGACTCTCAGTATGTGAACACTGGGTATTTTTCCTTGAGGAGTTTTGCAAATAATGCTGTAACTATCTTACATGTTTATGTGTGCGTATTTACTGGATAGCAGGGTTAAGATTTCCTGATTCACCGGTGGTGGTGGTGGTGGTGGTGGTGGTGGTGGTCATACACACCTTTAATCCCAGCACTCGGGAAGCAGAGGCAGGAGGATCTCTGTGAGTTCGAGGCCAGCCTGGTCTACAGACTGAGTTCCAGGATGGCCAGAGTTACAACAGAGAAACACTGTTTTGGAAAAACAAAACAAAAAAACATTTCCTGATTCATGGTGCCAACATGTTTTGGCTTCTTTTAATTTTGAGTGTCTTAGGGAAGCTCAATGGTACCAACATACTGCCGCCTCTCCTTCACGTTACATGAGCAAGCTGATACTTCTCACTCATCCTTCACCTGCTCAGCCACCCATCTCTGTCTTCATCATCGCCCTTTTCTTCCCCCTCTTCCTCTGAGGGTGTGGGTGAGGGACAGGTGCCTCCCTGAGTAGCCCAGTGCCTCAGGACCTTCCATAGATTCCCCCAACAGCTGAGAGCAAGCCGTGGCAAGAGGCTCAACACCAAGTAACAGGTCTGGCACACAGTGGGTGCTTAGACAAATAGCTGTTGAGTGAATGGGTTAATGACCACTTTAGCCAGTGGTCTCTGAATTGATCTGACCTTCTCTCCAAGCCCTTCTACGGGGTGAACTAAGCCCAAAGGACTAAAGAACTCTGTCCTAGGCTGCAGCATAAGCACTGCTCACAGCAGTACTTGGGCCCCAAGCCCTTCCACATCCATTTATCCTCAGCTGGGATGTGGGGTAGGTCTCGGAGAGCCCTAGAATTCTCTGTGTGTGCTCTCATGCTCCCTGTTACAAGGCAGGTCACCTCTCAAGGACCTTTCCAGGCCTGTGATTCCAGCACTCGAGACTCGGATTTCCTTTTGTATAAAAGGTCCTTGGCCTCT
Organism: Cricetomys ansorgei; assembly: GCA_026225945.1. Classification (NCBI taxonomy): domain Eukaryota; kingdom Metazoa; phylum Chordata; class Mammalia; order Rodentia; family Nesomyidae; genus Cricetomys; species Cricetomys ansorgei. The sequence goes on from JAMJFZ010002869.1 coordinate 22,844,381, forward strand.
CATTGTCACAGTCCCAGATCCACTTAGTATGTATTATTTATTAGTATTCAATGTCTCAGGAACAGGGCGCCAGGGTTTGGGCTCTAAGATCCCTATCTCACCATTAGACCTGAACCGCGTGTCCTAGAGCTGGAGGGAAGGAGTACTTGGCTTCTTCTGGGCTCCCTCATCCAGGGTGACAGCAGCTGAAGCTTTCTGGGGCCACCTGAGGAAGCAGCTGAAGCAGGCTTCCTAGTTCAAAGGCTAACTCGGTAGACTTTGTTGTCCCAAGCTTCCTGCTTGCGGGAGGAAAATCTGCATGACTTCTCTGCAGAAGCACAGAAGAAGATCTTGTAAGACGGGTGTGGGTATCATGGGCAAGGCTCTCAGCACCCTTAGCAGCTAGAAGTAAAGCCATCTATATAAAACTGCCTTTTGATATGATGTGAGATTCTTTTTAAATAAGGATTTATTTACTGATTTTACTTATGTGTTTGTGTCTGTGCCTGTGCTTGTGTTGTGTTTATGTGCATTGTCTCTGTGAAGGAACCTGTGGAGGCCAGAAAAGGGGATCAGATCCCCTAGAATTGGGATCGCAGGTGAGCCTCCATGTGGATGCTGGGAACTGTGGATGAACTCTGCAAGAGCAGTAAGTGTTCTCTGTCTCTCTCTCTGTCCCTGTCTCTCTGTGTCTGCTGTCTGTCTGTCTGTCTCTCTCTCCGTCTGTTCTTTTTTTTTTCTTTCCTTTTTTTTTTTTAGATAAGATCTCTCTATTTAGTCCTGACTTTCCTGGAACTCACTATGTAGACCAGGCTGTCTTGACCTTACAGAGATCCTTCCTCAGCCTCCCAAGTGCTGGGATTAAAGGCCTGCACTACCACATCCAGCCGCAGTAAGCTCTTTTAACTGCTGAGACATCCCACAGGTTTTCTGGTTTATTGTAGAGAGCTTAGGAGGAAGATTCATGGAGGTATGGGAAGTGGGGCGAGGAAACCAGAGGATACGTGTCACCAAAGACAGCAATCTGGAGATCGTCCAGTCCAAATCTTTTTCATTGCTTCTACCATTGTATCAATTAATTAATCCATTACTCTAATTAATTAGAGACAGAGTCTCACTATGTCGCCCGAGATGAAGTCAAACTCATGAGCCTCCTTTCTCAGTATCACAGGTGCTGGGATTACATACCTGGTTGTTTGTTTTTTACCATTTTAAAGGGAAGAAATTGCGATGGGTGAATTGACTTGTCAAAAGTCATCTAGCCAGTATGAGGTAGAGCTGGGACAATGTTTTTCAAATGATACATAAATGTGCTAATGCAATGTACAAGGTTCGTGCTTGTAACCCCTGCACTTGGAAAGCTGAAGCAGGAGGACTTGGAGTTCAAAGCCAGCCTGAGCAACATGGGGAGACTGTTTCAGTAGCAGCAGCAACAGCAGCAACAGCCTATAGAGCCACAGTAACTAAAACAGCAGGGTATCAGCATCAAAATGGACTTGCTGACAAGCAGAATAAAATAGAGAGCCCAAAAGAAGCTTATATACCCATGCACATCTGCTGGAGAATAAAATGGCCTCCTTAAGAAGCAGCGCTGGGAAGATTTGCTACCTATGTGTAGAAGACTGAACTAGAACTCGACCTCTCACCCTGTACAGAAAACTCAACTCAAAATAGATCAAAGGTCTTAATGGAAGACCTGAAGCTAGGACCACTAAAATGAACACAGGGGATTGGGGGGGGGCGCATAGCAGCATAAGCCTGCAATCCCAGCATTTCAGGTAGAGGTGGGAGGATCAGGAGTTCAATGTCAGCTTCTGCTGTACAGAAAGTCTGAGGCTGGCCTGGGCTACATGGGGCCCCATCTCCCCAAAGTGCCAATGGCTTCCCTATAGAGAAATCGATGCTTCACATCATACAAGCATCGCTGTAAGGATCTGGATGAGGAGAGAGAGACTCACTTCTCTAGGATTCAGTTTCTCAGAGGTGAAAAATATCCAAATGTTGGGAATTTAATAAAATTCCCAATTTACAAATTGAGAAAAAAACAGTTCTAATTATTCTGTCATGGTTAGTTGTTGTTTTTTGTTTGTCTGTTTGTTTTTTGCTTGTTTTATGTTTGTTTTAAGTTCAAACCATTAGAAGAGCCTTGTATCTTGACACTAAGATCCCTGGAATTTGTTAGAGAAGTCCCCAGCCAAAGCCTGGCGAGCCAGGCCGGACAAGCGTTTCAGCACCGCGGACAGCGGCTCGCTGCGCACTCTTGGGCCACCTCTGTGTCCCTGAGTCCATCACTGGGCTCAGCTCCACGCGTTTCAAAACAAACCTGCCACATGACCTCGGGGCTTGCACGTTAGAGCACAGTCCCACCCGCATCGCCCTCTATGGACCCCCTGAGGAACCTTTATGGGGGTTCTGCTCATAGTCTAGCTGGACTACCCTAGAAGATGCAGTGTGTGCTCCCGAGGGCTATGCTGAGGGGGTGGATGAGGGTGGGAGCGTGGGCATAAGGACTGGGAAGACAGGAAGGAAGCAGGGTGGAGGGATGACTCCTGCCGCCTCTAAGCTTTCTAAGGTTTGGCTCTTCTTATTAGTCTGCTTGCTATGCTCAATGTCCTTAATGGACCAACCTCAGGGGCCTAGGGTTTGGGGTATGTGGCACTTCCCTCTGCCACCCCCACCCAGTCTGGGGCCCACTAAAACCATCATCTACCTACTGGGAGACCTGTGAACTGTTTTATTAGATGAAAGCAAACATTTAACAAACAAAGAAAGCAAAGCCTTAATTGGTGGCCCCCAGGGCTGTTTGCGGAGACAGATGGGAGGAGATCTAATGAAAGCACCTCACTCAGTCCTTGGTGCGCACCTCACAGATAAAGCCTCATTGCCAGGCAACAGAGCTTCTCCACCCAGAGGCCTGATAAAGGGCTTGGGAGGGCTGTGTGTTTGGAAAATATGATTTTGTAAGTGAGGCCCAGAGTGTGTTGACTCTGCCCAGTGCCAGAACCTTCTGTCAGATAAGCAGCTGCCAGGTTCCCTGGGGGTATTAGCAGGGTTGTTCCCCTAGGACCTCTGGCAGAACCTGTCAGCATGAAGGTACCCGGAACCACAGTCAGAGAGAGAGGCCTATCATTACCCAGAATCAGATGCTACTCAAGGGGCTTCCTTTCTTTGGCCACCAAGGGCAGGTGGTGGCTATGGTGAAGGATGAAGACAGAATTGCGCCAGGGCTTCCGAGACTAGCCATATCCCACGCGATACCGCAGCCCCCGGTACCTCCTGTTGCTACCCCCCTGATGACTTCCTCTCCCTTAGACTGAAAGCCAAAGTCCATGCAGAGGCCCACGAGTTTCTGCACGACCCTAGCTCAACACTGTCCCCTCTGCCACTGCTGCTGGGCTCCCTCCCTTTCAGTCACATTTCTCCTCTACCTCACACCTGCTGGGATATGGCTGCCCCAAGGCCTTTGCACATGCAGTTCATCCTCGCAAGGATGCTCTTCCATGTGTTACACATCTCTCTTTCCTCGGCTCCTCCCAGTCCTAATTCAAGGTACCACCCTCAGGAGGCTTGCCCAAACCACCTCCCTGTCATTCCAAGAATCCTTTCCCTGCTCAGCCCTCTTCTTCCTTCACTATCAGAGGCTTCTAACTTACTATCTAATTTGCTTCATTGCGATGGCTCATTGCTCATAAGCTCCAAGAAGGTAGAGTTCCGGCTTTCCTTCCACACCGGCATATTACAGGTATCAGGCATAGAGCACACAGTAGGTCCTAGATAGGTGTTTGATGAATAACGAAATGTCCCTTGGGCTCAGTTCCAAATAATCCTAGTAGAACGAATGAAAAAGAGTCCATGCTCATAACAAGCCCCTGCCTGGTCACGAGCCTCTGGGAGACGGCTGGCAGCACCCCATGCTCCAGCCTGTGACCTCAGGAAGGAAGCAGCCATGCCTCTCATCCTGCTCTGCTCTTGGTATGCTGTGTGACTGTGGCCATGGGACTATCCGTTTCTGAGCCTCAGTTTCCCCTTCCAGGGCACAAGCTTGGCTTTTGCTCTTTGTATCTGAAAGCAACAAACATCTACTCGGCAGCTTTGGGGCTCCAGCTGGAGCACAACCCTGCCTGTAAGCACCAGCTGTGTGGTGGTGGCATTTTAGGCACCCTCTCTGAACCCCACTTCCTAATCCCCACCGTATATGGGACCCTCTGTCCATGACTGTTATACTCTTCATTCACAGTGATGTCATTTGCCTCCTTGGGGCAGAGCATGGGAGAGTGGCTAGCTAGTGCCCCACGGAGCTGATAGGAGCTTCAGGGTGATTCTGCACTGGGCTGACCCCACAGCCTGGGGATCTCCCCACCCCCTCAGCCTGCCCTTGAGGGTTGGCTAAGATAAGGCCTTGTTAATTCCCAACTCATTGGACTTCTCCACAGCCCATGATCACTGTCCAGGTGTCCGTCCTAGTCACAGACACACACCCAAGTGTTGACAAGACACATTTTAGGAGGGAGAGGCATGTTAAAGCCCTTCTCCAAATTACCACCGATGAGCAGTCAAGCTCAGCGTGGAGGGGAAACACCTGTGGCCTGGAGAGAGGGGAGACTTGCCAGGCCCAGAGCTTCATGTAGTTACCAAGGACCAAAGACCATTAGAAGAGCAGAGATCCCGTCAGCCAACCCACACCACAGAAACAAAGCTGGCGTTGACCAGCATTGAATGTGGGTTCCCTGAGTCAAGGATTCCATTTTTCAGGGACCCCTGTGAGAGGTGAGGAAGAGAGACAGGAATGGAGGGCATGAGGGGAAGGGAGGGGAGTAGACAAAGAATGGATGAAGTGTGCATTATTGACAGCATGCTAGTGAAAAAGTGAGGTATGAGTGAGGTGTGTTATGATATTAATAAAGTATGCATTCTCAAAGCAGAGCAGACTGCAGTGTGAGATCAGGGCTTAACTCCTAAGGAAAGCACGGTGATGTTACGGGAAGCCTTCCTCAAACCATCCCACCAATGGGAGAAAGCTGTGCTGTGCTGGGGACTCTGAAACTGGTAGTGGTCTTCGGCTGCCAGTACATCTCCCATTCATGAATTATGTTAAAATATATTTATATTTTAAATGACATAAAACAGCCAGCGCAACTATCTGTAAACTAAACTGTGACCCACAAAAGGGTATGTGGGATGAGGGTGCCCACGGTGCAGGTAGCATTTATTTATTGTTTGTTTGTTTGGTTGGTTGGTTGGTTTTTCAAGATAGGGTCTTAGTATGTCGCCTTTGATGTCCTGGAACACACTGTGTGGACCAGGCTGGCATCAAACTCATAGAAATCTGACTGCCTCTGCCTCCCAAGATCTGGGAGTAAAGACGTATGCTGGACCCAGGACGCTTATTCTCCCTGTGCTCAGCTGAAGTCCTTTTCTAGGGCCTAATATCAAACGACTGGAGGCGCCTTAAATGATAAATGCCTTGAATTGCTGGCATTTGGCCCTGGGTGGCGCAACGGTGAAGGATCTCCTATACTTCCCAAGCTTTCGATGAGAGGTGTGCTGTTCCTCCCCAGTGCTTTGGAAGTCCTGCGCCTCCTCCCTGCTTGCTGTTCGTCAGATATACAAGTCACCTTCCTCCTTCAGGACTTTTGACCGGCTGCCCCCTCTCCTGCAGAGAGACAACTGCTGGCTCATTCCATTGCCACTTCAAATGCCACCTCCTAATACGGCCTCCTCGGGTCCATCCGCTTTAATATACTTCTGTCTCTCACCAGAACGCTGGCCCCTTCTCTGCTTTTTGCCTGCAGCATGGCCACTAACCTGCTATGTGTATTTTGCTTCTTCACTCTCTGGAAAGAGGATTCTATAAGGGTTGGTCTTGCTGTTTGTTTACTGCTGTGTCTTCAGCATCTCACATAGCTGAGAGCTGTTCTGAGGTGTCCTAAGCCCACGTCAAGGCTTAACACAGGGTTGTTGAATGAAAATGTGCAGAATGATTTCTCAGCTAAGGGTGCGAGTGGGCAGGGGTGTGGGTAGGAAGCAGGAAAGAGCAGCAGCAGGTAGGGAACAGGTTCTGAAGGATTCTGGTCAGTACCAAACTTTCACCCAAATACCACGTTCACCATGGCACTGGGCGCAGGCTGCATGGGGCTTCCCATGTGGTCCTGAGGGTGACGGTAGAGCTGGGGGTGGGGTTAGAAAGAAACCAATCGGGAAAGAGGCTTGCACCGACAATATCCAGGTTTTGAGAACATTCAAGAAGAGGCAAGGCTGGCTGGGCACTGGAGGCACAGGTGTCCCTGGGCACAACTTCCATTGTGGCTTGATGGTGAAAACTCCCTCCCACCGCTGCTTCACTTGCCTCTTAGAGCTGTTAGCCCAGGACCCACCCACTCACGTGTGGGCTGAACCTGCAATCCACACAGGGAACATGAGTGAAGTCACTGGCTGTCAGTGGAGGGCTCTCAGCACTGTGAAAGCAGCGGCCCTCAACACCTATCAAACAACAAATAGATACACACCGTCTCAGAATATGAGGTACAAACCTGGGGAGGCCTCATTAGGCAGAGAGGAGGTCTCTGTGGGACACGATGGATGTTCCAGGGAGTTCTGGAAGGTCAGTGTGCCTCCAGCCAGTGAGATCAAGAGAAAAGCACGCTAAGTAGAGGAAAACTCAGCAGCAGGGAGCGGTGCAGGAACCTCGGTGACTAGGAGAGGAACGCAAGATTCAGAGATAGGACTGACTTGCCCACGGACACGTGGACACAGGTGGGACGCTTGCCCACCTGTCAAGTTGATTGACAGGTGGAGGATTAGCTGTGCTACCTTCTGGAAGCCGGGTGCTCTTCACAACCACCAGCTAGGAGCAGGGTGGAGGCAGCCGAGATGAGGCTGGAGGTGGGGCAGGACCCGGAGGACGGTGAAAAGGGACAGGGGGGCGGTCCTATGACGTAATTTCCTGGGTGGGTGCGTGCGTGTGCGTGTGCGTGTGCGTGTGTGTGTGTGTGTGTGTGTGTATAAAAGCGGAGCATAGCCTTGTGGCTGCTGCTGCTGCTGCCACCGCCGCCGCCGCCGCCGCCGCCGCCACCGCTACCGCAGTGCTCCTGCTGGTGCAGAGCTCCGGTGGACAGGCCACAGACCCAGTCCCGCCATCCTCCTGCCGCAGCTCATCCAGCCTTCCCGCACCGCACCGCTCGCCATGCGCTCGGCCGCGCTCCTGGCGCTTCTGCTGTGCGCCGGGCAAGGTGAGCAGCTCCGGGCATCGCCGCGAGGTCCAGTTTCCTGCCCCGGTCCCTGCGGCGCCCGAGGCTTCAGCACCACGGACAGCACCCAGCCCTTCGCCTTGACTCGTAAAGTAGCCTCTGGCCTCCCACCACACCGGCAGGGCAGGACTGTGGTGCCTGACCCAGCCCCGCGGGACAGCTCCCCCTTCCCGCATCACCCACCGGTGCCCAGGCTCCGCCGACCAAGGTCACTGGGGGAGATGGAGGACTTGCCCCTGTCTCCCGGATCCCTCTCCCATCCTTCCACTCTCCAGTCTGCCCTTGACATCTACCCCCAACCCAGCTCTTTCCCGCCACCTCTGGGGCTTCTCCCCTTGCCTCGCTCTGTTCCTACCCCAGTCCTCTTGCATGGCTGGCCTTGTTTTCGTTGAACTTGTGCAAACCTCCTACTCCCGTGGGGAAGGGTTGAGGTTCTTCAGTGCAGCCTCTGAGGGCTACCCCTCCTGGGGCAGCAGGGAGGGGAAGCAGAATCAGCCCTAGCAACTTATTTGGGTTTGGAGTGGGAACCGTTTTGAGGGACAGCACTGGGTGGGTGGGTTCTTAGAACCCCATAGGAAAGGACTGGGCTTCTCTGGGTGCGGAGAAATGACCCCAATCTCACTCAGACACTCTCTTTCTTTCTCTCATCCCCCCCTCCACCCCTGCCATCTCCTCTCCAGTTTTTGCCCTCCCTGTGAACAGCCCCATGACAAAGGGGGATACCAAGGTAAGATGGAATCTTGGGGTACCCAGGGAAAGGGAGGATGCCCCATGAACACCTCATGGCCAGTCCTTAGGCAGCTGCAGGAGGGAGTCGGGCATTGAGCCAAAAGCCAGCACTGCAGCAGCTGAGCTGGGGACAGCTTGCACAAGAAGACATCAAAGATCTCTTGCTTCCCCTGCTGTCCAGCTGCAGTGACTTACTAAGGGGCCTGAGTCTCACCTGCTGGGTCCTGGGACCAGGGATACTGGTCTGAGCCAGGACCATAGCTTCTGTTCCAGGTGTCTACTGACCTACTGGCTCTAGCCTCCCCTTGTAGCTCCCCCTCTCCCCCTTCCTCTGCCTGGGGCTTCCTCTGGCAGTAAGAAAGAAGCCATACCAGACACTTGGGCTTCATTCACATCTGAAGCAGGGCTGTTCTACCAGGATCTGGGTGTCTCCATCTGAGCATCAGAGAATTCTGTTCTCTGTGTTCTGAGGTCTGTCTTCTGTGAGAGGCCACAGCTAAAAACAGAAGGCATCAAAGAGAGCTCTCCCTTAATCTCTTCAATTGTATCCACCCCCCACCCCCCAACCCCCACTTTCTGTCTCTGTCTCCCTCTCTCTCTGGTTTTCTAAGACAAGGTTTCTCTGTGTAACCCTGGCTGTCCTGGAACTCACTCTGTAGACCAGGCTGGCCTTGAACTTAGACATCCGCCTGCCTCTGCCTCCTGAGTGCTGGGATTCAAGGCATGTACCACTACTCCTGGCTCCCCATCATTCTTGAGACCCCAACCCAGCTCCTGTCTCCTGATATCTGCCCTCAAAGGCTGGTGGTTGCCTGAAATTCTCCAGTATTGGGGCAACAGGATACATGCTTTTAGGAGCTGCTTTCCAGCAGCAGGGGTCAGAGGTAGCAGCAGCTGGGGAATACCTGTATGTTCCCCCAGAAGTTGTTATGACTACACTGAGAGCCTTTAGCAGCTTGCTATCTTGGAACCATGGACTGGATGTCTTGGCATCCCAAGACACAGTCTCCCACATCCTCATTCCCTGCCAGTGTTGCCTGACGCATGTCTGACACCTCCTGCTCATCCACCCAGCTGCAGGCTGTTGAAGGTGTGTGTGACACTTCACACTCAATGGAGTGTTTTCCATTGGGTAGAGATTCTCCTTTCTGCTTTCCATATGAGGAAATCAAAGCTCAGAAAGACTAAGTCACTTGCTCATGATCACACAGCGAGCATACCATGAAACAGTGAGCACCACCTTCAAAGATCATCCATCTGCAGGTGCTTTGCTACCTGCGGCACCTCCCTGGACTGGATAAACTATTCAGAGGTATGCCTTGTTGGTCTAGAATGAGCATCCAGATGTAACTAGTTGGTATCCTACATCTAGCCAGGGGACTTTATCTTGGAACAATGTGAGCCATACAGTGTGGCCGCAGAATAGACAGTGGTCCTATTTCTGGCGAGTCTGAGCCCAGGTGAGTTTGTGTTCTTCACTGGGCAGCTTGGAGGACATCTTGGAGGAGCTGATCGTTTGGAATCTGCTGGACCCCAGCCCTTTACAAGAGGTCCTCTTAGGTCTCAGTGGTAGCACCATCCTTAGTGAACTACCCTAACAGTGAAAAGATGTCAGACACCTACTTTCCCCTCTCTCTCAGCAGTGGTCCCCTTGAGGTACATGCTGGCATGCACATGTGATTGGATTGGCCCATAATAAGCAGTGTGTATGTGTGTGTGTGTGTGTGTGTGTGTGTGTGTGTGTGTGTGTGTTCTGTTTCCATGGCTCTCCTGTCTGGTTAAAGAAGAAGAGCTATGCCCCATGGCCTCTTGCAGACAATACAAATGCCCTTCTGCCCTCCTGGGAAAGTTGCCCTGGCACCTTGGGGGCTGAGCTCCATGTTCGTACCAGCCACAGCCCGCTTTGCTGTCTTCCAGGTGATGAAGTGTGTTGTGGAGGTCATCTCTGATTCTCTATCCAAACCTAGTCCCATGCCTGTCAGCCCCGAGTGTCTGGAGACCCTCCAAGGAGGTAAGAGCCAGAGGCTGGAGGAGGGGCTGGGAGGTCAGGATGTGGTTGGATGACTCTTGACGAGACTAGTCATGGCCTGAGTGCCCTGGTCTGTGCTGGAGTATTATTTATTTATTTATTTATTTTGGTTTTCCAAGACAGAGTTTCTCTGTTCTAACTGGCTGTCCTGGAACTCACTCTGTAGACCAGGCTGGCCATGAACTCATAGAGATCTTCCCACCTCTGCCTCCTGAGCACGGGGATTAAAGGCATGCACCACCACTACTTGACTTGTGTTGGAATCTAGAGAGCACACATAAAGGGTCCAGACAGCTCCTGGACCCCTGGGGTTTGTAGACTCTTAGAGAGGACATATGGAAGTTAACTAGAAGCCTGGACAGAATGAAGGGGTCAGAACATCAAGCTGCAGGCTGGGTATCCCGCGGACCAAGGTTCCGTGTGCTGTGTTCTAGAGTTTGGAGTCCTGCTTACACCTGTAGCCATTCTCTGGATCCGGGATGGATCTGGGATCTGGGTGCTGAGTAGGCCCAAGAAGGACCACATCTCTCCAAGCTGACCATCCAGTTGTCTAGCACATGATAGTGCTGGTGATGGACAGGTAGAAAATAAGGGAGGATTCAGGAGGAACAGAGCATGGAGAAGCAGCTACAGTCACTCCAACCTGAGGTCCACAGCCCCTTCCTTGGGACTGGGAATAGGGTCAGCCCACGACCTTCCTGCTGCCGCAGGAAGGCAATTGACATCTTGGAAATGAGGAGGTTCTAAAGTGTCCTACCGAGTCCAGGCTTGCCTGCCTTCTGGTGCTGACTTTGCGGGATAAATGCTGAGCTCGGCTGGAAATGTTCCTAGCGATCTCTTCCGTGGCTGTCCTCTGGAAGCCATCCGTAACCGCACTCTCTCCCCGCAGATGAGAGGGTCCTCTCCATCCTGCGACACCAGAATTTGCTCAAGGAACTCCAAGACCTGGCTCTCCAAGGTATTTCAGCACCACACACAGCTCTGTGAGGGGAGCTGGGTGGAGGCTGAATACGCTCTTTCAGGTGTTCAGCCCCTGAGCAGAAAGGTGGGATCCTCCCTCCCACTTGGCTCCATTGTCTACGCTGCCAAAGAGATTAAGGCTCAGAGAGGCTGAGTGATTTCCCCAAGGCCACACAGTGAGTGGACCTAGTTAAGAGGAGATACAGTTCTGCTGACACCCTGAGGCCTCTGGAGGGCAACCATCCAGGGAGGCCAGAAGGCTTCTTCTCTGCAGACCTAGAAGCGAATCCACAGAGATGGAAGGCTCCCACTCCCTTGTGACTTTCTTTGCGACTCTTTGCTCCATGGGTAGCAGGGGAGGCAAGGTCTTCTTTGCCCTCAAACGCAGACCAGACTCACAGCGTGTCTCAAACAGAGAGGTGACTTCTCCGGAGAGATTCAGAAAATCCACAGACATTTTTCAGACAGGAGTATGAGGCTGAGTGTATGCAACTGGACAGTTGGTCAAGATGGAGAGTTAGGCTCTTGCCACTCCCCACCCCGCCCTCCCCAGCTTGTCCCTGGCTTGAGGGAGGGTGAAGCACTACCCTGGAGACCTAAAACTCTTGGCCTCCAGCCCTGCTTCTGCCCTGGCTGCCTCCTGAGGAAACCAGCCATGCTTATGGGGTAGGAACCTAGTTCGTTGTGCATGGATCTGTATGGATCTGTCACCTTTGTCCAACTCAAACCTAGCCACCTTGAGGCCTTTGGGGCAGTGTGAGCTGTGTGTGAAATGGAGATTTGGGGGGAAAGCAAGCACTCCACCAACTGAGCCCCCAGCACAGCCCTGGAATCCATACCTGGTATACAGTGGATGGTGGATGGTGCTGAGGTTTCTATAATCAGTTTTTGTTCTGGCTTTGTGTTTGTGTTGAAACAGGGTCTCACTGTGGAGCGCACACTGCCCTTGAACCTCCTGAGCGCTGGGATCGCAGGCATGTGTCAGCACACCTACCATGCCAGATCTGTGCACAGGGCACCATGGTCCTACCCCTTAAGTACGGTTGCTTTCCTCAGGAGGCAGCCAGCGTAGAAGCGGGCTGGAGCCCAGGTGCTCCATGTCTCCAGGGCAGTGCCTTTTAATGAAACGTTAGATATTTTAATGATAATTTTAAGATAAAATAGTAGACGGATATTCCATTTAAATAATCAAGTATTTCCATAGAGACTTTTAGAGAGGAACATGCCCTATTCTACACCCTGACCTGTATCTACCTAATAATATACAGCATCCAATGCACGCAGGGCTGTTTTCCATTATGAGGGCACTGGGTGTGTCTTCGGCCATCCTCTCCTGAGTTATTTATAATATCCGTGCACAGGGACCTCTGCCTTAACATCTACCATGAGCCTGTCTACAAATATGAACCTTGGGGATCCCATGTTGCCCAAGCTCACAGAGGGGAGGCCTGGAGCCCACTGTAGCTGGGCTGGGCCTACACTGACCCCACAGCTGCAGAGCTGTGTCCTGACCCAGACTAGCTGCAGGGTTCTCAGAGAGGCACCAATGGCTGCGGCAGCGGCAGCAGGGACCAGCAGTCCCTAAGTAGGCAGAGGGACTCTGGGCCATGGGGGAGGGACAGCCCTGGGCTCCAAGGCAGGCATAGCACTCACTTTCTCCTTGAGACAGACTTGGGACTCCAGAGCAGTGGGAGTTGCTTGAGTGAAGAGCACCCACGAGGAGTCCAGGGCTGCTGTAGGGATCTGGGTCCTGAGGATCCCTCACTGCTGCCTTGGGGAACTTTCTGTTCCATTTGGGTCTTCACTGCTCTCTAAGGGACAAGAAGAGTGTTTGCTCCTTTACCACTGGGGACACTGAGTCAGAGGGGTGGGACGACCTGATGGGCTCCAGCTGAGAGCCTGTACCCTCAGCCTCTCTCACGAGAACACATGCTGTTCACATGGGGTAGACCTTCAGTGTCACGGACAGATGTGTCAGGGCTCGGTCACACGGATCTTCCCTTGACCTTCACGTCCAGGTGCCAAGGAGCGGGCCCAGCAGCCACCGAAGCAGCAGCAGCAGCAGCAACAACACAGCAGCGTTGAGGATGAACTCTCTGAAGTGTTTGAGAACCAGAGCCCAGAGGCCAAGCACGGAGGTCAGTGTGGCTGCTGGAGAGGAGGGGCCTGCAAGGAGAACAGTGGTCTCCAGGGGGCGCTGCTTCTTAAGAGCAGGAAGGCGGCCACCATTACCTTCCCTTTACATGTGGGAAACGGAATCTGGCTCTGTCTTATGCAAAGCTTGTCCTCACACCAGCCCCCTGCTCCAGAGTAACTCCTGGCCAACTTCATGGCCCCTGCCACACAGCACCTGCCTCCTGCTCCTGTGCCAACCTAGTTGGGGTGTTCTGGGTGCTGAACACCCAGAAGGTGTTGAAGGAGGGTCTAGAGGAGCGGGTTCTAAATACGAAACAACCTGGGTCATCAGCCCTGAGGTTAAAGAGATCTTGGCAGTGTCACCTAACTTACCACCCTGAAGTGCAACCGACCACAGACCTGGGATTATAAAAATCCAAAGTGGACAATCAGGCACCCCCACATGAGCTGTACTGCTACCCTGGTGGCTGCTTGTCATGCTACACGGACCCCCACATACCACTCCCATGGGAATGTGTGTCTAGATCACTGTGGTGCTGTGAGAAGGGAATGGTGTGTGTGTGTGTGTGTGTGTGTGTGTGTGTGTGTGTGTGTGTGTGCTGCGTGCTGCAGCTGGAGGCTTTAATGAAAACAAACCTTGACCTTGGCATCTGGAGGCCTGAGCAAGGTGGGCCTCCAGAATCTGAGCAATGTCTTGCCTTTCTGAGCATCGTTTTTGCACTTCCGTGGGCGTGGTACCCTGAAGCCCTGGTGACAGGTAGGGAGCAGCACGTGCCCAGGGGTGCTTCGTTCAGTAGCAGTCAGTCCAGAAACAGGAGGGGTTTTTACTTTAAAAGATCATCTTTGCTGGATGGTCGGGTGGTGGCACATGCCTTTGATCCCAGCACCTGGGAGGCAGAGGCAGGCCAATCTGGTCTACAGAGGGTTCCAGGACAGTCATGGCTACACAAAGAAACCCTCTCTTGAAGAGCCAAAAAAAAAAAAAAAAAATTGTCTTCAAGTAAACATCTTTCAGTGCAGCCTTGTGAATGCTAATCACAGAACGTTCAAGTCAGAAGCCTCAAACCCAGGAATGTTAGATGACTTGCCCCAGATTACACAGCAGTCCCAACTGCAGTCATAGTTTACAGTTCAGGGCTCTGTCTTCTGGGGTCATTTTTATTTGGGGTTCCATTTTTGCTTTCAGAAATCACATCCCGTTTTGAGAAGCATCATTAAAGAAGCCCAACTCAATTGTTCTCAGATGAAAGGGTGACCCCAATCCTTCTCCTGGGGTGGGCTTCCTGGAAGCCGAGCCAGCTAATGATGGACTTGAACTTGGCCTCAGGAGTCCCCGAGGCAGCCGGGCTCCTCACCTTGACTCTTCTCCTTTTGGTTTTGCAGACGCAGGAGTGGAAGCACCCTCCCGGGGTGCTGTGGAGAAGAGAGAGGGTTCTGATGAGGTGCAGCAGGGTGTCTCAGGGGGAACCACTGAAGGACCCAGGCCTCAGGCCTTTCCAGAGCCCGGGCAGGAGCCCTCTATGACAGGAAACAATCAGGCCCCTGGGGAGGACACAGCCACCAACACCCAGCCACCAGCCAGCCTCCCTAGCCAGGAGGACGAGGGCTCACAGGTTGCAGGGGACAGTGAGAGGGGCCTGACTGCTCAGCAGGAAGCCAGGAAAGCCAAGCAAGAGGAGGAAGAAGAAGAAGAGGAAGAGGCTAGCGAGAAGGCTGAGCCTGAAGAAGCCCCCACTGCAGCGCCCAGCTCCCACTCTCACCCTGGCCACGAGGAGATCCAGAAAGAAGACGAGGGTATGTGTGGTGACTGGGACCTTAGCTGTCCTCTCTGGGAGAAAGGCGGGAGGGGGCCTCTTTGCCACCTCCATAACAACCCTGAAAGATGGGGATCAGCTCCACCATCCAGGGGAACAACAGGCTCAGAGAGGTTATATAATTTGCCTGAGACTACACAGCTGTGATCCCAGCTCCAGTTTTTCTGACTGCTAAATCAAGTGTCAGTCACTCAGCTACACCTGGGGGCAAGAAGGGCTTAGGGAGAGGTGCCTGGGAATGGACAGAGGACAGGGTGTGCTTCAGGGAGGGGGGGGTCTGCCAACCCAGGTCTTTGAATTTCGGGAGGATCTTGCAAAGCACAGTGTGAGTGTTGCATTGTGCTCCAGGTGAGCTCTCCTGGAGGCACTGGAAGGACCCTGAATGGTGGGTGTGGCCTTAGAGGTGGCCACACAGAGGACCTTGGGGAGTGGCAGGGGCTGGGGAAATGGCAGCCCTTCCTCACTTCCTGTTCTTGCTACCATCTGCTCCAGGTCAGTCGGAGTCTGAGGCAGAAGATGGAGGTGGAAGGACTGGGGCTTCAGAAACTCTGTCACCCAAGGGGAAGGGGGAGCCGGAGCACTCTCAGCAGCAGGAGGAAGACGGGGAAGAGGCAATGGCAGGGGTTCCCCAAGGTCTCTTCCCAGAGCGTAAGCAGGAGGACGAGGAGGAGGAGGAAGAGGAGCGTCTTTCCAGAGAGCAGGAGGACAAGCGATGGAGCAGGATGGACCAGCTGGCCAAGGAGCTGACCTCAGAGAAACGGCTGAAGGGGGAGGAGGACCCTGACCGCTCCATGAAGCTCTCCTTCCGGGCACGGGCCTATGGCTTCAGGGACCCCGGGCCTCAGCTGCGCCAGGGCTGGAGGCCATCTTCCAGAGAAGACAGTGTGGAGGCCCGAGGAGACTCTGAGGAGAAGAAGGAGGAGGAAGGCAGCGCCAACCGCAGAGCAGAGGTTGGTATAGCTGAAGGCAGCTGCACCCAGCAACCCCTGCCCCACTGAGGGAGCATGACTCCCTTAGCTGGGGTCTGGAGAGGTGCTCAGCGGGCTCGGGATAAGGGGACCATGGCTTACAGCAGGTTTCAACAGAGTTCCTGGGCCAAGTAGACAGGGGCAATGGCTGGGGCTGGAGGCCTCAGACCTGCCTGAGGGACTTAGGAGTGGGGACATTGCCTCTGCTGGTATGTGAGCAGGACATACGTGTGATGGGGATCCGGCTTGCTGCTTTGGGTGAAAAGCTTGTCAGGACTTGCCTGAGGCCTCTCAGGGTATCTGTGGCCCTGGGAACTGGGAGGGAATCCTAAGGGACCAGTGGTGACCTAGAAAGACAATCTGGTTGGCGGCCATGTCCTCCTGGTAACGCAGGCAACTCAATTGCACCTCCTCTGGATTTATACTCACATAGAGCCCATAATGGCATAGCAGAAGGGGGCCAGTTGGACCTTTGGGAGCAGATGGTAAGGTATGGAGGTCCCAGCAGGCTTGGGTTTCACCTGGTCCTGGCTATGTGACCTTGGGCAGGTCACTGCCCCTCCCTGAGTCTCATTAGAAGTGGGAGTATGGTGTCTTTTTAATTCACCTCATTATAATCAGAACATGACCTTCAAAACCCCAATCTGTACAGGGCCACTTGGGCAGCTGCGAGGGTGGTAAGGGAACACAGATGTGACCCCACAGGAGTTGGGGTTCTATGGGGAGCCTGACCTATCCACAGTCCTGACCTTAAGGCTCTTTTCTGCTCACCCAGAAGAGGTGATAACTTCTCTGTGTCTACCTCTCTCTTCGGACCTGGAGTGGGGTCCTGGAGTGGGCACAGGGGAGGGCATCTGTTCTTGGAGGTGGGGGAAGAGTGAGGGAACTGCACTGTTCTCCCTGCCCCCAGCTCTGGCCCCAGCTCTTGCCCACCCACAAAAGCTTCTTTCTCATGGACAAAGGGAACCTGTGAAAAAGTGGGGGCTGCAGGTGTTATGGACAGGGTGAGGTGGGGGGATAGTCTTGTTAGGAACCCCAGCAACAGAGAACTCTTACTCCAGGGGTCACTCTAAGATCAGGGGATCTAAAAATCCCGGTTTCCAAGGCAGCCACTGTCAATGTCCTGTGGACATTGCCTGGCAGGGCAGTACACGAGACTTAGGGGCTCAGAGGAGGATCTCCTGCTCCCCTGTCCATACTGACCAGAGTGTGGGATCCCCTGGGACAGGTCCATGGTGACGATGCTCTGACCATTGACCCAGCAGGAACAGAGGCTATAGGAGACAGATCAAGCCAGGCTGGCTACACCCTCGGAGTCAGCAGCCAGGCTGAGGAAGGATCCTAAAAGGAGCCACATACCCTGAAGGAACAGGCTCCTACTGGTCCAGAGTCCCATAAAACGGAATGGGGACTAGATAAGAGGCCTTGAGGGCTTTGGGCATAATGGACCCCAGAGCACTGCTGGGGGGCATCACTGTGCCTGTGATACGGGATATGGCTGAATCTCCTGGGCTCAGAGGCAAAGGCACTTGTCTGAGGCTAGCAGATAGCAGAGCCAGCCTGGCTGACTGTAATGCTTCTAACACCGCTAAGCCCCAAGTGACCCTGTGTGTTCCCTCCCAGGACCAGGAGCTAGAGAGCCTGTCAGCCATCGAGGCAGAGCTGGAGAAGGTGGCCCACCAGTTGCAGGCATTACGGCGGGGCTGAGGCACTGGCTGGTGGGACCAGCTATGGCTCCGAGGCCCCCTGTGATCCTGGTCCCATGGCCCGAACGCTGCTCCTCTGAGGGAAGCTGCCTCCAGCCACCAGAGCCCAGATTGCCCTCTTCCCCCCAACTCCTTGTTCTCAGCCCCCGCCCTGGACTATTCTGCAGGACAGCCCTGGCTATGGACACAGATTCCTTCTCTGAATACAGGCAGCTTTCTAGAAGTTTCTCTTCCACCTTCTTATCCACGGGCACAGCCACAATAACTCCTGACCTCTGGGTGAAAGCTGAGAACTCCTGACTATAAGATATTCCAGATAAAATTTATTGAAATAATAAATCTGCTTTGAGCTCTTTCCTTTTCAATTTTTTTTTTTCCTTTCCCTTTCCAATCTGAGTTGGGTAGGACTGCGGCCAAGGCACAGGGTAGCTTCTACACTGGACTGAGTGTGTTTCCAGGGGGGCCTTCTTTCTGGGCCACTTCCTGGGCAAGTGACTTTGCATCGCTGAGCCTCTGCTTCACCTGTAGATGGAGGTGCTGAACTGCCCAGCATGGGGTGTGGGGATGAAACACCACCACAGAGGGCTCCCCATCTCTCCTTGTTTATCTCCCAGGCACACTGGAGCTGCTGAATGTCTTCCTAGACTTGTTTCTACTTCCCTCGGTGCTGGGTAGAGGCCGACAGGCCCCAGGATGATACCTTGCACGGGCCATAGGCAATAGGTCGGTGCTGGACTCTCAAGCATGGCTTCTACGCTGTTCAAGTCTGTAGTGCCATGACCACAGGCTCGTGATGTGCATGGGACCACAGGGTGTCTGGGGTGTGAGACAGGAACATGTACTAGAAAATAACAGGTCACAGGTCCAGTTTTGAGAATAGGGAAACTGAGGCAGGGAAGATGAAATGGCACACTGGAGTCACAGGAAGATCTGACCCACTAAACCTTGAAGTATGGGAATTTTGTAGGTTGTATAATGAGGTCAGGCCAGGATAGGGTGCTGGACCCATGCGTGCTGGCTGCTAGCGCCAATCATTTAGCCAATCATCAAACATTTGTATGAGGTCCAGTACGTCTGCACGCAAAACCCAGGATGAGCTCTGGTTTTGGAAGCCCATTGCCTCATAGGGGTAAGTCAGACCCTTCTACGGCTAAGGTAGCCTCTGATGTGTTGGCCTTGTGTGTGGCTTGGCTGGCTTTAGCTTCAGCCAGAAACTTTACCTCTTCATGTCCCCTGCCTGTGCACCTCAACTAACAGCCATCTGGTGAGGAATTTCCAGGTGGTGATGATGAACACGGAGACTGGGCTTGGCCTTAGCCTTAGCCATCTCCCTATGTGAAGCTCTCCTGCTAGGGAGAACAGCAGCATGCACATTGTGACTGCTACCCCAGGCAGAGCCAACTCTAGAGTTCCAGTTGGTATTTGATACCCAGGACTCAAGGGTCCAAGCCCTGCCTCAGATCACACATACACTACCTGGAGTGCTTGGCCAGCCTCTCTGGCCTTCCCAGAGTCTCAGTTTTCCCTATATGGAATATGTACCTTTTTACTGAATTGTGGTAAGGCCTGACAGTGTAGGACAGCACAGGCCAAACACTCCTACAGCAACGGAAGACATGGTAGGATGGGGGTGGGATGAGAGGTCTTAGCCTGAACTTTTCAAGTGAGGCCTGGCTTCCCACTGCTACTCCAGCCTGCACCTGAGGTGGAGGCACCCCCCCCGCACACGAGGTCACCGCTGAAACATCGTTTCCATCAGGCTTATACACCTCCTGACAGTTATATAACTACACAAACTCTCACTAGGCCACCAGACACCAAAAACATCCGCCACCGAGACTAAGTGGCAACAGAACACAGGCCCATATTGTCACCAGAGGACCCCCATCCCAAAGGCAAGCCATCTCCACTGTCATGTCGTGGTAAGCCAAGGTGCAACCCAGGCAGGAGCCGGTGGACAGAACATGGCTTTGTAGACAGTACGGGGCCAAGTGCATTTGTGTACGGATGTGCACGAGATGGTGTACAGACATGCACAAGACACACAGGGGCAGGTAAGCAGTAGTCATCACGAAGCTCAGGCACAGACATTACTTAGCTCTTCTGGGCGAGCTGCCTATGCAGGGAGCCTCGGGGAAATGTTACCTCGTATGTCCTGCAGGAGGCCCCCCTCCAAGCTGCCAAGCCCCAGAAGACCTGGGAATCAGAAAAAAACTCAATTATTTCTGAAAGGGACTCTGAGGTCTGGGAAGTGCCTTCCAGTGACAACCAGAAGGAAGAGGACCCAAGCAGGAGGGGCCATGCTGCCACAGCAGTCGGCCCTTCTCTGCACAGAGCACTGGACGGGGTCATCCCCAGGGCATGCTGGCATTGGCTCGGCAGAGAAAAGGGTGTGAGGCATAGGCCCTTACTGGGGGGAGTGGGAGTCTATGGAGAAGCCTTGGAGCCATCCGAGTTGTGCTTGGCTGGGCAGGGCAAGCGAGCGTGGCGCCAGAAGCAGTCATAATAGGCCTATCCAAACTGGGGGGCTCCTGGACCCCAGAAGTTCCCACAGAGGACCATGGCACCTGTTCACCCATGCTGGAGGAGCCAGGCTCTGGAGTGACAGGGGCAGTGAACCATAGCGTGTTGGGATCTCACTGGCTAAGTGACTAGTTTACAGGAAATACAAGAGGGCAGGCAACCCTTCCCAGACCCTCTAGTGGCTCTACAGTTAGCAGCCAGTGAGGATGCTCTAGGCTAGAGACAAGGACCAGGTCAGAAGAATGACAGTCTCCTCTGGTCTCTGAGTAGGCACCACAGCAAGTCAAAAAAGACTCCAGTAGGTTGCTGGGGGCGCTGGAGAGCTAAGTGCTTGCCATACAGTCATGAGGACTGGGGTTCAGAGCCCAGCACCTATGTAATGAGCCAGGCGTTCAGCAGACGCTACTCACCCCAGCTGTTAGAAACCTAGCCTCTTACTTTGGCCTTAAAAAACATTTTTTTAAATGTGTGTCTGTGCGCGTGCGCCCGTAAATGACCAAAAAGAGGGTTGAGGTATGTGCTTCCGTCACTCTCTGCCCGCTCCTGTAAGGTAACGTCTCTCCCCGAACCTGGGGCTCCCATTTTCCTGACTAAGCTAGACACCAGCAAGTCCCAGTGACCCTCCTGTCTCTACCCCAGCACTGAGTGGTGTTAGAGGAGAGTGCTGGATGCCTGCATAGCAAGCACTCTTAACCACAGACCCCCAGGGTGATGGCTACTCAGAGTAGTTTTTTCTCCACTGATGGAGCTCATGGGGATGGCCTCCTAAGTAAGCCCGGAGGAGTCAGTGGGCCCACTTCTGTAAGCTAGCCTACCCACGGTGCACGGCAAACCCGGACACTTCTGACACCAACAGTGACCTAGTCCCAGGGCCGATCCCACTTATCTCCCTTGGTGAGGACAGACATCAGCAGCCAGTGCTTTGCACTTTGCACTTTGTCGTATTAGTGAAGGCCACATTTCTGTATCTCTGAAGAATCTGCAAGGCCCCAGGTCCCTCCCTGCTCCTGTTCCCAGTCCTGGAAAGTGCAACGGCCCTCAATACCCGCATGGAGACCTGTGGAAAATGTTGCATCGCCAGGAGGCAGTTACATGATACCTGGACCTGTGTTGCTGCCATGTGTGACCCTGGGGAGGAAGGAGCTCTAGGGAACATGATGCAACAGGGACACAGGACGTGGACACACACACACACCACACGACACTGCCTACCCTGCCTGATCTCAAGGCAGGGACTGAGAATCCTATTCTGGAGAGGCAAAGCCATCTTAAAGACCGTGACCACGTATGAAATGCAGTTTGATCTCAGTAGTTTATTCCGGAGACAAAAGCAGTGCAAGAGCCGGCCACGCTTCCCACCCGCAGTGCTCAGGTTCAGGCCTGGGAAGGTGACGCACAGACATCATCAGCTTCAACACTCAGGTCCTGTAAACGTGCTTAGTCCTGGGTTCTGCTTCCAAGAAAGCCAACCAGCCTCTCTTTACCCAGAGGATGCCCCACCATGGCCCCAGTCAGTGGCCCTTCCCAGGGCTTCTGGGTGCTTCCTCTAATGTCCTCCATCTTATTGGATCTAAGGGGAATCCAAAGGCCTGGTTCTCTTTGCAAAGTGAGCGGATATCTTAAGACACAGGATCACCCTTGGGGGTCCTGGGATGCTCATCCAGGACCTTCCTGTGCGCTTTGGGGCCAGTAGGTGGTCTGCCAGCTGCTGTGGGGACAGAGTGAGTCTGAGGTGGGGCACAATCCCTTGGGAACTTGCCTAGCGCTTGGTGCAAGGGACCCGCCATGAACATGGCAGGGCTGTGCTGGGCCTTGTTCCAGGAGGGGCTGGTGTGTGTGTGTGTGTGTGTGTGTGTGTGTGTGTGTGTGTGTGTACAGGAGCAGCCCTATGGCAGCCTCCTCTCACCTGAAAAGAGGGACTGCAGGGGAAGCAGGCATCCTCTGGGCTGGAACACTAGGTCAGCCCTTTAGTTCTCCGTCTCAGGGTAGGAACACTAGGTCAGCCCTTCAGTTCTCCGTCTCAGGAGCCACCCTGAAGAGATGAGGAGGTGGAGGCCTCAAGACTCCTGGAATGATTTGTTCAAAGTCCTACCTCAGATCCTGGGCCCAGGCAGTCTGCTGGACTCCTAGCCAGGTGGCCTCCCTCCTGGGTCCCAGTGAGCAGTGGGGACAGGGTGGAGAGGACAACAGACTGGTGTATTCCATGGAGCCAGTGAAGACTGGCACTAGCCAGGGAGCTTTGGCTATACCCACAGGAAGCTTCTCTTCCCTTCTCAGAACCCAGACCCCCAGCACAGAGCTCCCAAGGGGCTCTACTGCCTCCCTGGCTTTGGAAAGAAGAGTCAGTTGCATGGGGTCAAAGGTTAGCTTTGGAGGAGCCCACATCTGGGAAAAGAGAGAGGGCGAGGTCTGGGATGGGCAGGTATGTGGGGAGGGGAGGAACAGGGAAAACATTCGTCTTTGCGACTGCTTAGCTGCAACAGCCTGGCCAAACACGGGCCTCCTTCCAGGGCCCCCAGAAGCCTGGCCCAGAGCAGCCATGAAGACAGACAGACATGCACGCACACACACCTGCATGACGACCACACACACATGCACACACCCCACCTCAATTCAGACCTAGTGTCGAGAACACAAGCGTGTGTGAACTCAGTGAGGAGATCTGCGCAGCAGGAGTTAGGCGGCATCCTCGAGGCTGGACCACTTGGTGTTCTGCTCTGTCTCCCCCCATCATTCCGATCATAACATCAGAAAATCAGGTAAAAAATTAAAACAGAGAAGCATCAGATCACCGGGAATTCTTAGTAGTGTTCCCATTCGGAGCTGCTGGCCCAGTGGGTGTGTTCCACGCTCCATGCCGCCCCTCTGGGTCCTGGGCTTTGTGGCTACTGTGAGGAGGCCTTGGTGGCCAGGGAGGCCACACAGTGCTGCTGGAAGCTGGGCGACACACCAGTGGTACAGCCGAGTCTCTGGTGCGGCAGCTTGGCAGAACCACCAGCGCCCATGTTGCCTGCCTCGGTCTCAGTCTTCCAGGCTGTGTCCTGGCCCCTCATGCTGCTGCAGCAGCCAGGGCTGGCACTGCACGTCCGCTCGCCAGCCAGGCTGCCCGCCTGTTCCGCCAGGAGCCTGTTGTGCCTCAGCGGGGCGGCTTCCTCTGTGGAGGCCCCGCCAGTGCTCTGGCCTTGCAGGACTGTGGCGATGTGGTTCAGGAGGTCGGTAAAGAACTCGCTCACACCCTCATAGCCTGGAGACGGAGAGACAGAAGGTACTGGGTGTTAGCTAGGGGATATGAGGGGAGAAGGAAGCAGAAATAATGGGCTCCCAGGACCTGGGGGAGGCACTTTCAGTATCAGACAAAGGAAACTCGGGCTGGGCAGACATGGCAGGGTGGTGGGAGTCACAGAGCCTGGTGCACACAGGGCTTGACCGTTCTGTTCTCCGAGTGTGGGAAGGCCCACAGCTCCAGCTGATAAAGGTGAATCTCATTTACGATGGGCTTTGCCCTGGCTCACCCACTGCTACAGTCATGTGTTTTTCCCGCATGGTCAATGTTTGTCTGCAACTCAAGGAGCTACTGGGAGGTGATGGAGGAGTCTCCTAAGGAGATATCTAGTCATTTTGGATGGGCCTTCTCTCCCAGCAGCTTCATGCTTCCTGTAACAGCTGCCCTGTCAGAGGCTCAAATCAATGGGGTGAAATCGTTATGGATTGACCTTCAAAAGCCAAATAAGCCAAATAACCTTTCTTCTCTAAGCTGACTGTCTTGGGTATTTTGTTATAGTAATGGAAAACTGAGGAACGTGACCACCCGACATGACACCATGTACCGTCAGGGGTGGCCATGCCGAAGTGTGTTCCTTATGCGCTAACAAACTGTGAGTCCGGCCCCTGACCTGATCCTGGCCACTGTATCCATCTTGAGCCTTGGCTTGTCCACACAGCAACAGAGGAGAGCTGGAACCTGGGTGGATCCGACCCAGCTGCCACAGTCCCCTCTCACCCCAGAACACCTTCAGATAGTCTTCAGGGAGACTATCTGTGCCCCAGGCTCAGATGCAAATGCCAGCAGAGTCCCCAGGAACTACCCAGCAGGTTCCAGATTCAGGGAGAGATTTGTTGATGGCCAACAAACTGCTTCCAAAGAGATGGGAGGCGAGACCTCGTCCCACCTGCCTGGACTCATGTGCCTGGATGAGAGCTGGTATATGGCTACCAGAATGAGCGTATGTGTATGTGTGTATGGGGGGGGGGCTGCCAGCTTTTATTTTTTGGGGGGAAGGGCAGCCCTTCAGACACTGCCTCTACCACAGAAGCTATGACCACCGCCATACTTGGCATGTGCTCCAGTGACATTCACTACTATTGGCACAAGCTGATGTGGCACTGTGTGGGGGCCAGGCTACAGGGCCACCCTGTGTTATGCGGCAAACCACCCTGTGGTTCTGAGGAAGCCTGAGGCTGATGGAGAAGCGAGGGCACGGTAAAGCTAACAGAGCGGCTGGCGCGCGGTACCCCACTGCAAATGTCAATGCCATCTTCTCAGCTCTGTCCCCAGTATACACATGGAGATGAGGGACTGCCGACCACGACAGAGAAGACTGTGGCGCCACTGTGCTGGTGTTCCCAGGGCTTCAGAAGCACCAACCACCGGGCTGCATCCTCAGCCACATCTTACAGGGGACTCTGAGGCTCCACGAAGCCCTGGGTCACAAGGCTCCTAAGTGTCAGAACTGGGATCTGGCCCAGGTCCTCTGGCCTTGTCTGTATCTTTAATATCTGGTACTGAGAGGCCCCACCACAGGACCTGGGAATGAGGGTGAAGGGCTGGATGCCTGGGGCGGGGTGAGGTGGCTTCCTAGCCACTCATGCCCCTGAGCAGCAAGGGGGAGCTTGCTACTCCTCCACATCAAGAAAAGAGCAGGCAGGCACCACGCCCATCACTACAGTCTAGCTACTCGGGAGGCCAGGGGGTGGGGGTAGGGTGGGGGTGGGGTGGGGGTGGGGTGGGGGTTGGTTAGGAGTTGCGAGCTTGGGGCCAGCCTGAGGCAGGGATACCTAGGTCTAGGGAAGTACAAGGCCCTACTCTGGGGCCACGGAGACCCAAAGCTGGACTCTGCCTCTTTTTCATCTTATGGCCCTCACCCCACCCGAGGCTTCTGAGATGGGGTCTTGTTATTTAGCCCTGATGGCTTTAAACTAATGGCGACTCTCCTGCCACAGCATCCTGACAGCTGAGGTGACAGGCATGAGCCAGCAGACTCTCAACTGCAGTGACGATGGCCATAGGGTCTCCAGGGCACGCGAGGAGCCCGTGAGTGCTGGCTATGGACACTATACCTGCTCTCCCTGCCAGTCCAATGGGGCCAGGCTAGATCTTGGTGGCATTCCCCAGAGCCCTTGGCTGAGTAGAGACCAGGATTCTCTTCTTAGGGATTCTCAGCAGTCAGGCTCCAAGCCAGATGCTTCCCAGGGCTCTGGCAGGGTACAGGGAGGGGATGTAGGATGGGGGATTTTTGCGGCAGCAGACACTATAGTGGGGGGACCTGGGCAGGACTTGGGCCTGGCTCTCAGCCTTGCAGCTCAGGACGGTTGAAGCAGGCCCTTGCCTGGGAAGGTCTGGCTCTGCCACCACATGCTGTGTGATCTCAGAAAGATGCTTCCACTGGAGGGGCCTCAGTCTCCCTACCTGTGAACGATAGGGGGTTGAGTCTTTTCCAAGCTCCTTGGGTCTGGAAGGGCTAATGGGATGCACTGATTTGGCCAGTCAGGGCTAAGGCTGATGGCAGGATGGAAAGATGGGGGTGGGAGGATACGGTGCTGTTGGTGCTTGGGCGTGGCACCCCCCCCCCCAGCTAGACATCTGGGGTTTCACTTCACTCTGTATATTAGGAGCTGAGGCTGCATGGGGGTAGCACTTGCCCTAGAACCCAGAATGAGGAGGCGCTCTCCCATCCCCAGCCAAGCTGACTCATTTCCCATCCCCTGAAGATACCAAGCAGCCAGGGGACCACCAGTGCAGGGTCACCCAGCCCTGCTGCTCACCTGGGAAAGCGTTGACATCAATGACCGCATGCTGCCCTGTCTGGTTGTTAATGATGATGTCGATTCCAAAAAGTGACACTCCCAGCGCCTGCCGCAGAGCCCGGGACAGTTCCCGGATGACCTCATCGCTAGGCCTTTCGAACACGCCCTCGATCTTGTCCAGCTGTCAACACATACACAAGTCAGGCTTCTGTGGTTTAGGTTACCATACAGAGTAGACCCCTCTCATAAGAAGCCCTACCAGCCTTCCGGCCAGGAGCTGAGACCAACCCACCATGGTCCAAGCCTGCCAGGGCCTGGGAGCACCAGTGTATGAAGCAAGGTACTTGGTACATTTTTGAAGAGGTTGGAGTGAAGTCAGAACGTTGGCAGGCATGGAAACGGGCTCAGAGAGGGTCAGGGGCTGGTCGGTCACAGAACTTAGAAGTACAGGGCAGGATTTGGATCTCCTATTTTCAGGTTTGGAAACCTAATCCTTTCAGGAGGAAGGAGAAGACGGTCTGTTATGAGAGCTGACAGGTGAAGAGAGCATTGCTGTGCCAGAGACTGAAGGCAGAGACACAACAAGGTAGAGAGGGGTACTGGCCAACACCCCAGCTCCATGCCATCTTCGCTGGCAGCTTATAGGAGGGAGGCTGAGGGCCCAGGGAACAGATCTCCAGGTAGCCGCGGGCCTCTCTCTTCCCAGCTGTGATGAACTGGGTGCTCGCAAATAATATCCCGCCTCACGTGACCGGCGCTTTCCCTGAGGTGCTGTTGGCTGTCGTTCCTGCCCAACTCTAAGCCCAGCTTCCCTCAAGGTTCTCCGCAGGCCTCCAGCCCGAGTCTGCCCACCCTGCCTCCCAACACAGCAGGTGCCACAAGTTTTCTGCTTCAGTCCAGACGGCCTGGGAAAGGCATGTGTCTTCTCATACAGCTGTGGGCCAGGGCCTCTGAGGAAGAGGAACAAGGCCCAGCGAGGGATTGTGGGGTGAGAGTATAGATTCAAAACCCATCAGAGATTTCTCAACTCTGTGAACTTGGGGAAAGTACCTGGCCTGTGCCTCAATTTGCTTTCAATGTACGACGGTATTGATTAGGCCTCCATCTTAGACCTGCTTGGGGGGGGCGGGCAACAGGGCAGGGACAGTACAGACATGCTTGGATACAAGGACACAGACTACATCGTGTCATGCTGAAGTCAGTCACAAAAGGGTGCATACTAGACGCCAGTTAAATATTGGGGTTCTGGGGGAAGGGGTGGGGGTCAAGCCAAACTGGGAAATGAAACCGAGTCAGAAGCTTTAAACACGCTGGGCTGGTGAGATGGTTCGGTGGGTAAAAGCCACTGCTACTATGCCTCAGGACCCTAGTCTGATCCCTGACACTCACACAGGGGAAAGAGAGCACTGGCTCCTCAAAACTGTCCCCTGACCTCCACACACAAAAATAAATGAATAAAACAATTTTTTAGACAAAAGTTTTGCGTTTCTATTTTTTAATTATTTATTTTCATTGTACGTGCATTGGTGTTTTGCCTGCATGTATGTCTGTGTGAGGCAGTCAGACCCGGAACTGGAGTTCCTGACAGTTGTGAGCTGCCGCGTGGGTGCTGGGAATTGAACCCAGGTCCTGAAGAACAGACAGTGCTCTTAACCACTGAGCCATTTTCCTAGCCCCCAAGTTTTTTGTCAAAAGCTTAAACACAGAATACCTTAGGACAGACAGATAGTCTACTAAGGGTTAAAAAAGGCTACTCAGCACTTTTCCAATGGCAAAGGTTCCAGGCAACCTAAAACTCCATGGGTAGACAAGTGGACAAGCTGTAGTTTATCCACAGAGAAATGTGGTTTGTCATAAGAGGACTGGAGTATTTAATGCACCAGGCTCGGGCACAGGGATCCGTTGGGACCTAATGCTGGAGATCCCGCTTGTATAAAATGCCCAGCACAGTTTGAGCCCATAGATAACGGAGCTCAGACCAGAGGTGACCAGGGGCTGGCGTGGGAGGAATGGGGATTGAGTACTTATTGGGAACAGGGTGAAGAAATGTTTTGGAACTAGGTAGAGGTGAGTCTAAACCACATTGGGAGTGTGATTGTTGCTACTAAGTCATTCGCTTTGGGGGCTGGAGAGACGGCTCAGCGGTTAAGAGCTCTGGTTGCTCTTACAGAGGACCTGGAGTCGATTGCCAGCACACACATGGAACTGAACGTCTTCTGACCTCTGTAGGCACTGCATGTATGTGGTACACAGACACACATTCAGGCAAAACACTCATACAATACAATAAAAATAAATCTTAAAATGCTAGGTGTGGTGGTATACACCTTTGAATCCCAGCACATGGGGCAGGGGCATCTTTGTGAGTTTAAGGCCAACTTGCTTCACAGAGTGAGTTCCAGGCCAGCCAGGACTACAAAGTGAGACCCTGTCTCAAAACAAGACAACTGTACTGGCTAGTTTTAAGTCAATTTGACACAAACTAGACTCATTGGAGAGGAGGGAGCCTAAATAGAGCAAAAGATTACAAGAGATTGGGCTGTAGGCAAACCTGTAGGGCATTTTCTTAATTATTGTTGATGGGAGGGCTCAGCCCACTGTGGGTGGGGCTACCCTCAGGCTGGCGGTCCTGGGTTCTATAAGAGAGCAGGCTGAGCAAGCCATGGGGAGCAAGCCAGTAAGCAGCACTCCTCCATGGCCTCTGCACCAGCTCCTGCCTCCAGGCTCCTGCCCTGCTTGAGCTCCTGTCCTGACTTCTTTTGATGATGAACTGTGATGTGGAAGTAAAAGCCAAATAAACCCTTTCTTCCCCAAGTTGCTTTGGTCATGATGTTTCATCACAGCAGTAGTAACCTTAACTAGGACAACATCCAAACAGAAAAGCCCTGGTCACTAATACAAAGATCTTAAAACAGACAGTAGGGAACTCGCAGACTTGCATTGAGCAGACACAGACACATAGGCCCCGCCCATGCCCTGCTGATCAGCCCCCGCCCCCTGCTCTGCAGAACAGCAGGGCCCCTCCACTTGAAACCCTGGTATCCAGTGTCTGACCCAGAGAAAGTATTTCCTCAGGGGCAGCCACCATCTGGTTACAATGGGCACTCAGCCCTGCCTAAGCTTCCTGGTCACTCAGGTCAGTGGCTTGGCCCTGCCCAGGGTCCCACCAAGTCAGAGACAAGTGATGGCCTTCCTCTCTCCACTGTGTGACCCTGATTTGTCACACAGCCCTCCTGGACCTTGTTTTTTCCACCCAGTGAATAGGCTAATAGAAATACCTAGGCAGTAAGGCTCGGGCAGGGATTACTGAGCTGATAATTTGAGGCTTGTGAAGTGCCTGGGAGCGGGGCAGCCCTGGCCGCTGCCTGTTACAGAGCCTCATGACGCGCTGTTTATAAAAGCACTCTCTCAGTTCAGCTGAGGAATCTCAGAAATCCTTCCGAAGCCATTTGAGTATCCAAAACCAAACAGCTGGCCTAGGACTAGACAAAGGATAGAAATGGGCCTGTGGATACAAGCCAACAGAGCCGCGACATTCCGGGAGAGGAGGAAGGGAAGCGGCAGGTGCTTCTGCGGGGTGACCTGGTGACCCTCTACCCCTATCGCAGAGAACACTAAACACACTGGACCCAGGACTTCTCCTTCAGGGACTCACGGATCTCACAGATAACTCTGGGGCGAGAGGAGGAAACGGAGGCTCAGGCAGGTGCTGTGATAGACCCATGAAAACCCCCCTTCTCCATTATGGTGGTACTGGGGATGGTTCCTAGGTCCGTGTGTGTGTGTGTGCGTGTGAGAGAGAGAGAGACAGAGAGAGAGAGAGACAGAGAGAGACAGAGAGAGACGGGGGGGGGGAGAGAACCTGGGGCCTGTCACCGAGCTACACTCTGGAGGTCTATGCTTAACCCCCTGAACCGGCTCTCAATGGTGAAAGGTGTTTGGGGGCTGAAAGCTTAGGGAAAAGTTAGGCCCATTATCAAAGGCATTGCCGGTGGATGAGGCCGGCCTTCAAGGCTAACAAAGGTCTCTGGCATGGCACTCTCTGAGGTAGGAGGAGGAAGAGTAGGGTGTGCTCTGGCCACTGGTTCCTGGGAACAGAACCAGCTGTCGGTCGGGCTTGAAGGTGTCTTGGAGGGCAACGTCCCCAGGGAAAGGCTGTGCTTGCTGTTTTGCCTTCTTTTTCTTTCACAGCGTGTCAGTTTTGAAGGGTTCCATGTGGTGGATGGAAGTTGGGGCCTCAGGTGTAGGGAGGGACCCTGTTGTGTTTGGGTAGAACCTTTCCGTGTCTCGGATGAAGATACAGGTCAGTGGCCAAGAGGCCATGATGATTCAGGAAGGTGAGTTCCGGTAGCTCACTGCCTGAAGCCTTCAAAGCATCTCTCTGGCACTGGTTACTAGTTCCAGCGGCCAGAAGTCCTGTACTGTGTGAGGACACCATTAAGGACAGCTTCTCAGAAAGCCTGTGGAAGGCCAATTCCCTCCTGCCACCCTGGTGAGCAGGGTTCTCAGTGGCCTAGTGGGAGGCACAGGTGCCAGCGATCCATGTGGAAAAGAAAGCCTTTCCCCACACAAGGTCCTACCTATATCTCTCAGTTTGCATAGCCAGCTCTGTGGGAGTCTGCTTAAGATCTAGAGGTCGGGGTGGATGCAATGGCTCAGTGTGTAGAGGCGCTTGCTGTGCCAAGCCTAGAAACCCGAGTGCAGTCCTCAGAACACACATAGGTGGGAAGGAAAGAACCAACTCCACGAAGTTGTCTTCTGGTTCCCACACATCTGCTATGACATGCATGCATGTCATATGTACATGCACATACACAGCATGCACACACACACACAATAATACACTTTTTTTTTTCAAAAGTTTGGTGGTCCAGAGCTTCCCTCTTTGTTCCAGGGAGACATTCATCAACAGCCCAAGGGACAATGGTGTCCCTCCAGGTCCCTGCCAATGCCATGCCTTATTTCTTAGCATACAGTTGCATCTTCAAAGGAAACAAACAAGGAACTAGCTGAGCTAGTGGCACACACCTTTAATCACAGTACTCAGGAGTCAGAGGAGGGCAGATCTGTGAGTTCCAGGCCAGCCAGAGCCACAAAGTGAAGTGAGACCTGTCACCCACAAAAAGGAACTGCTGGGTTGCTCAGGTCAGCGGTCGGGAACACAAGGCCAGGCCATGGCCCCAGCAGAGAAACCAGGTCAGGTGCCAGTCACTGGCAGCTTCAGTAATCCAGCTGAACCAGGAGAGGAAAAAGGACCCAGAACACCCATTCTGGAATGTTCTGAGATGGCTGCACCTCAGGAGAGGGGGAAGCCCACAGAGGCTCTGAATTCAGAGCGTGGTAGGAAACACACACAGGCTCTGAATTTAGGGTGTGGTAGGAAGCCCGCAGAGGCAGACTCCTGGGAGCACAGAAGACCGTGGCCCTGAGACACTTTTTGTCACTAGCAAGGCAGGAAATCTCTAGAAGACTCAACTTTGCAGACAGGTGGGGATCAAAACCCTGCTTGCCTCTGTGTAGTGAACTCGGTTGGTGACATCTCCAAGCTGCTACAAGGCCACTAAGCCTGACCTGATGTTCTCTAAGCACTAGCCATGATGCCAGGAGTGACGATGCCCCATGGGAGAGCTGCCTCACGGTAAGCAGCCCTCGCCAGGCCCGCTGTGCTCACTCGCCAGACATGCGTGGCTGTGATGCCCACGGACAAGACCGTGTGGTCCCTAAGTGTGGGAAGGGCCCTTCATGCTACCCTGGCCTGCTGGATAGCTCAGCTGGGGACCCCTTGGGCAGAGAAAACTCTTAGCCAGGCTCAGATGCAGGTGGCCTCATGCCAAGCCACCACAGAGGAGAGACATACCTCAGTGAGGACTGACGAAGACTCCGGCTTTGACACATTGTGGCTGTTGAAGAAGATGGACTCACGATCTGAAAACACAGACGAAGAGCAAATTAGACCTGGAGACAGTAATACCGACACCAGGGGGCAGCACCGCCTCAGCCACACTTGGGTGGCCTCTGGCTCCGCGGCAGTAGCAGCCCTGGGCTCTCGGGAGCTAGGCCCCCACCGCTGAGGCACGGATGGGTGTGTGCCCCTCAGGACCCCAGTTTCAATGTGTCCTCCCACACAGAAGTGAGTGGTTTCCCGGGACACCTTCACTGCCATCTTACAGCACCACGTGTGGGTTTCCTGAACACCTCTGGCTGAGTGGGCCTGTATACACAGGAAGCAACGGGAGTGGGACACTGTGCACCCAGATGTCAAAGGTCCGAAGTGTCCTGAGGGAAGAAGCCCACCAAATGCCATTTGGTCCAGGTAACCCCAATCAGGTGGCCACTGGTATGTGAACTTAACAGACAAAGGTCCTTTGGGTTCCCAACTACTTAACAGGAACCTGAACAAGGGCTTCCAGAGGCTCACCCAGGAAAGCCTCGCAATGTCCAGTTTCCTGCGCTCGACATGTCCTGTCCCACCGTCCCTCAGCCCCGCTGGACACCAGAGAGGCGGTTCAGGCCCAGGAATGTGATGGTGCATCCATTTATACCCCCAGTACAAACGTCCTTGAGGTGTCAGCCCCGAGTGCTCCTGGGAGATGGAGGGTTGGCTGGACCGTCTGCAGTGTTCTCAAGCGCTAAGAAGCATGGACACGCGAGGGCAAGAATCACAAAACCACAGGCCTAGGGGTTGAGTTCTGGCCATTACCCCGTCATAGCCCCACCCCCACCAAGAACAGCATAGAACCACTCTGGGCTGGAAGCCCCCAAGGGATCCTGACAACCCCTGCTCAAGTTCTTGCAAAAGAGGTGTCACGAACCCCACCCTGTAAGACAGAGTGATCAACCCTGGGACCCAGGCCCCTGAGAATTAGGACATGATGGGCACTGGCTGAGGGCCTGTGTGCCAGGGCGCAGGTGTCCGCTGTGGCTGCCATGACCCCCCCAGCAGCTCCACGACTCTACGGCGCCATAAAAATCATGCACAAGGAAGTGATTCAGGCAGAGCCAAGCAGGCAGGCGCTGAAGTACCTGGCGTCCTTCCCGCTAGTGGGGCACAGAGGCCCCTGGCCACCCCGGTGTGCCCGACAGTCCTCCCGCTGCTCCAACCAGAGCCAGTCCAGACGGGGGGCATGAGAGATGGTCCTGGGGAGGAGCCTGGGGAAAATAAACACCCTGCGGGACTTGTGTCAAGCATGCCCACTGGTCCCTACTCGGGGGTGGCAGAGCCTCACAAACCAGAGGCCAGACCAGGGCTTCGTCACAAATGATGGCTCTCTGGCTTTCTGTAGGCACTGCCAACCTTCTTCTCCTGGAGCCTCCTGAACTCAGGGCACCTCCCACCCAAGTCTCTACAGGTCCCTAAGAGCAAAGGTCAGAATAGAAGGGCAGACCTGTGGTGTGAGGACAGGCCCCAGGAACAGGTAGACACAGCAATGCTCAGGGAGGCTGGGAAGCCTGTAGGAGCCTGCGAGAAGTGTACACAGGCACTTGGCCGGTACTAGAAAAGACAGGGACTCTGATGCTCACCACACTGGACAGATCATGACCCCAACAGCTTCATATGGGCATATCAAGTGTACAGATATCTCAAAGGAAACCTGACCTCTAACCCCAACCCCTTACTGATGGCTTGGGTCACTCTGGCCTGAGGACTATTAAGCAAGGCTGAGGCACAAGCCCAGCGCCTCGCCATGTGCAACAGAGATGGAGGGAGTACTAGTAATTTGAGAGCCCCAGCCAGTGACTGCTCCTGGATTAGTCCCCCAAACACTCAGTGGAAAGTCAAGGGGATGGTCACCAAGTGGTTCTGCTCTCATTCTACAAGGAGGAAAAAAAAAAAACAAAAAACCGGACTCAAAAGGAGGGTGAATGAGCAGATTGGTTCAGACATCTCTGCAATGGAGGCCACGACCATGCTGCTCTCAGCATCGGTGTTTAGTCTCCCGTCTTTCCCCATGGCGTGTGCCACCATCCTGTCACTGAACGCTGGTGGCCCCTACAGAGGAGCCAGTTCCTGCAGCTGCCCAGCTTAGCCCTCCCCGTAGGGCTCTCTCGCCCCGCAACCCCGCGTCCCGGTTCGTGCCTGTGTCCCCCGCAGTCCTCACCCCCAATAAAACTGGCTCTCCAGATATGTCTCCCCTGTGTGTTATTCCTCACCGGAACACACGTTCCTCATGGACCTGCCTGGCTGGCTCCTGGCTGGCCCTCTAGCACAGAACTCAGGGTGAGTCTATGGCGTGTTCGATAAAAGCAGCGTCTTAAGGCTTTAGGCATCCTGGAGTCGGCTCAGCAAACTGTAGACTGTAAGCCAGGTTACCTGCATCTGCAAGGGCTCCCTGGAGAGCACAGCCCCACCCACTCATGTGCATACCACTTTCGCCCTGTGATAGCATCAAATGACCGGGACAACCCTGGAGATACTTATTCAGCCTTTCAAAAAAGTAAGAGGTACCACTCTTTTATGTACCCTTAGGACCAGAAGGGAGAGGGAGAGTAGAGTCCTTGCACAGAGCTCGGAAGCCCAAAGCAAGGTAGCTTCGGGGTCAAGGTACAGGTTGAAAGAGAAACGGGAAGGAGAAGCCGAGAGGCACCTGAGTGTGAGCTAGAGGCAGAGAACAGGAGCACGTTCGTTGTATATCCCTTAGTGGTGGCACAAACCAATGCTGGCTCTCTTAGTTAAGAACTTCTCGGGTTCCAGTCCAGATCCCATAAGGTGCTATGGGCTACATAAGGTGCACATCAGACTTTGAACATTGACATACAAAGACCAGAAATGCATGTGAAAATCAAAGGAGAACAATAGCCTTCATCTTCTTGTCTACATCGCAGGACCAGAACAACTCTCAGCCAGGAGACCCATCTCCCAGGGTATTCCTGGAAAGCTGAGGGACCTGCCACACTGTGTGGACAGAGGCCAGAGCCCCAAAGCCCCCTTTCCAACTAGTCAGGAGAAAAGGCTGCTGAAGCCTGAGGTCAGGCAAAGAACGTGCAGGTGGAAGCCGGAAGCATGCTACTTCCTAACGCTGTACCCTAAAGACACAGGCCCAGGATCAAACAGACATGTGGACGGCTCACTCTGATCCCCAGCCCACCTCCAGATTTCATGCTACGGGATGCTTTGTGACCTAGAAACAGTCACGAGAGAAGACACACTGACAGTTTCTTGCCTTCGTCATCCCTGGTGCCCAGCGCCGAGGCGGAAACTGGCCTGGTGCTTTACAACCAGGAAGAAAGAGGAGGAAGCAGGGAACAGACACACTTCTGTGGGAGTAAGGAAGGAGATCAGACGCCAGATTTCATTCAGAGATGAAATGATTTGAGTAAGAAAGGGAAGGGCGTGTCTCGAGCAAGGCATAGCTGCGGGTGCGCGCGTGTCCGTGTGTGTGACCGGGGATGGAACCTGAACCCGCTACTACTCTACTACTCGGCACCCCCATTCCCTAACTTAACTGAATAATGTACTTTCGTGGGCTCAACAGGTGTACTTTTAAGATCAGGCAGATAAACGTTTTGTAAAAACCTGTCTCCTCTGCCCCACAGCTTGCAAGAATATCTCTTGGTAGTACGTGCGACACTTGTCCACCACTGCCCTAGTCGTATGGGACCGGGGTCAGGATGGGACTGTCCCAAACTCTAGCTTGGAGGGCCACCTGGTCTCAACAGGAAATGAGAGCCCACGCACGGCTGCGAAGTGCCTGTGTGCTACTGCGTCAGTGGAAAGCGACCAAAGGAAGCAGGTTCAGGGGGGACAATGGGAGGAGAGCTGCAACAAGCCCCAAAGGGGGACAACAGTCGTCTCAGGAACAGGGCCTTCCAGGGGTCTTGAGGAAGGCCTCTGCTTCCTCAGCTGGAGCTGGCTTGTGCTTTTGGGATAGCTCTTTCC
Organism: Cricetomys ansorgei; assembly: GCA_026225945.1. Classification (NCBI taxonomy): domain Eukaryota; kingdom Metazoa; phylum Chordata; class Mammalia; order Rodentia; family Nesomyidae; genus Cricetomys; species Cricetomys ansorgei. The sequence continues at coordinate 22,880,373 of JAMJFZ010002869.1, forward strand.
ACGAAGGTAGAAACAAGCTTCACCGGGGAATCCACTGTCCACGAAACCCTCAGGGAGACCTACACTGTTTCTCAAGGCATTGCCCTGGCCCACAAACTTCTAGAACTTGCCTTACAGAGGCCTTCAGGACCGCTGGAACATTCTTTGGAGCAGTCCCAGTGTCAGCACACTTTTAACTGAATCCCCTAACAGCTAGTGCCCAGGATGGACGGAGGTGAGCAAGTCATGGATACTCTCCAGAGGGCCCCCTCCAGGAGCCTCAGGGACAACTGAGTCGTGCAAACACCTCTACTGCGTGACCTAAGAGGGACACTAGGGTCCCGCCCACCGATTCAGGGGAGGCTCACTGTGGCAAGGGAGGGGTGAACATGCCCACTGGGACTTGCCTGAGGTCCTCCACAGAGATCTTGTGACTCAGCAGCTGCTGCCTGCTATGGAAACCCTGAGACACCTCAGCAGTTGAGGAGGCTGCAGATAATTCAGACACAGGGTTCCCTTTCGGAAAGGGAACAGGCAAGGCAAGGGTGGCATACAGAGTAGTCAGTAGTCATCTCCCTCCCTCACTTCCCTGAGGGCTCCAGAACATCGGGCTGGCCACACCCACTCCGACATACTCCTCCTGGGTACCATCACTGGGTGGGCCCAGGAACCTTCTAGAGATTTCCTGGAGTTGGCAGTGGCTCTGAGGTCTCTCCTGCATGGCGCAGAGTCTCTCACGGGTTCCATCTACTGTATACAGCTCTGAACTCAGGTCATCTCTCCCCAACCCCAACATAACAAGGAACAGCAGGGGACAGACACTGGGTATCCTTCCCAGCTCTGCCCCTCTGGGTCTGACACAGAGTGACAGAGAGGGGCAGTGAATTACCTGACGTGCCCGCAGAAAAGTTCTTGAGCGAGGGCCTCTGGACCACAGTGTAGGACTCGCCCACAACAAACACCTTGTACAGTACAGCATTGTGGTTGATGAAGTTCTGGACCACACAGGGCGGTTGGATGGCGTTCAAGCCCTCCTGGTTGAACACAATGGCCATCTGGGAAAACAAAGACCGCAGGCTCTGTCAGAGTCCATCGACTTCGGCCTCCAGCACAGTGGCTTGTCACCTTCCTGGGTACCCCACCGTGACCTCTCCCTGACCCCATGGCGAAGAGCTGGTGCCCGGGATGGCTGGAGGTGAGCATGTGAAGGGCCCCTCCACAGAGTCCAGGCTGCTCTCCAGAAGGCCTCCTGCAAGAGCCTCAAGGACAACGGGTCCTGCTTTGAGGGCTCCCAGGGAGAGTGCAGTGCTGCACAGGAACATGTGTGAACTGGGTAGCTTGTGCAGTTGGGGCGGGGGTTGGTGCTGAAGAACCCTGCTTCCGTTGGGTCTGCCACAGGGCCAGGAGTAGGAGGCCTTGGGAAAGTCGCCTCTAGTTATCACTGTGAGCACTGGGTCCCCAGGTGTCACCCTCACAGTGCCTGAGATGGGCGCACTGCCACATCTTTACAGAGGAGGAAACCGAGGCACTGCAGGAGAGTGAGAGGCTGGGTGACAGCTCGAGTTAGGTCGCTGCATGGCCAGGAAAGATCCCAGGGAAGTTCTGGGGCTGCTGATCCGGGCTAGGGCTTGGACAGGTGGCCACCTGAACCAGCTGTCAGCCTCAGGTCGGTCACCACAGAGCACCACCTTGTGCCTGCAGCCCAGCTGGCAGGAGAAAAGCCAAAATCCAAGCCGAGTGGAAAAACCAGCGTGTGTTAGGGAAGGGGTGGAGTGTCAAGAGATGGCCTCCTGACCTTCTTAGAAGAATGAGGGAACCAGTGTGGGAAGCAGTAAAGAGCACAGACACTATGGACCCAGCAGGCTGAAGCTCCTGGGGCTGGCACACGCTGCACAGCACAGACCAGTCTAAGTCCTGCTTTTCTTGCTGTAAGCAATGTCCACCAGCAGATGTTACCATGGGGCCTGGCTCACTTGTGGGTTACATAGGTTCTTTAAGTGGGAAGGAAGGGAGGGAAGACTGACCGCCCTGTGGAGTTTGGTTGCGTGCACTGCCTTACAAATGCCCAGGAGTTCCAGGTCTACAGAAGCAAACAGGTCAGTGAAGGCTGACAATGGAGCTGGAAGAGGCAGAGGAGGCATGGATCGCCAGACTGGGATATAAATGAGGACCCCATGAAAAGCCCCCTTTTTCCCTTCTACAGCCTCTGCTAGCAGTGTCATCTCCAACCTCACTATATTTGACGTCACGGGGTACCCTTGAAAGACAGGAGGTACTGGTCCTGCACCCTGCCCACTCCACAGGAAATATTCTCTAAAGTGATTAACTTCTGTTCCCCACATGCAATGGCTCTTCTTGTGCGCAAGGATGGGGTACGCACTACTGGCTGGGAACTGGGAAGAGCTGGTGTTGGGATAGCAACAGATGTGCACCCGCATGTACCTGAGAGGCAGAGGGCCCCCCCAGGATGATGACCACACGTAGGGGTTGAATGCCAGTGACCTAACAGGGGCCTGCTCCAATCTGAATCCATAAATCCCACCCTGGAGCAGCTGCTCCTACAATAGGGAGTCAAACAATCACCATGGGCCAGGCTCCATGGCAAGCTGTACAGTAACTCCCTCACCCCATAACTGTCAAATCCCAAATTATGAATGTGGGTGGATGCTCAGGGAGGCATATTGCCTGGAGGTGCACGGTGGGCAGCATGCAGCACTGGCGGTAGTGCTGGCTCTGTGCTATCCCAAAGCTGTGTTCCCCTGCCCCATCTTGCCACAGGCTAAGACCTTGAGATAGAGGAGCTACTTGGTGGGAACAGGGAACGGGACTGTGGCTGCTCTACAGCCTGCCCGCTTGTCCCTGGCTTACTCGTGAGACGTACCCCAGGGTGCTGCTGCAGCTGGAAACCCAGGCAGCCAGGACGCCCCCACATGGCTCTTGACCTTAACAGACAGCTGCCCGTGCAGATGGTGATGGCTTCCTTCTCCTGACAGGGCCACCCCCTGGCACAGCCTGTCCCGATGTTCTGATGCTGTTTATAGACATTTCCCCATAAACATCTGTCAGGAGATGAGAATGACCTAGATCTGGTAAAGGTCATAGCGTCTGGGCTTCCATTTTTAGCCTTCCCTTGGGGAATACTTCTGACAGTGGAGCTATCCAGGAGGGATTTCCCCACAGGGCCACTCAGCTCGCCCTTGAGAATGTGGGGCCTTGAGGGCTAAGAAGACTACAGGGACCCAGGGTCCTCTGCATAGCCACTGCTCCTAAGTCCCCACACCCCCACAGCACTGTCTCTCCAGAGACTCTGCACTGGGGCAAGACTCCTTGGCACTGGGGTAGGAAGGGCACCCATGAAGAAGGAAGGGTCTTAGCACACTAGAGGTGTGGGATCTATCCTCACAAACTCCTCCAAACCAGCAACACCAAGACACTCCTCTGAAAAGCCTCTTTGGGAGACTGACCAGCACCTGTCACTGAAGGACCCGGGGCCAGAAAACGAAGGACACGGTCAGTCTGGTGTGACTTCTGTGGGTTCTGCATGTGCGTGTCTTCCAAACACACGCATGGAGGCCTGTGGCCCCGGTGTGATGACTTGGTGGTAAGGCTCGGATGAGGTCCCAAGGATGGGTCCCTCTTGAGAGCCAGCCCTCACTGAGAGTTCACTCACACGTCTGCACACGTGCAAAGCCAGGTGTAAGGATGCGCCAAGAAGGTGGCATGCGCTTACCAGAACCAGGTTGTGACCCTCCGAGCTGGGAGCTGATAAATGTCTGCTGTGTAAGCTGACCAGCTGTTAGCTTCGTCACAGCATCCTGGGCCGAGTAAGTCAGGCTCTAAAGTGGGGCAGAGCTTCAGGGGCTTTTCTGCTGAGCTACACTGCCAAGGAATTGGTACTCAGAGTGGGACAGCAAGCAGCAGCGGGCGTGGCTCTAGCAACAGAACTGAGCGGGGTCTCTCGGTGAGAGCAACGGGCAGTGCAGGGGTGAAGCAGGGACAGAAGAGCCTTCCACTCACCTCATGAGAGTTGGTACCATGAGCCACTCTGGTTTTGCAAACTATGTGGGAGAGAGAAAAGCAGAGAGGAGTTAGCGGGGCTGGTAACCACATGGCAAGCCAAGGGAGACGGGGCCCCTCCAGACAGGAACCTCCCACCTAAGAATTAACCAGACCCAGCCTTGCTTGGATCCTGATATCAGGTGAGACTGAGGGTGTTGGGGTGGTGCAAAAAGGCTCAAAGGGTTTGTGGGAACTAAGGAGATGACACTTGCTGGTGTCACTTAGGGTCACACGGACAGGTGCCCCTAGGAAGGAAGCGTTCCTTCAACCCATCCTGCAAGAACCCTCTCAAGGTGTGGGCAGAGGCGGGACCCAAGGCTCTGTGTCTTCTTGGAATCCAGGGTCTTCAACCTCTTCAAGCTCAAATCTAAGGGAACTGCAAGCACGACCCTCTCCCACAACGGTGATGTCCACCCTGGAGGTCACTGTACATACTGAAGGGGAAGGCCAGGCCATTCTGTTCCAGCAGCCTCATGGTGTCATCCCCACACAGGCTCGTGAGCTCCATGAAGGGTGGTGAGCAGATCCTGTCATCTAGGGCAGAGGAAGTCAAGTCAGCACACTCCTCCTGAGGCGCCCTCCACGCCCAGCTCCACAGTCCCCAGCTCTGAGCATCCCCCAGCTCGACGGCCCCACGTGCATGCGCGCGCAGTAAGATGGCGGAGCGGTCGTTCACATTGCCCATCACTGCTTCTGTCGATATAAAATTCCTGATGTTTTGGTTGTGTGTCTAGCCGTTAACGGCTGAGCCATCTCTCCAGCCCTGTTGATATAAATCCTTGTGGGCTAACTGGAAAATATGAGGCACGTGGAAAACTCCCACAGTTTCACAACTGTAATTACTAAATTCTTAGTCTTTGAGTCCATGTTCACACACACACTGAGCTATCTAACAGAACGCCATTTTGTACACTGAAAATTAACCCACTGCATTGCTGTCACCTCCTTAGCTCAGAAGCCTTCCCCCCGTCTGTATCTTGGTTTCGTGACAGTCACAATGTCACGTGGTCAGCTCCGAGCACAGGTTCTATTGGGCTGATGGCATCCCGCATGTCCTCCGCAGTCTGCAAAGTCACTTACTGAGGAGGACACTCAAGTCAGAGGGATGAAGACGCTCTGCCCTCACACAGGCTCCCCCCTCAGCCCCCTAAACTGCGTAACCCTAACCTTCCCTGTACCTCCTTACAGCCAGCTCCCGGGCTGCCACACCCACTGGTCTCAGAAGGCATGGCTGTCTGCTTTGGTGCTCACCTAGTGGATTCTTTTTCTAAAAAAAATTTTATTTGTGTGTACATGTATATGCCATGGTGCATGCATGCAGGTCAGAGGACCAGGTGCGAGAGTTGGCCTCGCCTTCCACCGTGTAGGTCCCGTGGATCGAACTCAGGTCCTCAGGCTTGGTGGCAGTGCATGTTCCTGCTGAGCCATCTTATGCCCCCCTAACTCCATGGGCTCTAACTGTTGGGCTGTGGGCAAAGCCATGGAAGCTGACTTGCTTGATGCATACTTCCTGGTACTTCTGTTGCCAGGCAAGGTCAGGACGAAGCAGATTCGTGGTGGGAAAGCAAATTCTCTTCAGTCCCTAAGGATTATTCATTTAATTTACCGGTTTGTTACTGTTTCTTCTCGTCATGGTCCCCATCCCTGAAAAGATCATGAACTTCCAGGAAGTGGGACCACTCTGTACTGGGCAGAGACTTGGAAAGGCTGAGTGCTAGTGGGGTTATGGTCAGCATGCTACCCACAGACTGAGAAACCAAGCCCAACGTGAACCACCAAGTACTGTCCCAGAGCACCTAGCCACTTAGCTCATCAGCGCATTAAATCAAGACCCAGACTCATCTTCCTCACAAAAAAAACCCCCAACACCTTAGGATATATTGGGTGTTTTTAATTTCCCTTCTCTCCTTAGGCTAAGTCCAAATTCCAAGTAGGCGCAATAGCTTGGGGTTGCAGTTCCTTGGGGACCCTGGAGGAGGGGTGGGGAACCAGGGTTTGTAGACTGTTCGAATCACTCCTGTGCCTTCTTCACCTTCAACCTGTGGCATCCAGTGGCTGGTGGTACAGATCCATCAAATGCCCAGGAGCCAGCACTGCCCCAAATCACATGACAGTCCCCACAGGGCAGGATGGAGAGCAGGTTGACCTAGTAGCTCAACAGAGGAGATGGTAGGAAAATTGGGGTTGGGCGGTGGGAAGGGCAAGTCCTAGCCCTAACTCACAGCTGTAAGCCTTTATCTAAATGAGGCCCAGATCTACATTCCACCAGTGCCAGAGACTGGGCAGGAATGCTGGTGAGTGGCTGGCAGCTGTCTGTGGAGGGAGGATGCAGACTGTCTAAGCAGCTTTGTGTCTAAGCAAAGTGCAGACCCTGCAGCCCAGGGTGTGATACTCATATCTGAATAACCTGTAGGATTTTGCAAGTAGCCTTAAAGCAGGGGTCCTCACACTTCTGGCCCAGGACTTGGACCATCTTTGTCTTTCAGGAAGACTCAGAGGCTGCTGGGAACCTACAGGCCATGCCCTGTAGGAGTGCCCAGGCTCCCTTTACCAGTGTTTTCAGAGTTGGGAGATCAGCCTGATCTACTGATTTCGGCTTCTATCTTACTGCTCTGGTCCATTCAGGCTTTTACAGTGACTCAGGTTACGCAGCATCTCGATAAACTCTCTCTGTGCCAGACACAGTCCCCCACAGTCACTCACCCTCACATTGCCCCCCAAGGCAGCACTTCTGTTACCCCACTTGCAAATGGAGTAACCAGCAACAGAGGTGAAGCTCTTTGCATGGAGCTCTATAGTGAGCGAGCAGCACAGTTGGGGGCTCACAGCAGGCAGCTTGGCCCCCAGGTCTGTGCTTCTGACCACAATGGCCCTGGAAGAAGTGCCCTTGAGGAGGGTGGCTGACTCAGACACCCACAACCGGACAGAGTACAGAGTAGTGCTCAGCTACAAGCAAGATATAGATTCGATGTCGCCCCCTCCCCGCCAAGACCATCAAGGGAGACCAAGGAGAAAGACTCGTCAAAGCCACAGGTTGGGGAGGACTGAGCAAAACAGTGTGTCCTGGACAGGACAGGACCACCGCAGTCACGAACTCGCAGCAGCTGCGGTTGCCTGAACAAGACCTGTGTGAGATCAAGTCAGACGACACTCAAGCCTGGAGAGGAGTAGGGCTCACAAGCGCCAGCCCCGAGGAGCTACCGACAGCTGATGGCTTCTCCGGGAGGAAGTGTCGGGGTGGCCAAGGTAGGCCAACTACACTTCAGTGGATGGTCCGCACCCGTGACTATACGGTCAGCAAAATTAGGCTCTGAGTAATTTTAAAAAGAGAGGGGCGATGACATGAAGTTGGGGTGGGGTAGGGAGATGGGGATGGAGCTGAGAGGAGTTAAGGGAAGAGTAGAGGATCTATGATCAAAATATCTTTTAAGAAATCTCAAGTAATTAATTAAAAGATTAGTCTTAAAAGAAGTATCATTGAGAGCCCACTCTATGGCAAGCCTTCCCAGACAGCTGCTTCAACACACACACACGGAAACCAGCAAGGCACCGCTTCACATCGCAGAACTCCTCGCCCTTCACAGGTCCAAAACACTGAAGTGTAAAATTCCCAGCATGAACAACTCATTTTTAAATCACGTGCCCTACTGAGGAGGCGCCAAGTCTCTGGCCACCCGCTACGGCGGGGTCTCAACCTGAACTGTCCCTGGGCCCAGCACCAATGCTGCACACATTCTGGAGCTGATGCGGATATCAGACCCGCTGCCGTGTTCCAAAGCACCGTTCTCACTAAAAACAGGTCCAAAGTCTTAGGGTTACTTTGGGGCGAACTGGTATACGCCTACCAGTCTTCGGGGGTCTGAGTCAGGGGGATTGTGAGTTCAAGGCTTCCTGGGATCCATGGTGAAAACTATCTTAAAAGGGGGGGTGGGGTGGTAGTGCTTGAGAGAAGGCTCCCGTCATAAGCTCGGGCCCGGCTGCCAACTCGCTACTGGGAGACCAGCCTCGAGCGAAGGCAACTCTGAGCCTGCGAAGCAGACTCGGGAGAGGACTCATCCCTCACGGCCCTGTTCTGGCCCCTGTAGCCAGGGGCATTCCAGCATGCCTGTGAAATCACTGTGGACTAGAAACCAGCAGCGAAGGGATAACCTCTACTCAATCTGAGAGCTTGGGGTACAGCAGCAGATAAAACAGAGGTGCCCAGGTTCAGAGGTCAGATTTGGGGTGGTGGTGGTGGAAGGAAACAAAGCACCTCCGGGGAGCGCCGAGCTGTGTCTGGAGGTGGGGTATGCACAGGACCAACATGAGCGAGGGTCTAGCTGAATGGAGGTTGGGGGGAGGGACAGTGATGGGCCACATGTCTGAGAGAAACGCTGTCCAGCAGTGAGCTCCCCAGCTCAGCAGTGAGAAGGGCAGGGTGGCTCTTCTCTCCAACGCGGGGACAGGATAAGAGGACTTTGTGTTATGCCGGTGCTGGGAGCCGGAGAGGTTATTTTTGGTCCCTTTTTGGAGGAAGGGACTGTTGTTGACTTATCCGTCATCTTATTTCTGGATGGGAGTTGGTAAGAGGATTTTTTTAGGTAGATGGTGGATTGTCTTCCTTTAAGAGCTGTAACATCACCCCCCTGAGAAACTCTGAGGTTCCCAGCTTCCCACTCTGCCACTTTACAACAGACAGTATGGAGCTGAGGGCCCTTGGAGGGGAGGGGCAAGCCCCAGAGTCCAAAGAGGGAACTCACACAGGAACAAGCGCTGGCGCCCAGGTCACAGTCTCCTGTCCGCTTTGCAGGTAACAACGGAGAGGGGAAGGTACCAAGGATGACACAGGGGTGCAGCTCTCAAGCTGGCCAGCCTGGCCGAAACCTTCAGAAGACGACTTAACGAGCCGCTGGGTTGTCAGGAGCCTGGCACGCAGCCAGCACGCAGCTGAGGCGATACGCGGAAGAGCAGACGCATTCTGACTCATGGCCGTTCGCTGGTCTATGTCCAGCTTCCCAGGGCATGTCAGATGTCCACGTTCAAAGTTGAGAGCCCAGCTCTTGTTGGCTTTCCTCAGTATATTGTCCTCATCTCCACTGACTGTTTCTTAATAAGCGAGTTTTCCGTTTTCGTCTCTGCTTTTACACAACACCGCTATTCCCTCCGTTCCCTGTGGCTGCTTGGATGGTGAAATCTGCCCCCAATGTGTGGCGACAATTCACCACCACAGCCAGCTGCAAGGACACCTCTCCTACTTGTGGCAAATTGCTTCTACAGGCTGAGTTCCCAGGAGTGAGGTTTGGGGGTCCACCGGAATGGACACTTCACTGGCTCTCCCACACTTTGTCCCCAGAGGACGGAAGTACTATGCCATGGGACCAATAATGAACGACTATGCCTTCCCAGCCCTGGCTGGTCTCCTCTTCAGGCAGTCCTTTATGAAGGGATGACGAGCATGGTGTGGAATCCCATCCCCTCTCTTCGATCATTCTGAGGCCACCAGGCCTGACAGGGATTGAGGCTGGAGCAGAGACTTCAGAGGCAGGACATGACGTCCCGCCATGAGCAAAACCCTGGGCTTGCTCTGGGCTGGCCGGGCAGCTTTCTGGAGCCTGGGTTCCCGCTAGTAGTCTAGGGTGACAGTAAGCCAGCTCTGTACGCTTGCAGGAGCTGCAGCACAGCTGGAGCAGGGGGAAATGTGCTTGTGTGTGTGACACAGAAGATACAAAGCCAGCCACTCTTAGGGTAGCAGGCAGAGCCTGGTGGTCGGTCCTTACCTTCCTCCAGGGTGCAGAGAAGGCACACTAGGCTCCCAGGAGGGAGGTCAAGGCCAGTAGAGAGCCAGCAGTTTATACTCCCAGTCAGCAGAAATGATGGCCCACTCCCAGGAGAGAGGGGCTGCCAAGGCACAGCAGCCCCGGGCTGGAACTCCATGTTCAGGCTGTCACTTCTAATTACAGGCCAGGGAGGACTCCATATGTGACCAGGCCTTGTGACTGTGCAGGTTCTGGTCTGCTCTTCCAGGACAGCACAGGGCAAACTCGATGGCCCTAGCACTGGGACTTCTTCCCAGCTGCCCTAGGTGTTCCTGGAGTTCGTAATCAGGAAGTTGCTCCCCGGGACTGCCACCCATAGCCATCTTCTCTGCACACCATCCTCTACCCCAAACCTGTGGCTCCCTGGGATTATACCCCCCCATACCACCTTGCTACCCTAGGTTTCCCATAGCCAGAAATGTCAACTCTCCCTACTGAGGTAGTTCACACTAAAGGACTGCGCCCAGTTCCTGAAGTTCGCATGGAAGCCCCAATCCTCTCGGCTTGGGACTGTAAGAGAAAAAGGGCTCTTTAATGAGGTATCCGGGTAAAATGAGGTCATCAGGGTTGGCCCTGGTCCAAGAGAACTGGTGTCCTTAAAAGAGGAGTTTAGAGCTGAGCCCTGTGGTTCAAGCCTGCAATACCAGCTACTCAGGGTGTTGAGGCAAAGGGATTATAAGTTCAAGAGCCTCTGCCTCGAAATAAAAAAGAGCTGATATGCCAAATGATCAGAGCACACACTATCTTGAGAACTAGCTACCATACACGCAGTCGCTGTGGGTCCTAAGAGGGCAACTGGCTGGGGTCATTTGGAGCCTCTGGGGGATGAAGGAGACATTCCACAGTGGCCACACCTGCTGCTCTGCTCCCTCAGGATTCAGATGCCCCAAGGCCTCCTGCTCCACCTCCCTCCCTAGACTACATCCCAACCTGGCCCTCGGCTACAGGTAAGCTACTGTGGGAGAATGACCCTGCAACTGAGGGGGCGGGGCCAGAGGAAACAGATGTTCATGGTGTGGCCTCTTCCAGCAGGGGCCAGTGTAGCCCTAGGAAGCATGCCACAGACAGCTGGGTGAGAGGTTTTCCTCCACCCCAGGCTGGTGACCTGTCTCTTCTGGAGCCAAGCAGCTATTTGCACCCGGAATGTTCAGAACCCAGGAGTGAAGGAGCCAGACACCGGCTGGGACAGGGCCAGACATTCCTGAACCCTGACCAGCTGCTGGAAATGTGGATTAGCTCAGTGGCAGCTGTCCCCATTGATTTACAGCCCCTCCAGACTCTAGCGGGGCTCCCCTATCCCTACTCCCAGCTTCAACTCAAGAACTGCAGCAGCCCCTGGGTTTCCAAGACACATAAAACATAATGCCTGGACTGCTCTCTCTGCAGGATGCGTCCAGGAAGCAAGAGATGTCAGCTAGGCCCCAGCATAATGATGATGCTTGCACTGGAGAAACTGTATTTTTAAACAGTTTCCTCTATTCCAAGTGGATCCTAAATAGTCAATAAGAAAAAGAGCATCAACTCTTTTCTCAACCCAAAAGAAGGGTCAACTCCATGGAGGAGTCATTTGAGCAGAAACACAAATGGCCAGTGAGCATAGGCAGAGATGCTGAGCTTGCCTAATCATGGCATTCAGACGAGATGGCCCTCTTCTCCCCTAGACAGGCCTGGTGTGATTAGACACAAATGGTTCAAGGGTAATACATCAGGATCTGCCAGTGTGACCATGCTTGGAGTCTTCAAGCAAGAAATCTCACTTCTGGGAATTAATTTTTACAGAAATATGTAAAAACATAGTTTAAAAACAAAACAAAAACACAAGTCCAAACAAAACTGGGTAACTCTACGTACTCAAATAATCAAATAAACGATGCCTGGCTGGTTCAAATGCTGGAATATTATGTAGTCATCAAAAAAGGCAGGCCCACTCTCCCTCGTTTTTACCACCGACTCAGACACAGGGCAAGGCAGGTATGTGGGGAGCGGGTGGCAGCAGAACACCTGAGCATAATCCTGCTTCTGCTTACTTTTACGAGTGTGTGGATTTCACATACTTCTGCAAAGTACGAGAAGGCTCTAGAACAGTGGTTCTCAGCCTGTGGGTCACAACCCCTTTTGGGAGGAGTTGAAAGACCAGGGGTCTTCACAGGGGCCGCCTAAGACCATCTGCATTCCATATATTTTCATTATGATTCATAACAGTAGCAAAATCACAGTTATGAAGTAGCAACGAAATGATTTTATGGTTGGGGGGGGGTGTCACCACAACGTGAGGAGCCACGTTAAAGGGTCGCAGCGTTAGGAAGGCTGAGAACCACTGGTCTAGAAGGATGGATTCCAAAGCAGATGCTTTTGAAGACTTGAATCAGTTAGGGCTAAAGAGATTAAGAGCACGGGCTCGGATTCTAGAGGACTGGGGTTTGGTTCCCAGCACCCACAGGTTGGCGCACAACTGTCCGTAACTCCAGTTCCAGGGAACCTGACGCCCTCTTCTGGCCTCGGTGGGCCCTGCATGCACGTGGTGCACAGACTTACACGCAGGCCAAACACCCATACACATAAAACAAATAAATGAATTAAAAAAAAAATATTTGAGTTAGCAGTAATGAAGGTCCTGCAGCTGATAGAAAATTCAAGAAAATATATATCCATTGCTGTTGGAGTGTGGAGACCTCTGGGAGTGGAAATTTACACTAGGGTAGCCATCACGGCTCTGAGAGGCGCTGCTGCGGCAGACGAAACCCACAACACGGCGTGACTGACTTTCCCTTTCCTCTGTTGGTACCAAGTGAATCAGGGAGACACAACTTGGCAGATATCACAACAGCGAACGCAGCCCTTAGGAGCCCTGGAAGGTGCTGTACTGAGAAGGCCAGGCTGGGTGGCGAGGGCCGGTGTCTGCGCCTTCATCCCCATGCAAATAACCCGCTTCTGTCAATGGCCCTGAATTCTTCAGCGACCTCATCTTTCTTAACCAAAACTTTGAAAGAACTTCTCTTCTACCTAGACTGTGAGTATTTCAAATCTTTCGACTCTGCTTTCTATTCCCAAGTCTCACTGTAACTCCCTCTATCTCCGTCCCCCCACCTCACCCCCTCCTACAGGGCCGCAGCCCTTAACACGGGAAACAGAACAAAGGACATAAACAGCCTTTGGTTCCTGTTGGGCCTAGGCTGCAATGGGAGCTTCCATGGTCAGGGACACCCAGGCTGGCCTATAGGCTGGAAAAGGCACAAGTTGGGCTAAGGAGCAAGAGAGGATGGTTGGTAGTGGCCAGCCTGAGGCCATGCTCCCAGGTGATCTGCCTGCAGCGTGCTCTGGCCTCGGGGCCAGTGCCCAGCTTTCCCTATAGTCATGGACTGGCACCCCTGCAAAGAACAATCGGGACTGTGGTCCGATAACCACAGAAGGCTGGGATTTGGTGATTGACCACTTGTAAAGCATCTAGTGGGCACCGGGGACCTTCTCTGGTCAGGGTCACCTCCTATACATGGAAGGTACTCACTCCTGGGAACACTGCCAGCTGGCAGGGCCCAACAATGGGAAGACCTGGGAATCCTTAGCCATAAGCACCAGAGCCTCTCTTAGGCACCATCCCTACCAGCCACAGAGGTGGGCAGGCACGCAGGAGCCAGTGTACCCTGGGGGTTAGGAGCCAGGCTTGGGAACCCTGGATCAAAGCGACCCATACAATGCAGGTCCCAGGTCCCGTCCCAGACAGCCTCTGGTTGTCCTGGGACCCTGAGTCACCCAGCTCAATTTATCCAGGGGCCCTCATCTTTCTCACAGAGTCATCGTGGGAAGAGCCACCACAGTGTCAGGCATACAGAAAGCCAAGTGACTGCCTGAAGCGTTGTTCAGGAAGGTGGGTGATGCCAGCCCTCTAAGGATGGACAGCTGCACCCCTACCCATCTCATCTTTAGAGAGCCATTTTTCCAGAGCTCTGAGCAACGCTCTTTTCTTTCTTCTCGGTGTCCTGATTACTCAATTTCAACCCAGCTTCCAAACTGCCTCCAAGATGAGCCATGATTAAATCCCCATAAAACCACAGGCAGAGAAGATTGCTTGCATTGTGCACACCCCTCCCTGGGGAGGCCGGCGTCCGGGACAGGCCATCTGTCACCTCCCTAGCTCATGTGGGAGGTTCCGGGAAAAGGACAGGGAAGACAATCTTACCCTGAAGTCCTCGGAGCCCTAACGGAGCCCTCGCGCTCTCCCTGATCCCAGGACCCTTCACATCTGTTGTCCTTAAGGACAAGGACACAAACCCATGCTACCCAGTGACACCCGGATGCTTCTCACATATGGCTTCAGTCCATTTGGGAACTGGCTAGAGCCATGCTCAGAACTGCCCAACCGGACATAGCAGAGCCAAGTCTTGGCCTCGGGGCTTGTGCCTCTGGAGCCTGGGCCTGAGTGGCACGGTGGGTTGTCTCTATGAGAACGAGCCTTCGAGTGCGTGCAAAGCAAATTATGGTTTGTCATCGCGGCCTCCTCCCTACCTCCCCCAGGCATGTACCGGGCAGTTTCGTGTTTCTGGGAGCTTTCACCTCTAGTCTAAACTGGGTTGAGGCTCAGGGTTTCCTGTGCCTTTGCTGGAGGGACGGGAGTGGTGGTGGATATACAGGCGTGGGTACGGGCATGTCACCAAGTGACTATCCTCAAGGAGCAGTTATATGGACGAGCCTTGGGCCAGGCTCTGGGTGTGTCAGTCCGAAACCGCCTAGCCTCATGCTCTCAAGCTGCCGCATCAAGAGGACCGCTGTTGAGGTCAAGGGCAGAGGTTCAGTGGCTATTCCAAACGCCGTTCATCCACGGGAAAGGCAGGTCTCCAAAGAGGAGCTCACGTTTTTGGTGTGACCCGGCGGATGACTAGTGTCTCCTCAAATGCACGCTGCTAGCCCTTCTTTCCAGGTGACAACTTTCTAGACTTCAGCTGGGTAAATGGCTACCCAGAAGAAGGACTTATTTCCCAACTCCCTTGCAGCTCAGCATCCAGCTAGTTCTGGCCACTGGGGCAACAACATACTGCATGCTTCCAGAACCCTTCTGGAAGATCAGTAGGGTTTGTTCCCTTTGGCTTGCTCTCCTTTCTAAGTTAGAGCTCGGGATGTGATGGCTAAAGGTGCAGCCACCACTGTGGACCAAGAGGGCCATGCTATCAGAGAACAGGGCCCCTGGAAACTGCTCAAGTACTCATTGTTCCAAAGTGAGGCTGCAAGGCCATCCTCCGGGCTTTTACACAGGAGAAGGGAAGCCCTATTTTGCTTGTGCTTTGCTGTCATAGCAACTTACATGCTGGGGGTTTGAGGCTGGCAGATGTAAGGCAGAGAACGAACGGGTGCTGTTTCCCCTCCTGGCCCTTGGAGGACATGAGCTCTGGGAATGCGAGGCTAAGACCACACAAGGCGCTGACCACACAGGTCATAGGCCTCCCTGTCGCCCTGATACCAAGGGGGTTGGGGGATGGTTCTTCTAGGGAATGTTCTGCCTGGAGATGATGGCCACATAAACGTGCACGCTGGCCTACATGCCATATTATTCTTGGGGCGCCTTCCCCATGGGCCACAGCAGAATCAAGGACTACAGTCGCTGTCTTCATCTAGTCCAGAGAAGCCAGAGGGCTCTGCAGCAGCCTCTCCCAGCTCTGGCTTCCCTGAAGGGTGGGTGCTCAGAGAACAGGGAGGCCCACCTCAGCCTGGGGGTGCTGGCAGCTTAGAAAAGGCTCACCCCCTTCTCTCTACACAAAAGCCCTGTCGCTTGAATTGCTATAATTATCTGAGGGAATTTCAGGGGTAATTATGGTACTTTACAGCATGCCTGAAAGGGGCTGTGTGCCTCCAAGGAAAAGCAGGGTTTGGGGCACAGGCACAAGGATGCACATCCTAGGAACAGCCCCTGCACAGGGGTTCAGCAGGGAGCCCATGGGGCACTGCCTTGGAACTGCCCTGCGTGTACAAGAAAGGGCGCAGGAAGTTCCAGGTTTGCTGCCCTCCTGGGAGAATACAAACTGGCTTGGTGTAGACAAAAAGGGAAGTTCAGGGTGCAGCACTCACAGCACACCCCCCCCCCAACACTTCCTGCTGGCCCAGAACCAACAGTGCTTTAGGGTACAGTCAATGGCTCTTGCAAGTCCTGGCAGGCGAGGTCCTGCTTGGAAGGACCTTCACAGTTCCCCCACCCCATGGCTTCCAGAAGACAACGCCTGGGACTGTGGCCACGGATCCAGCAGAATGGCTTCTGCCTGGCACCTTCTTCTAGTGGCCTGTCCCCAGCCCTCCCAAGTCTGAGCTTGATGTGAACCACTGTCAGCACCACAGCAGGGATGGCTGCTAGAACCTGCTTCCGGCTGCGTCTACACCAGTCTGTGGAAGGTCTCATCTCACTAGCTCGCTCAAGTACCATAACACAAGTGCCCTGACCTCCTAAAGTGCCACGTCGGTGGCCAGTTGGCAGCTTTCCTCAGTGCCCACCCACGATGCTCACCTGCAGGCCACCCCACAGATCCTGGTCCTTGCCTATCCAGGGATGTCCTTCGCCAAAGGAGCCCAGGGCAGGAGCCCCTAGCAGGCATGGAGCCCTCCTACATTCCTCTGAAGGACTCACCTTGTCTCACTCTGCTCCAGACAGAGCCCACCCACAGCTCCATCTCTGAGGCTGTAGTAAAACAAGGAGTGAGTTCCCTGAGGGCAGGAAGGCTGGGCCTAACACCCAGCCTCAAAGCAGCTCAGGGGAGATGAGCCCACTGCCAGAACTTTTTGCTCAGCAGAGCAAACTGTCATTCACACAGAAGCTTGAGCTATTGGCCTGAGTCCCCCTTTCTAAGACGGGACATGAGCAAGGACTGCAATAGAAACCAGTGTTTAATGACGTCTCATCTAGGAAAGGAGCTACAAATCAGAAGTTCCCAAGCCCCTTAGACACCCTAAAGGCTCAAGGAAACAGACCGCCATCCTTTGGGCATAATGGGAATGTCCCAGGTAGCAGCCTCTGTGCCCAAGAATAAATAGCAGGGTCCAACTGGGGCTTGCACAGCCTAGTCACCTATCCACTGGATCCCTGGAACATGTCCCACATATCTCAGTCTTCACTGCCTCGTTGTAGGATCTGACTGGCTGCAACCACCCAGGCTCACGAATTCCTGTGCAGGCTGAAGCTGCTTCATCAGAATAGCCCTGCTCCCTGACCACAAGGTGCATGCTCATGGCAGGCCTGAGTTACCTTGGAAATCAGGGTGTGAGGGCCCTGATTTCCCACTCATAAAAGTCTTCAACAAGCTCTAAACCTGGTAAAGGTATTTGAGCCCTGCAGCTGCAGCAAGAACACCAAAGCCATTATTCCAGGTGACCCAAAGGGACAAACAGCATACTGTGTTTCTACAGATGAAATCCCCATTATTCTAACTGGTGCCTTGAGGGTGAACCACATCACCCTCATCTAGAGTATACACAGGACAAGTCAAGTGACCAGTCCAAGATCACACGGGCAGCTGGAGGCATATTCCAATCCAGCCTCAACCCGTCTCCCTCCACAGCCTGTTTATTTGGCTCCATGGTGACACCTTCCACAGAATCCCAAATCCGCTATTCATGGGCAGGCCTAGAACATCAGACTCGGCTGTGGACCTGCCATCTTCCACCAGCAGCTGGCCCTTCTCTCATATTTAATGCTACTTGTCCTTCATGCAACTGTTGGCCAACAAACACTCTTTTCACCTGGGGTTTTGGGCCCATCTCAGAAAGCAATGCAGACCCAAGGAAGAAGGCTGCTGGTTGCCTACCATTTTGGCCCCTCCCATACCCTCAGACCCCTCCATAACCGGTAAGTATCAGGCACCAGAAAGGAAGCTTCCAGACCCCTCCAGGACAGCCAAGCCCAGCTCTTCCTCAGGACAGATTCCTTAGAAAGAAGGGAGGGGTCACCAATGCTCCAAGCAGGACCTTGGCTTCACTGTATACCGTCTGGTCATGACTGTAAAAGGCAAGCTTAGGGTCAGGGAGCTGAAGGGCCAGAACCAGAGAGCTGCCGGGACGCCAGCGTCTGCTAACTCTCAGGCCTCTACTGAGGTTTAAATAGAGTGTGCATCTCCTCCAAAAGTCTGTGTGTTTTGGAGGTCCCTAAAGCTGTAGTATGAGAGGGAGTGAAACCTTTAAGGGGTGGAGGCTGGTGGGGGGTTCCTGAGATCACTGGAACTCCTTGGTAGTTTTTACAAGGAGGTTTGGTTCCATCCAAACTCGCATTCGTGGACCAAGACTCAGCCACCTGCCCGTCTGCTTGTTCCCCCATCTGTGTCCCCGCTGGTGGCACTCGCCATGAGGTCATGCGGTCAAGGGACAGCCCTGTACTGAGCTGCTTGGACTCCAAGATCATGAGCTATAAACCTTCTCTGTATGCAAACAGCTTAACTCAGGCATTCTGTGATGGTAACAACAAACTGACGAATACAGGCTGCGTGACTCATCTGTAAAACGGACAGGACCGTTATGCCCAGCAAACAGCACTGAAGGACGGAAAGCAGGAGGTTTAAGGTCGAGCCCGTGGTGCCTACTCAAGAAATGGACACTCCCATAGGCCTGTCCCTTCTTTAGGACTTCCTCTCGTCCTGTCCATCGCACTATGCTCACTAGTCCCACCCACATGATGCTCCAGGTTAGGGTCGGGCAGCCTAGGCCATAAACATAGTATGTAGTAGGCAGGCAAGGGAACCCACTCAGCGGTACCTAGGCCAAGGTGAAGAAAGGACTATTGCTTAGAATAAAAACAAACAGTCTTCGCAGGGGACACTAGGACAGTTAAGACTGGGCAGTCACAGTTCACAAGAATCTTTCTAGAAGGTCTGTCTGAGATAAACACACACCTTGAAAAGTCTACACTTCTCTGGGGGCTCCCTGGTGGGACAGGGTGGGATAGAGAGACAAGTCTTCTGGATGAGAGCCAGCAGCTGTCGGAGCTGCACAGTGAGGGGGAGGCTCCGCCCAGGGAAGCAGCATATACCCCATGATGTCCAGCAGCAGCACTGTGCAGCTCTCTGCATTTGATTAGAGATGCCTGATCTCCTATCATCTCCTTTGCCCTGTTACAGGACCCTACTCCCCTGAGCAATCCCCACACACTCCTGCTTCCTAACCACAAGGTTATCAGGACACCTCGTCTCCCTCCCCCCACGCCCCCCGGCCAAGGGTCCAGACAGAAAAAACAAAACAAAACAAAAACCTTTGCAGCAGTCAGACCCACTCTCCGCAAGAGCATCCCATGGCTTGTATTTCCTAACCCTGCTTGCAAAGCAGAACAAAGGCCCTCCGTACTCAGGATGGCTGCCCCCAGGACTCAGTTCCTTCCTGTGCCAAGGTGCTCAACAAGACAAAACTCCTTGCCCTTCCTCGACCGGTGACAACCTGTGGCCTCAGAGGTGGGCTGCCTGTCAGGAAGCCACATTGTCCATACCTTTCATGTAGGCCTCAATCTTGCGGATAAGCTCGTAGGACTTGGAACGGTCCAACAGGGTCCTGATGGCAGGGAGGGGGTCCAAGACGATGGTCTCAGGGTGAGCATCAATGTACTCCTGAAAGAAAAGCCCGCTGTGGTTAGGGGGGAGGCGGACGCTGCAACACGGGCAATGACAAGGCTGCAGGCCCAGAATCCTCCCTGCGTCTGTCTCTCTCTTGTCCTTCCCCCATTCCGTGACTTTGGTTAAACTACTAACGGGCCCAAACGAGGACACGTGACCATGTGTCTGTCCGATCAGAGGCAGGCTCAGGGCTCTTGCTGTGATGCTGGGACAAAGGGGTTCTCTGAAGCACAGAGACTGGATGTCTGTGAGCAGCTACAATGGGAGTTTAGACAGAGGTATGGCTAAGGCCTGAGAACAGAAGAGCAGTCAGCTTCTGATGAGGTCATTTGCTCCCTGGGTAAAAGCTTCGCCTGAACCCAGACCTGGTCCATCTGCTCAGTGTGCTCCGTCAGAATGCCCGTCCAGCCTCCTGCTCCAATGGATAAGGACTCCAAGGCAGAGCAGAGAAGAGAGCAGAAGTTGCGGGGGTTCACGGAAAATTCATGACATGTGATGGACAGAACTGTGCCACTAAGTACTCGACACTGTCAGTCAGAAGGACTTCCCCTTCAATATCTAGCAGTTTCTTGATGGGCACTACAGAACTTCAAGGGAAACTGGGGGTGGGGGGCTTAGCCTTTAAGGAGTCTAGCATCATCCTGGGAGGGAACAGTAACTCACATGGGAGACAAGAGGCTATCAGACAACTCAATAAATTAAAGACAAAGGGACTGGGGACATGGACAAGCCAGGAACATGCTTGCAGTGCACGAGGACCTGGGCTTAATCCCAGGTAAAAGCAGGGCACGTTTGCACACGCTTGTGATTCCAGCACTAGGGGAGAGGAGACAGATCCCCAGGGCTTGCTGGCCACTCAGTCTACCCTACTTGGCAAGTTCCAGGCAGGTAAGAAACCATCTCCACAAACAAGGTGGACAGTTCCAAAGCAACAACTCTTGGGGGTGACCTCTAGCCTCCACACGCATGTGCGCAAGCATGCGTGCACGCCTACACATAAGAGACACAGACACGCACACACATGTATACACCTACCAAGAGACGAGAAAAGCCACTCCCTCGTGACTCCAGGAGCCCCAGGTACCCTGGTGAGTCAGAGCCACTTGTTGGCATATGGAAACGAGACTGTCCTCCAGCTCTTCAAAGTTACGATTTAAAGGTACTGAAGAGACAACAGAGCTTTCGGCAAAAAGGCTGGATTTGAGGAAGGCCCTTCCCCACTGTAGTGGGCTGAACTGAGTCCCCCCAAACACCTGTGAATATGGACTTATTTGGAAATGGGGTCTTTAGCCACTATCAAGGTAGGGTACAGCCATACTGAGTGTGGGCTAAATCATCTCTTGGCTTCCGGGCAGAACTTGCCCTGCTAAGATCTTGATTTTAGAATTTCAGCCCCCACACGGTGACAGAATGGGTTGCTGTCGAGCCACCTGACATATGTCGAGACGGCCCCGGCAAACCATCACACAGGTTCACTTCGTCCACTGCTATCTTCTACGCAGCTCCGCCCCGGTCCACACACCGTGCTGAGGTTAGCAAAGGTCAGAGGGGAAAACACACGCTGCTGCTTCTCTAGAGAGCTTTATCAACACAAAGATCCACTGGATATCTTTTAAGATGCTTTGAGAGCATCTGAGGCAAAAGCCTGTTTCATACATATTTCTTGTCTGAAACTGCCCTCCCCATGAACTCACACGGGACCTGCTTATGGCTCCTTTCTGTCCCCTCTGCTGAATGCTCGGGTCTCCCCCTCTCCCTTAGATGTGCCTGTGTGCCACCAAGGGAGGCCTCTAAGTCAGCACCAACTCTAGTAGATTCCAGTCCACCTGCTCCCTCCTGAGAGACCCTTTGCCTCGTGGCTGTTCAAACAGCCAAGATGCAGATCCGTGAAGAACAGCTATCAGGCCACACAGCTGTGTCCACTGCTTCTCTTTCCTAGTCTCAGTTTACCTAAGAACTGAGCCTTCTTCTCCCATGGGGCTCCTCATGGGCAAGCAGCCCTGCTGGCCCTTCCTTTACTGTAGCATAGTGGTACACAAGCTGGCACTCACCAGTTTCCTTCTTCTCCATCCCCCTCACACAGACTTACAAAACGACTTTACGAATGCCAGAGCTGGGTGTCTTGCAGGTGCAGCAGATACACCAGTGAGCAGAAACCTCTACAACCTGGTTTCCAACTCCATGGCCCTGGGCCTTCAATCTCCTTCCCACTCCGCTGCTTCTGGAAGCAGCCTGGTATGCCAGGAAGAGCACAGGACAGGGACCAAGGCAGCTAGCTACTGAGCTTATTCCTGTGGTCTCTTAAGAGGGATTGCAGGTGACCCTGCAGGTTCTTGTACAGAGGCTCTCAAGTTCCAGAAGTCTGAGGGGCAGAGTTTCAAGGCCACATGGGGCTTCCCTGGAGAGAGAGAGGGACAACTGCTTGCTGGGAGCGCTGCAGGTGACCTGACCACAGGGCTGTAAGCACTTACTGTCCAAGACACTCACCACCCAGAGACGACCTGTTCTCCCTAGCACAGACATACATTTCCCTTCCTATGCCCCAAGGAAGCTGACGCTGGCCCCATGTTCCTACACCAGGACAGAGACCTAAAGGTCTCTTTTAAAAGAGAGCTCGGCATCACCAAGGCAGGAATTTAAGCCAAAATCACAAGGGAAAGAAGCCACATGAAACTAAAGAGGGAAACAATCTGACGAGCAGGCGCCAGCAAGCTTTGGGCCTGGGATGAAAGCAGCGGTGTACACAGAAGAATCTCTGCCCAGCTGAGCCGGATCTCTCTGGAGACAGAGAGGGGTGAAGGCTTTTCCCAGCTTCTCCGCCATCACAAGCACGTTCTCCTCCAAGCTTGTCAGCTCGTCTATTGTATGGAGGGCCTCGTGCATTTTCCACAAGTCTCTTAGAATTGCCAAACAAATTGCTGGAAGAAAGACCCAAACCATCTCCATGGCAAATGGTAAACACTCGTTCCCTTGGAGAGTTGGTCTGCCAAGAGGGACCACATTGAGGTCCTGAAGTGGGGGAGTCTAGTCTTTATGCAGAAATGGACAGCCTGGGCCCAGTGGGGTCTGGAGGTGGCAGTGAGTTCTGCTGTCTGAGGGGATGAGGAGGCAGATGCCCACTCAGAGCACAAGCTGATCGAGGTCCACGGGCTGATGGCATTAGGGGCACTGATTATACACTATGGGGTGAGGGACACAGTTTCCCCACTGTGATCCAGGATGAACAAGAATGCTGGGGTAGCACCAGCGTTACGCCATCTCTGCAGCTCCCTGGGCGGGAGACGGGCTTTGCTCTTGATGTAAGAGTGCTCATCCCACTGTGAATGGCGCTGTGCTTGGGCAGGCGGGCCTGGGCCTGGATTTGAGGAAGGCCACTGTGCTGGGTAGTCTCTCGTCAACTTGACACATGAACTAGAGCTATCTGAAAGGAGGGAGCCTCACTTGTGAAAATGCCTAAGATCCGGCTGCAAGGCATATTCTTAATTAGTGACTGATGGGGGAGGGCCCGGCCCATTGAAGTTGTTCCATCCCTGGGCTGGTGGCCCTAGGTTCTATTAGAACTGTGTCACATCTTCCCTTCCTGGAAGCAAGACTCTGAAATCCCATGATGTGACCTGAGCTCTGCGACCCCCAGGATCTGCTGGGGGATCCAGGAATGGTCGATGCATAAGGGGCAGGGAGAGCACAGAAAAAAGAGTGTTTGGCATTTTGCAACATGGGACTCAGCCATCTCACCCAAGGTCTCTGGGCTAACCTTGTCCTACCCTGAAGACTCTCAAGATCATCAACTCTGCACTGAGAAGTTGCCCCAAGAAGTCCCAGCCTCCCAAGGACGCATATGAGTACAGTCCCACTGGGTGCTCTCCCAGGGAGATCGCTGTGCTAAATCCAGCAGGACGCAGCATCCAGAGCTTCATGCGGCTCTGAGATGAGATACACGGGGCATCTCGGACCTACAGGCCAAACCCAGGGGAAAGCCTTGGTCCTAACTGCGGCCTCCTGGGAATCAGGAGGTGTGTGTTTCAGTAATACCTGGCCACCAAAGGAATGGCAGGAGTGACACCCAATCAGAGCTGAACTAATTCCACATAGCTGTAACAGATTATTCATGAAGGTCTTTATGAAAAGGAGGTAACCCTGGGCCTTCTCACTGTCATCTCCCTCCTCTTAGTTCCTCTGACAGTCACAAAGGTTAGTTAGCCTTCTTGTAAACTCCTCCCACGCTGGGTGACAGGTAAGAGTCTTCTCATCACCAAAGCTTTGGTACCATGGTGGACCTGGATTCACTAATGTACTTATTATACAAGGGTCATAGACACGCTTCCTTCACACCAAACCTACCAAGGAGGTCCTGTTAACAGACCCTCTGACAAAGAAGCAAGGGCTCAGAGCACCTCGCTCAAAGACGGTCCAAGTGGGATCCTGGCTCTGATACCAGGCAAAGAAAAACGGCACAAGAAACCCGGCACCAGACAGGGCAGCTCAGTTACATCTGGGCCAGAACCGTTTAGTTCATTCCTAGGACGCCTGTCTCACGTGCTATAATGGGGCTACAGTCCTGAAACGTGATGAATATACAAACTGAAATACACCACATGGCAGCACCAGCCAGAGCCAATGCGTTCAGGAAAAAGCAGCACAGGGAGGTTGTATCCTTCTCTCCCAGTGCAGGAGTTCCTCTGGATCTAGAACTAGCAAGAAGCAAAGGTCTTTTAGCCCAGCATGTCTTCTCAGAAGAAAGTAGTAACTATATCAGGGTTCCCAGCCCCGAGTCAAGACTGACAGCAACGAAGACAGATGCCCTTCGGACATGGCATTAGTGAAGTAATCACATGATAGTCAAGAGGGGTGACTCTGCAGAAGAGTCACGTGGCACAGATCGAGAGGCATGGGACCTCTATTGAACTTGGCGGGGCAGTGGTGGAAACCTACTGAGGAATAAGGGGACGCATGGAGAGAAGACAATGGAGCTCCGACAGGGTCAAGGAAGTCATGCTGTGAAGACACAGTTCAGTTCCGCAGAAAGAGAAACCCGGCCCCAGGATGCCAAGGCCATGTGAGGATGAAGAGCTAGGCCATAGTACAAGATGTTCTGGGTGAGCACAAGTAGTGGACCCTCCAGCAGACCAACGAAGCCATGAAGTCAACCCACTGTCGACAGACTTGACATCAACCAAGGCCGAGCCCAGCCTCCCCCGGGCAATGCTTTCCACCACCTGCCTATGCATCCCAACTTACAGAAGAGCACAGTTCCGAGACGTCAATAGTCCCAGGTGTCTTGGTGCAGGAGGGCGTGTCCAGCCAGCAGCGGGCCCAGTACAGGCCAGAAGCTTAGACTATACACAGCTACACCTCGGAGGTAGGCTCTCAGGAGCCAAGGGGAGGTTACGGCAGCATACAGGCTCTACCAGAGGCTAAGGCACCAAGCTTAGCCACTCGCAGTATCAAAGACAGGGTTGTGCTGGGCGTAACCTGTGTTGACAGTCCCTGGTGATTGGCCAAGGCTTCTGCCTTCAAATCCTTTGCAGATCATGCCTTTCAGCCCAGCAGCGCCCAGCTCAACCCTAGCCTAACACAAGGACCCAGAGGCACCGTGCAGGCTGGGAGAGAAGCAGAGAAAAGAAATGGCCTGACACCCTTGAACCAGCACTGACTTCTGTGAAGTTCCAAAGATCACCTAAGTGAATGGCCTCTCAGTTGCCCTGGCTGTACAGTGAAAAGTTGGAAGGGAAGTATTTTCAGCGACCTTGCCGGCTTTGAGGACTCAGGTGCTCAGGTTATAATGTGCAGAACGAACTAGAAAAGGCTCCTGGGCCCCTATGCTGAGTCAGGCCTGAGGCATGTAGATCCAGAAGCCTGTGTGGCCTTTCGGCCCTGGGAACACAGAGAATGTGGCTACAGATCCCTTGCTGTGGGCCAGTTAGGCACACAGGCTGGGGCAGAAAGCAAGCAGGCTGGGTACAGCACAGTTGCCCGCCCTGCTTCCCCCCCCCAACCCCCCACCCCCGCCCGCCAGCTCCATCTGTGACAGACACGAGGTCAGACAAGACCATGCATGCCCTCGGGCTGTCTTCTCTTGAGTCTCCACATACTCTGGTCTGCTCTGGTGTGCAGAGTGCTTCTTCACCCATGGCTTCCTGTCTTGCTCTCTGAAAAGGCTTCTCAGAAGAGCTGAGCTTCCTGTCAGCAGACACTGGAGTCTTAACCGACCCTCATTTGTATTCCAGAGAGATCTCTCATGTCTGAGCACTAAGCCTAAAGGCCTCCCGGAGTACAAGAGGCCAGCCCCTAGGAAGAAGGGGCGTGTATAATTTTCGCCTATTAAGCTACGGAACAACACCACTTCCTATCTACCCTCATGGAGATAAAGGATCCCTAAGTGGCTGCGTGGATAACTGTGGAGCGGGGTATTATTGATACAGGGGGTACATGTGGAGTGGTGGGGGGCAGGGAACAAGTCTAGCCACAAAAGAACATGGGGAGGGGGATTTTGAGGCCACTAATGCTGAAGAGTCATAGGCACAAGTCAAGAGGAGAAAGGTCTTCGGGCCTTGGGGAAGGGCACTCAGAATACCTGGGGCAGCTCAGACATGAGACACAGATCTCAAATCGAAGTCCAGGCCGAGGTCCTGGAGACAGACCAGCTAAGGATTTGGATGATCCTTTGGCCTGGGTGATGGGAGTGATGGGGAAAGCCTTAAAGCACAGAGGGACCAGTCTAGTGCTCTGCATGGGCACAAGACAGAGCAAGAAACAGGCGAGCCTTGGCAGTAGGTGTGATGCAGGGCTAACCTTGGGTCACGTGGACTGGAACACACATTCACAGAAGACTGGGGGATCCTGAACCTTGACTATTTACACCATCTCTGTAATTCGGGAGAGCTGACAGAGAGGATGGAATCTACCTGAGCCCTTCCTTCTCCTCAGCCCTGTTTATACCCGGGGGCAGAGTGGGACGGTCAGAATCTGACAACACAGGATGCAGAAGAGAAAGGTCATATGTGACTCCCCAGAACGGTCAGGGACAAAGTGGTCCAGGCAAGTCCCATTAGACCAGCCAACACAGCCCTCCCCAGAGCCCAGAGTGCCGACAGCAAGGCAGCAGGCAGGAGAGACTGCTGGGATCCTTGCTTCCTTGGCCAAAAACGCACCGACTAGGAAATGAAGAGGGGGGTAAAAATGGCACAACCTCAACGGAAAGAAAATGAAAATGTGTGGATTGAGGGTTTCTACCCCAGGTATCTACCCTACAGGTTCCTCACATGCATATGGAGACATGGACAAGGGTAGTCTGAAGTGTGGTCAGAACTGTCTAACGGCCCATCAGTGAAGAACTGGTAGGGCCATTCAGTGTACAGCCATAAACAGAACAGGGCAGCCTGCACAGTTGTCTCTGACTGAGTTCCTGGAAACAGAGACTCCTGGGAGCCACCTCCAGCTCTCTTCACCCAGTTCTTTGCTGGTTTGCAGATGGAATCCGCAACCAGAACTTGAGCTTTCTATCCTGAAACTTGCAGAGAAAACTAGGTCTTGGAAGCTCCTCAGTCTGCAGTGATGCTGCTGAACTCTGGGAAGGCTGGGGGTCACTAGGGAGAGGGCACCTAGCTCCTCACCTGCACGAGCAGCCTTCCAGCCCTCTAGTTTCCAACAGACTCCAGGGGACACATCTGTTGCCAGACACCTGGCACGTGGTGCTGCAGAAAATGAACCCGGTGCCACATGCTTTGGACTCTATAAACAGTGGCCCAGGCAAGCTCAGAGGTGGGAACTGCTCTGCCATCAAGTGTGTACCCGCTCATGCCATCAATCTCTGCCACAGGTGGGGGTCGGGGTGGGGAGGCTCTTCCCCTTGGACGGTTTGCAAAGGTGAAAATGGTACCTGGTCGTCAACTCAGGGTCATCAGAAAGAGGACAATGCCACTTGTCTTCAAAGTGTCCAGGGCTCCTCAGAGGCTACTAGGTACAGGCTTAGTGTGGCCATGTCTGTCCTCCAGTCCACTGGGGGTATCCTTCCCTTGTCTCTGCTATTCCAAGTCCTTCGAAGAGGCTGGGCAGAGTTGAACCTTCCACTTGCCCCTGGACTCCCTTTGATTAAGAAGACTGGCTTGTGGCCTTGCAAAGTGCTAGACTGGCCACTCTGTGCTTGTAAGGCTGTCCCATCGTCCTCATTCCCTAGCTCAAGTGTCTGCTCCAGGAGGGTCAGTGACAAGACTCTCTCCCTGTTATCACAGCCTTGTCTTGTTTCCTCCTGGTCCTTACCATGACTGTGATCCTCTCTCGTTTAGTAACTTGTGCTTTGCACTGTTCCTGAATACACACATGCACACACACAGGCATACATATGAGCTCAGTCCACAGAACATGTGCTGTATCGACCTGCTCTGCCTAATTTATTGTGGTTTCTACAATGTTTTTTTGATTCCTGGCACATAGCAAGTACCCAATTAGGACTTGCTGAATGAATGACCGAATTACTCCAATAGCCACTCGATGACTGATATTACAGATCAGTGGAGAGATTGACAAATGGGGTTGGGGGTCAGAAGGTGTGAAGCCTGAGTTTGGAGACATAGATACCATCCACATAGACATACAGGGAGGGGCTCAAAGGACGATGACCTTACTTCATTCTGTCCATCCATCCCCCAAGGACCAGCTTCACACCTGGCTTGACATGATGAGTTACATGAAGTCAAAGGACTCCAGCTACTCTGACTTCGCAACTGCAGCCCACATGGGTGGTACAGGCACAAGTCAGCATCGAGAATCCCTACGTAAGCTAAGAGCATGGAGACGGGCACCATTCTGCCCCAAAGTACGGTCATGAAACGGAGCTGGAATCCAACCCCAAGCCCAGGCAGCAGAACCCCCGGGGCTCTGGCACCCACACTCAGGAACAGAACCAGCTTTCCTGACCCCAAGCGCTCAGGGTTGCCGAGACCATCTCCTAAGAAGCACCGTGGGAGTTGGAGAGGCGGCTCAGCAGCGAAGAGCAGGCTTGCAGAGGACCAGAGGTCAGGTTCCAGCAGCCTCGCCACGGGGTTCACGATCATCTGCAACTCCGGCTTCAGGGAGTCCAATACCCATTTCTGGCCCTGAGGGCACTGCCCTCGTATGCACAGACACACATATACACATAAAGATAAAGATAATATCTTTTCTACAAGCACAGTGGTGCCTACCAGGATGATACCTCCCAACAACTTCATAGCAGTATCTGGAGGCATAGTTGGTGCTCACAACAGGGAGTATTTGGGGGTACAACTGTATCCGGCAGGTACAACTCTAACAGGCCACTCAACAGCCTGGCTGGCCTAGGTCAGGCTCCAACAACAAAGAATTCTCTAGATCAAGATGTCAAGGGAGATGCAGCTGAGAGACAGCTGGGTACAACAGCTCTTCTTACAAAGCTAGAAACTATTTCTTGGTGTTGTTTATTTTTGAGGCAGTACCCACAGTCTTCGTTCTTCGGTCCCCCGAGTGTTGGGTTTACAGATGTGTACCACCACGCCTGGCAGAGCACATTCTATGAGACATCTTTTCTGTTTGCTCACTTGACTTGAGATGGTCTCACGTATCCTAGTCTGGCCCTGTGCCACTAACAGTGATCTTGAACTCCCCTGCCTCCCCTTCCCAAGTGCTGACGGTATGCGTATACACCACCAGGCTCTGCTAAACAAAGCATTTATAAAATTCAGCACGCACCAAACCTTGAGGTAAAACACCACCTGTCGCACACCAGGGCTCGGATCCTGGGCAGTGGAGTGGCAGGGCTTGAGTATTCTTTCCCCAGGGCCTGGGGGATGGGAGTGGGGGGGCTGCTATCAGTCAAAGGCATTAAATGGCATTCCTTCCCTCAGCAGAAAAGAGCAATGCCCAGTCCCTACTGCCTGGCTCAGCCTAAATAGACAATGGACAGTTTGTGTGGCCGTCTCCACCAAGGGAGGACCGGCCGCATGGCCACCCCAGTACTGAGTCTGCTGCCCTGGGACAGAGATGTGCCCAGCTTCGAGTCCCTTGGTTTCTGCCAGCCTATGTTTCATCAGCATATGGCACCAGCTGGGTCAGAAGCAATCTAAGGTGGCGACCTCGTCCTAGGTGACCCTGAGCCACTGACCCACCAGCCAGCTGGGGGAAAGGGAAGGGGTGTCCGTGACTTCTCTCTAAGGAAAGCCCCTCAGGCTCATGTGAAAAGAGTACAAACTTCGATCTGGCCCTGGTGCTTTTAAACGACCCTGGGCAGTGACAGCTTCCTTAAGCCTTGGTTTTCTTGCCTGAAAAATGTGTAACTAATTCCATTATCTCAAGGATAGAGATGAGGAACAGCCAGCCAGAGGCGAGCAGGACCCAGGCAGGCTGCCCGCACGGTATGTGACTAGCCGAAGGCAGCCTCTGCCGTAGATCTGCTGTGGCAGTCTTTGCCGGGTCCCGGGCTGACTCTGACCCCAGAGGCCCACATGTGAACCAACAGAAGCTCACTTAAGACTGTTACACAACTTCTTGTGGGTTTAGATGCTGGCTTCCTAATCGGGTTGGAAGGCCAAGAACAAGGAGATCTTTGTCCTCCCACCCCCACGTTCCCCTCTATCCTCCAACACGGCAGACCCTTCGCTCGTGGCCGCGCAGCACTGGAGGCTGTCGGGGATAACGCCACGCTTGTGGTGCTTCCACATCTGCACTTGAGGGGGAAGGGTGGATTAAACTATGGCTTGGGTGGGGGGCGGGGGGGGGTGTCAGCCATACTTAGGAACCAGACGGGTTGATCCCAAGGTCATTGTCCGAAAGTGCCATCCAACACGCTCCCTGCGCGGCAGGCAGGGTGACTGGAATCCACAGGGGCTGACTGGTGAGGGGCAGAGCCAGGGACGACAGCCAAGTCCCTGTGACCACCTCCCCTCCCTGACCCTCTGAGGCTAAGCGAGCCCACATTTCCATGGCCCCCCTCACACATGCCTCCCACTGAGGGACTCTTTCATAATCACTGCCTCATTGACTCCAATTACAACTGAGAACTCCTAAGTTGGCCGGGGCCACAGCAAAGGCTGAGAGCGGCTACTGTCACCGTAGTAACGATGTTGCCAGCAGCAATAATGCCCAAGGAGCCAAGGGGTCTGCATGGACGGCCATACCCCAGACACCAACTAGCAAAGTGGCCGGTGCCTGCACACGCTCAGAACGGGCACACACATCACTCATGCCATGCCAGACCCTGTTCCAAGCATATAAGCTTACGTTGTTTTGTTTAATGTTCACAAACACCTTACGGGCTGTTTTAATATGAAAAGCAAGAGTCCTGGGCTGAGCTCAGTTCCTTGCCTGCAGGGAGAACCTACCGGGAGCAGGCTTGAGCTTTGCCACTTCTCATAATCAATCATCAGGGACTGCTCCAGCACCTGAGGTCCCGGATCTACAAGATAGCCTCTGCCAATTAGCAGAGAGAGTCTTGAGCGCCAGGCTCTCCGTCAGCCTCCAAAGGTTGGCAATCCCATCATTTAGAAGCAAGCTGCACCCCCTGCCTGAGTCCAGACCCACACGCTTCCTGTCTCCTGGCTCAGGGCTCCTGTAGGGTGACTGAACAGGGGCTTCTTCCCGTTGGTGCCTGATAATGAACTAAGGCACCGATGCGTGGGGTTGGGAGTGCATGAATTCCCTCCCAGCATCCTTGGAGTGGTCAAAGTGCTCCTGCCTCAACTCCCTTTATACACGAAGACTCCCAGGATATAGCAGCTGGCGTGGCCTTTGTCTTGTTGAGGCAGCTGCAGGAGGGAACACTGGACGACAGCACCCTAGGGAGCTGAGCATAGCGCCCTGCTGGGCCTCGGTGTATGTGCTCCGGCTTCCAAACTCTGGTGACTACCTGGTGTCCTGCCTGCTCAACGTGCACCTTGCATTGGCAGAACCCTTTCTGAGCAGGGCCTCTCTCTGTCAGTTTACCTGACCTTTTTGCCATCACTGCCACTCCCCAAACTCTCTGCTCTGGCCCTGCCACCCTACTGTCCAGCCTGCTGGTTCCGGGGAACACTCTTCCATACATGGCAGGCAGCAGCACCTGCCCCCTCCTCCTGGCCTTTTCCTTCCCTGCTCCTCGTCATCCACCAGAGCAACATACTCCACCTACCAGTGACCCACAGGGTCTACCCAGCGCCAGGCGACCCTCCCCACTGTCCTATTGACAAACACATAGGCATGTTCAAAATGTGCCAGGTGCCAAGCACAGCAGCGAGAACAGAGGTATTGGGAGCGGGTGGCCCCAGGAGGGACAATAGCAACGGATGATGAGTTATGAACGTCCAAATGATGTAAAGTGTGGACCCAGGTGTCGGGGGAGGGCCCTGGACAGGAGCTGGATCTACTTCCGAGAGAAAGAAGATCCTCAGCTAGAGCACCTTGGCTGCAGGAACTGCCTATGCAAAGGGCGGGCAAGAATCAGGCTTGAGTAGTTGCTGTGGATGGCTAATGTGTCAGAGGTAGGAGGAACGGCAGGAGCCTGCCCTTAAAGAATGTGTCCAGAGCTGGGCGTAGGGGCGCATGACTTTAATCCCTGCACTCAGTAGGCAGAGGCAGGCGATCTCTGTGAGTTAGAGGTCAGCCTGGTCTACAGAATGAGTTCCAGGGCAGCCAGAGTCATATAGTGAGACCCTGTCTCAAAATATCAACAACAATACTGTGTCCGGGAAAAGACAATCAACCTCCTTCCATCTGATCAAGATAGGAGGCAGGGCTGGAGAGTGAGGTGAGCCGGTAAAAATGCTTGCAGGGGGATCGGAGTTCAATCTCAAGAGCCTCCTAAAGGAGAGGGAGAGAGAGACACAAAGAGAGACAGGAGAGACAAACATGGTGACATATAATCTCAGTGTTGGGAAGGCAAAGACAGACAAGATCCCTAGAGCTCGCTAGCCAGCCAGTCTAGCCTATGTGGCAAGTTCCAGTCCATCAAGAGACCCTGTCTCTCCCCCCTGGTCCCCCCCCAAAAAAAAAACCAAAACAAAAAGAAAACTCTCTCCACACTCACGATGTACACATGTGCCCACAAACATGTACACATGAACACATTCACACACACAAATGAGTGAAGAAGCATCAGTTGAGAGTCAGGGCTACCCCTGGAAGGGCCATGTGCCTGGTGGGGTTACGACTGGCACACTCCATCTGGGGAGATTCTGGAGCCCACAGCCCTGGAGCCCACCAGTTCCTACCCTTGCAGCCATACTAGCCAGGTGGCACCAAAAAAGGTGGAGAGAGAGTTGCCATTGCTTACTGGAGGAAGTAGCTGAGAAGCCAAGAGGCCCCATGGTCCCTGTGTACCAGTCACACCCATCCCACTGGCCCAGGAGGCAGGGCCCCGGGGGACCTTTGCCCATGTCTGCACTGATAACTAAGTCTCAGGCAGTGGGCAAAGGCGCCAGACTGGTGGCTCCACGTGACCCTTGGAGCAGAAAAACAACTGAATCATCCCAGTGATCCTCCATTGTGAGGCTAATCCAAAAGGAAAATTGTCTGGGGGTGGTTTCCATAACAACCAGTTTGAATGACCTACAATATGTACCAGGCCCATAGCCTCCAACCTGCCTACCTGGACACAAAGAATAAGCTGGCCTTAGTTCTGAACCCCCCTTCCCTGAGGACTGGAGGCTCATGAGAGCACCCACAGTGTGATGCTCAAGGGCCATCAGGAACATCTCCTAACTTCTTTCCCTCCATATGCTCTTACAGTCTTTCCCTGGGGACCTGAACACCAATGAGGCCCTTTTGGCAGAGCCCCTTCATTTAGCTCTACTGTGCATAACACGTAAGGTGCAGGTTACTCTCTCTCTACACACCAGACCCTGAGCTCTGCTTCTTGCTCAGCATGACATCTCTGTCCGTCCCGGGTCCTGAGCCAAGCCACTGCCTTCTTGTTAATGTCCAATGGAGAAAACTAAACAGGAGTTTGTCATGTGTCCTCTCCCCAGTCCGTGTGGTCTGGCTCTGAACTTGCACCTCGAAGGGAGAGGTGACCAGGTCAGTGCTGACAGCCCCAAGAGACCTGATCCTCTGCCTTCATTGAGCCCCTCAACTTGCTCCTAGGCTGGTGTTGTTGTCCCCCCACACTCCTGTTCACCTCTTGGGGTCTCTGAGGAATGCAGCCTGATGCTCTTTCTCAAAAGGGTTGATGGCCTCTTCCCCAGGAAGACACATCCTGATCTTTATCATGTACCTGGCTTCTTGCAGAAACAGACTAGGGTGAGAATTTTCTCCAGAAATATCTAGCTGAAGGGTATGATGAGGTAGGGACCAGCGCTGCGTGTGCTCTGCAGACTCAGGGACCCGGCCAAGACCCTGTCTACAAGACATCCCATAGGCAAGCACATGTGCTCCAGAATGTTCTTTCCTATACCCAGAGCAGCTTTGGTAGCTGTTCAGTAGTCACCTGCTCTAGGCTGAGGGCTCTAGCGTGTCTGAGGCAGAGGGACAGGGTCAGGGTCACTCCTCTGGGATCACCGAGCTAACTACTAAACAGACCGTGCCTTCACAGAACAATGGTACTGACGGGAGTGGACAAGAATGTGGTAACACCTGGGAAACCACAGGAACTCGGCCCGCATTCACTCCCAGAAGAAGGCGCCAGCTTATCATTATTATCATTATTATTTAAGAATTTTATCAGCACCATCACGAATACGGGTGTTCTGTCCACATGTGTGTCTGTGAACTGAATGTGTCCGCAGAGGCCAGAAGAGCACCTTGGATTCCCTGGAATTGGAGTTACCAATAGCTGTGAGCCACCATGTGTGTGCTAGGATAAACCCGGGTCCTCTGGAAGAGCTCTTGGCCGTGGAGCCATCTCTCCAGCTCCAGGAGTTCAGTCTTAATGATAACACATTTGTACTATTGAGGGCACACGGTCCGTGGATTTGGAGGCTGGTTCACCTCCTGTGTCCTCCAGTCTCCTGGAGAAGCAGCAGGGTAGAGGGGAGCAAGATCACCAGTGACGATTCTAATGCCACTCCTTCGCTTTTCGAACCGCAGAGACTTGAGAGAGTGGTTTGAATGAGAGATGTCCCCTGTGGTCTCAGGCATGTGAATACTTTGGTATTCACCAGTTGGTGCCTCTGTCTGGGGAAGTTTAGGTGGTGCAGCCTCAATGGAGGAAGCCTCTTCTGTGGGGAGGCTTTGAGGATGAAATGCCTCACATGCTTCCAGTTCACTCTCTGCTTCGCCGATGACATGGGCTCTTAGCTTCCTGCTCCTGCTGCTGGGCTGCCACCGACTGCCGCACTATCCCTATTACGGACTCTAACCCTCTGAAACTGTGAGCTGAAATACATTCTTCTGTAAGTTGCCTTGGCTGTGGTGTTTTAACCCAGCAACAGGAAAGCAACTAATGCACTATCCAACCTGCACCCACTCCCTCACTTGAGGCAGACGGGCTACATGTTGGTCCGTGGGATGTGATATAAGGTGCTTCAGAGCAGAGCCTTCCACAGACTGTCTGCTCTGACTATCTCTTGCTGGAGTCACCACTATCCTTACACCTGGCCTGACCTTCCCAGACAGATCTTGGCGAGATCCCTGCAAAGGATCAGCGCCGTCCTCTGTGGGACTGGCAGACATCTCTGCATCAGGGGTCTACACAACTACCCGGGCTCTGATGTCTCCCCTGAGAACGGCCACCGCCTGAGGAGCTGTAGGCGTAAGAATTAGACACTTAGGGCCTTCTAAAAGACAGGGGACATGAGTGGGGAGCGGCGATGACAGCTGCTTCACTCAGTGCCTGTGGTACCTACAGGACGGTGGCGAAGGCGGGGCCCTGAGAGGTGGTGTAGGAGCCGCCACCAGGAACAAGCACTGGGTTCTCTGAGAAAGTCAATATTGAGCCTGGCTCTGCCACACCCCACACAGGCCTTAGTTTCCTGGTTATAAAACAAGGCTGATGAGACCTGCCCCGAGGTATGTAGAGATGAAATGGGCTAGGATTAGTTGCTTTTCAGGCCAAGTCCAGGCCATGGAGTTGGGGCCAGTCAGGGCAAACCTTCCCACCTTGTCTCACTCCTGAATGGGGCTTGAAGAACTTCCCACACACAGCAGGAACCCAGGGAGTACGAGTACGCATGCTCGCCACAGAGCAGCAGCGAGCACCCTCCAGGACTGAGTACAGAAGTGCTTTCCATCACTGCTCCGCTGCTCCTCCCTACAAGCACCCATTTCACAAACAGGAAAACTGAGGTTCCACAAGGTGGAAGAGGGCCATGACCGCAGTCTCAGCCTAAGAGATGATAGAGCCCAGCAAATGAGAGGGAGTTTATGCAGAGGCCCATGAGACAATCCCTATCCCATGGAGGCCACCTCAGAGCATACGTGGGAGGCAGGGAGCAGCTGCGACTGTGGGAAAAGAAACTCCACAGCAAGGGGTCTTCCGGAAGTGGGTGAGAAGCAGGAGACGTTCGGGGGGGGGGGGGGGGCTGAGGCCACCAACCCCGAACACGTGGCGGAGAGGAACACTGTCAGCAGGATGGCTGCTGGGTGACAGGAGTCCCTTTGTCCTGACAGAGGAAAGGATCTCCAACCTCCAATCGCTGCGGATGAAGAGTGCTGGTTCAGGCTCCGAGGGCCCCGGGAGGCCCGGGAACAGCCACTATTTCAGCTGTATTTCCGCTGATAAGGTGACTTTGTTTCATGACCCCCCGAGCTGCCTCCAAGAGGAAAGAATCGCGTCTGTCCACAAAAGAGGACACACGGGACAAGACAGCAGCAACTTCCACCCCGCATGGAGACACCGAGGGGACAGGCAGATCACCCAGGGGTCAGGACCTGGAGTTGCTGGGGAAACGGGTGGGAAGCAGGGAACATCTCTCGGGCCCCTGAGAAATGTCAAGCAAAAGACAGTATCAAATTAAATGATACAGGGGTTTTCCCACCAACGCAGGACATGGCTCTAAGGCTTTCAAGAGACCTCTGACCCCAGGTGCGACTGAGGGGTCCCATCTGGAGTTAAAGTGGTGGGACCAGCCAGTGCTGAGCACACCTGTCCTAAAGACAGAAACTTGGGCTCAGTGGTGCTCTGACCAGGAGCAGGACATCAGACTTGAGTTACACTCAAGACTGAGACCCAGCCTGCAGCTGGGCGCTGGCCCTCAACACAGCAAGTGGTATCTATAGATGCCACAGCTCCAAGCTACCCGGCTGCCCTGGCTTTTCCCTCCACCCTCATAGGCCACACAGCCAGGCATCACCGCCCTCACTCACCTGGAACCTATGCACCAGTTCCAGGGACTGGCTGTCGTTCTGGTCAGCCTCGAGGATGACATCTGTCAGCTTGTGGATGATGACGTCCAGGGGACCCTGCTCCTCAATCGGCCGGCTGAGGTTCAGCTGCAAGGTGAGAACACACAAAAGAGCTTCAGTACCAAAGTCCACATCTGGGACCCTTGAGCCTCGGTAATACCCCAGAAGGAAAGGGACTGGACCGGCAGAACAAGGGCCCAAGGGCCCCACTACGTATCATCCTAGTAGCTGAGGCAGACTCCATGTTTACACGTAGGTCCCCAAAGACAGAAAGGACACAATCAGGGGGTGCTGCAAACTGACTGTATGGGGAAAGCATTTACTGAACACACCTCATCTGGCCAACCACCTAGGGAAACCAGAGCTCGGAGAGATCAAGAGCAATGACTAGATACCCAGTCAGAACTCCACCTAAGTAGATATTCTTTCCCTGATGCTCTAAAGCCTAGGAAAATGGTGTTCCCAGCAATCCTAGGAAATGCTGCCTAGAGAACCCAGGCACTCGCACACCACCCTGAAACCTGGATGTGCCACTGAGAGCGAAGGGGTGCAGCACACAGGACTGCCTGTGGTCAGCTGAGCACTGCATGCATTGCTCCACTGGGGAATGTGTTTGTTTTTTCAAGAACACAGGGTTGGAAAGATCAAGGCTCAAGGGAGCCAGGGTGGCCGGCTGATGTTCGGCATCACCTGACCCCAAACCAGGAGCACCTGCCAACAGCCAGGGCAGCCTGACTCCACGCTTCCTGATGCACCAGATGTCTGCCGCCAGCTTACAGCCACTACCACCTGCAAGGCTAGACTCTTGGAGTCAAGTGGCGCCAGCCCAGCACCTGGCTGACACCCCACATAGCTTCAGCCGGGCCAGAGAAGGCCATCCCTCGCTTCCTACCCTCGAGTGCAGCTAGCTCCCTCCAGGATTCAGTCGTGACCTAAGACGTGCCCTCAGCGCAGCAAGTGGGCAGAGCTCTTTCTACAGATGCCACGGCTCTAAGCTATCCAGCCATCCTGGCTGCAGATGGTCATTCTGAGAAGACAGCAAGTTAACAGCATACAAACCTGTCTCCTGTCTTCCCAATCACTGTGGGAAAGGATACCATCACGAATGAAGCAAGTGAGGGCAGAGACGCTAAAAACCTGCCTGGGACCTGGGTGGAAGAGTTTGGCTTGGATGCAAACTGGGATTTAACCCAACGTCTATCCTTCTGCCCTATGTCCACTCTGTCCCCTGGCTGTCACGACCCCAAATGTCACAACCATTTAGCTGCTGTCCTCTGGCAGATCTCATAGCTAGGGGCCCTAGCGGAAGGCGAGAAGGAAGGCGGGTCAGGACATGATCCCCGAAGCTGGTCTTTGTGCCACCTTCAGTCCTGGTATTTCTGCACAGGCCATCTCCTGAGACTACCAGTTACCTCTGTGGCTCCAGTTACATTTCCAGTTCCCCTGTCCCAGCAGGCCTATGGGTGGTGACAAGTCCCCCACACTTGTTCACGCTACGCCTTCAGTCTCGCAGGCCCCTCAGGCTGTGCTCACACCTGTTGCAGATGCTCCCTTATTTTAACTCTTCCCTGACAAGCCTTTGGAATGAATGCACCAGCTCTTTCCTCTGTCCTTAACTCCATTGCTTTTTATGGTCTGACAGCAAAGATGTTAAAAGGTCACCCCTATTTAAAGAAAAGAAGTATCAGAGACCTCCCAATAAGAAATCACCAAGGACTATGCTTCCCTCCCATGGCGACAAGCTTGTGTACCAGACAAAACAAATACAGCCAAGACAGCAGACTGAGGAGGGGAATGCGCGCGGCCCAAGCATCTTTTGCTGCTATTTGAAATTGGGTCTGGCTGGTCTCAGACTTAAGGTGATTGCCCTGACTCTGCCTCCTGGGTGTCTTCTGAGACCTCACAGCAAGGCTAGGAGCTGGAGATGACCTTCCTACTTCCTAGGACCAGAACACTAAGAACCCAGGAAGGAAAAAGGGCCAACCACACCTGAGAGTAGACTGAGGCCCAGCAGAAATGCCAGTGTCAGCCCCTGCCAAGCCACCGGCTGACCTTTGCTTGTAATGCCCCTGTCCTCAGTTTCCCCCAAGGAAACTGAAAGGGCCTCCTTTTTGGCTGTATCTGCCGACTCCACAGTACATTTTCATCCAACCCCAGCAGGATCTTAAGGCAAATGGAGAAGCTACCGAGATGAGAAGAGGCACCCAAGGAACACAGTCATGCCTGCTAGGTTACACTGTGACAGGCACCACAAACAGAAGGCCAATATTTCCAGACGGTGACAGCGATGAAGAGAGAACTGGATCCCAAGAGTGACCGTTCAGACAGAATTGCCACGCTGGGCTCCACGTCTCTAGTCCTCCCTGTACTGTCCCTGCCCGGTCCTGGTTCTGGGGCCTAGTTTAGTTACCAGGTAGGGAGGGCATGATGGCATTAAGTATTGTTGTTTTAGAAATCAGATGTGACTCTTAGGCCACTGGAGTTTACAAGGGCAAAAACCAGCCAGAGAAAGGCCTGGGGTTCCCTGAGGATTGGGGAAGGAGGTGGGCATCAGCCGGAGGCTGTAGACCTGACAACCAGGGGCTGTTTGGAAAATAAGCTCCCCGCATTCCTGGCCGCTCTGCTAAAGGTAAACAGTTGGGTCTGGAAGCCAGCCACCTTCCTTTGTGTATTTTCCAAGCATTTTTATGCCAGTAAAGCCCTTTCACAAGGACAGCGACTCAGGACACACATCAGGCCTGGTGTGGTTCTGCACCTCCTGCCATGGCATCTCTTCTCCTCCTCCCCTCCACATTTTTTGGGGAGGAGGAGGAGAGGGTTTCTCTACTGGCTGTCCTGGAGCTCTCTGTGTAGACCAGGATGGCCTTGAACTCACAGACATCTGCCTGCCTCTGCCTCCAGAGCCATCACACTCACCTATCTCTTTTTCTCTATAGCTCAAGCTGGCCTGGAACTTGCAGCCGTCCTCCTGACTCTCCCTTCTGAGTGTTGGGGTCCCAGGGGCGTGCCACCATAGCTAGCCTTGCGGTAGCAGCTTTGAGTCATATAAGTGGGCCTTTCTGCTTTCCTCCAGTGGCCAGAGAAGCCACCATCATTCTCAAGGGATGTTGCCCTGAAAGAACCTAAAAGAAGCCTCAGTTTCTCCCTGCTACCTTGAGAGGAGATGGGTCTCATCAGAGGCCTGGATAGAGCATGATGGGAGTGAAGGGCTCCTGAAACCAGAATGTTACAGAGGGGACATCACAAAGGAGGGGCCCTTAGGAGAGAGTACATCGCAGAAGAGGGGATGATGCTGTGGAAGTTTATTTTTAGTTATGGACAAAATAATTGTTTCATGCACTGTTGGGTGAGGGGCTGCCCAGGTCGTGGCATTTTTAGTTGTCTGCAGGCGTGGGATTCTGTGGGGATGTGTGATTGCTTACTAGCTGCCCCTGAGGAGTTCTGAATCAATAAAAACACCTGAGCTCAGACAGTTGGCATTCCACTGTCCAGAATAGTTCTGGCCAGGATGGTGGTTCCTTCTGCTGAGGTCTAGCGGGGTTTGCACCTATAAAATGCCTCCTTGTCCTTCTTGGGTGAGCCACTCCAGCAGCAATGTACTACAACAAATGGCACACCAATGTGGGGCACTGACATAACGCGGAGACAAGAAAGAAGAGAAACTCCAGACCTTGAAGGGTCTGGGAAAGTACACTCAGAGCATTTCCCAGAAAACAGAGATTAAGGTATTAATAAAAGAAAAGCTCTATTAGAGAAAGCCGTAAATGAGAAAGAAGCTCTGAGTGAGAGCCATGTTTTGGACAAATGTTTGAGATGAATTTTCATGGTGAAAACAGAGTTCAGCTGGGTGCAGGAAAAAAAGCAAGGTTCTAACCGCTTTTCCTGATCATGGAGCCAACGTTCCCTCCTGCTGTTGGCACTGGCGGCAGCCGGAGCATGGGAAATGGAAACCAGAGCGTACTGTTCCACAAACTGAGTTTTCTGTTAGATTGAATGGGTTACAGAGAAATTGAGGCTTGGCACATGAATAGAGCCCGCGAGAGGCTATTGGTGGAAGTGTAGCCCAGTTGCAGTAGAAGACCCTAACCTTTTGAAGATGCGAGTATCATGGGATGACCACTAAGAACAGCAGCAGCAGTAGAGGAAAGCCAGCCAGGAGGACAAGCTGTGTGTGCTGCAGTGGGCAGAGCCAGAGAAGTGACCCAAGCCCTTTGGAGGAGCCCAGAAGATTGTGAATGAATTTCAGATAACTTGACATTGATGATGTTTTTCTGCTGTCTAAAGACATCGGGAAAAACTTGATAGATGCTTGGTTTCATTTGGTCCTGTGCGTGAGCAAGCCTCATGATTGTTCCTCTTGTAAATTGTTTTGGTGGTACAGTGTTAAATTGTGTTGTAAAGGTAAAGCAACTGTTTTTTTTTTTTTAATACAAAAAAGGGGAGATGTTGTGGGAGTTTATTTTTAGTTATGTACAAAATAATTGTTTTGTGCACTGTTAGGTGAGGGTCTGCTTGGCCTTGGCATTTTGTATTGTCTGCAGGTGTTGGATTTCTGTGGGAATGTTTGATTGCTTATGATCTGCACCTGAGGAGTGCTGAGTCAATAAAAACACCTGAGCTCAGGTGCTCAGCGCTCCACTGTCCAGGATGGCGCTGGCCATGACGACAGTCCCCTCTGCTGAGGTCTGGCAGGGTTTGCACTTACGAATACGCCTCCTTGTCATCCTTGGTGAGCTACCCCGTAGGCATACTACTACAAGGGGATGCTTCAAAAAATGGCACATCTGAGCCCAGTCTCCTAGATAGGGTGAGGACAGAACTCAGATATAACAAACTCGATGTGCAGTCACCATTCTGTCTCTCTGCCACTCGGCTCCCAGAACATTCCCAGAGACTTCTTGTTCTTCCCTTGGAAGGGGTGTGATCTGTCCCTCTCTCAGTGAGTGTTAAGGCCATTTCAATAAAAGGTCTGACCATTGATTGAGGCCCAGGAAGTCCATGGTTGCTCCACTTCTGAGTCTCGCTGCCGTGCAAGGCCAGCAATGGATATGGTTCCATGCAGCCAGTACAAAGGGTTCTGAACTCAAAGAGAACAAAGGGCCACTGTGTCCCTCATGGACAAAGGCAGCGAGGCTGATGGGGGATGGGGGCGGGGCTGGTAGGATATGGGTCAAAGCTGGCAAACCCCAGTGGCCCATGAGTCACCTCCGACTTCCAAAACGACAATGACTGACATAACCATGCCCTACCTGGTAACCAAGCTAGGTCCTGACACTACGTCCCCATCCCAGTACCAGCACTTGGACCCCGGCAGAGGTGTGCACAAGGCCTGGAAACCCATCTAACTCCATTATCCCTGGGCAGCCAAGGTCATCTAACTACACAGTTTATCTAACTGGTCTCCGTTTCCCTGTTCATGAAATGAGGACGCTGATAACTCTTACACATGCTGCCCGGGGCTGTGACGAGTCCCAGGGCAACTTGACTTTTCACATTTTTCAACTCACCCTGCAACAAACAGGAAGAATTCACAGGCCCCTCATCTCACCCATACCCACAGGACCGCCCCTGACTTCCCCAGTTCTTCTTGAGGGCAACTCTCCTCTAGCCCCAAGCTGTGGATTGCTCATCGATTTGGACCCCTCAGTTCTTCACTGCAAAGCATGTCCCCAACACAGGGCCATGGAGACACAGGGCTGCTACACAAAACCTATGGCTTCCTAGATGGTACGGTATACCTGACTTCAAAGTTCAAAGGCTACAACTGAGGCTGGAGTGGGAATCAGACAGGTGCAGAAGACCGGCCTTCATGGCTACCTCCTTCTCAGAGCGTCAACTGCCTAAGCAGCAGTTCTCAACCCGTGGGTCACAACCTCCTCGGGGGTTGAATGACCCTTTCCCAGGAGTCGCCTAAGACCATCTGCATGTCAGATATTTACCCTACGATTCTTAACAGGAGCAGAATTACAGTTACAACGGAGATAATTTTATGGTTGGGGGTCACCACAACATGAGGAACTGTGTCAAAGTGTCTCAGAGATAGAAAGGTTGAGAACCACCGGTCAAAAGAAAGCTCACTGCCCTGCAGCACACGCAGCGGATTGGACCCTGTTCATTACATGCAGGGAAGGATTCAAATTCCCCTCAGAGGAACAAAGTAGTTAAAGAATACACTGAGGTGGTGCAGCTTCACACGCTTGACTGTGTCTCTCTCTCTGCGCTGTTCTTATTACAACTGGCCAACATGAAACCCCCACCACTGTGATAGTAGAGCGTCACAAGAACTCAGCACGGGCCAGAACTAGAATTCTGCAGATCCTGGGGACTAACACTGGCTCATATTAACATCCTCAAAGAGTGTGCCGCCACACCTCAGGTCTCTGTGGTTGTTAATGACAACTGTCACCCAAACGGCGCTGACCGGAAGCTACACACTGTGCTCTTAACAAGCACTGACTACACGGGGTGCAGATGAAGACACCGAGTCACACGGAGGTTCAGTGACACGCCTGAGGGTATGGAGCTTCTTCACGGCATGGGAACCCAGGTCTCTCTCCTACGGACACTAGGCTTCTGTTCACACCAAAGGGTGTTCCGGGTACCTAGGGTTTCTTTTACCTTTCCTCCCTGCATGCAGCCTGGGAGTGGTGTGTATTCAGCTGTGACTTCAAACGGAGCCACAACATCAAAAGTTTTTAAGCCAAGGCTAAGTGGGACAAATGGCCCAATCAAGGGCCTGATGTCTACCTCTGTCCTCCCTGAGAGTCCTGGGATCTCACAGAAGAGCCAGCCCTCTCTCTGTGAGTTTGATTCTAAAAGCAGGCTGCCAGAGGACATGGGACTTCCTGAATAAGCACCTTGCACCCAAAGGAATGGCATGTGTTCCTCAGTCAGGAGCTTGACTCTGGCCACACAAACCTATAAACTAAGCCAAGGGAGATACTGGTCATCCCAATGGCCTCTGCCCCACATCCAAGAGGGAGGCAGGTGCCTGTATTCTCTGAACTGGGAACCCAGTTCCCCAGTTCTCCAGTGACTGTTCCCAGGGACTAGGGCAATAGGGAACAGCACCAATTCAATTAAGGCAGAAGAGTAGACATTTTACCCCGGAGGTGGGCTAAAACAACTGGGAAGTATGAGCCTTTTGCAGGTAAGTGGCCAGGCCCAGCTTGTTAGGGCTGCCGGGCCCATGCTCTGAGCCTAATATCTCCAGTAGCATTCCGAGAGGTACAGAGCCAACCTGAGGCACGGCTCCTCAAGAACTGCGTTGAACTTCCTCATTCCTGCCAAGGTAGTTACATCACCATACAATAGGCACACACACATTACTTTTCTTAGTTGATTTTTTTTAATGAAACTTTTTTTTAATGAAGTCTTTTTTTCTCATTTTTATTAGTTTTTTGGGAATTTTATACAATGCATTTTGATCGTATTCACCCCCAACACTCCTCCCAGACCCACCTCCATTCCCTACCCACCCAACTTCATGTCCTCTCTTGTTTTCAACCCACCAAGTACAGTCAGTGCTGCCCACGTGCTCTTGGATGGGTGACCTTCCACTGACGCTTGGCCAACCCCCCACAGGCCACGCTCTTAGAGAAAAGGGACTCGCCCACTCCCGATAGCTATCAAGTACCAACAGCTACGGACGGGACTTCGTGAAGACCTCTCCTCTCCAAGCTGGGGTTGTCTATACGGCTTGAGCTTGATGGAGCCTCGTGGCAGCCAGAGGAAGGACTTGTCCTTTGTGAAGAGACTCCATATGGTTCTAACCACTCGTCCAGCCGCCTTGCAGGAGAGACTGTGGCCCAGACTATGAGGGGTGGAACCACACCTTGGCCAGGACTGCTCAGTTATGCAAACTTCTTACTGGCTATTTAAACCTGAACCTTATGTCAGGACCGTGTCTATCTTCAGGACAAATGAGGAAGAAGTCATTGCTTCAGTCCTCAGGACCTCAGGTGCCC
Source organism: Cricetomys ansorgei (assembly GCA_026225945.1). Classification (NCBI taxonomy): domain Eukaryota; kingdom Metazoa; phylum Chordata; class Mammalia; order Rodentia; family Nesomyidae; genus Cricetomys; species Cricetomys ansorgei. Next base: position 22,925,007 of record JAMJFZ010002869.1, read on the forward strand.
TGACAACCCAGGACCACACGTCTACCTGACTGTCAGGCAGGAAGTTCCCCTGCCCCTTTTTTTGCTTCACTTACTGAGAGAAGGTCCTGTCAAACGCTAGCAAACGGCCCCCGTGGAGTTCAGGCGGGCTTTTAAAGCTACAGCTTGGAGTCTAGAAAGAATACAGCAACAGGGATTTATCCTCTAAGAGAAGAATACTTCCTGGTCTTTTAGGATCGTTAGGCTGAAACCTCGAACAAGCCACACATGAAGCCATAAATCTGGCTGCTCTCCAGCACCCAGGAACGCCATCACAGTCCCCTCCACCTGCCTACATGTCCCTTGACAGCAACCACTTTGGCCAAGTGGACTGCTCCTCTTGTTACTGTTCATAGCGGCGCCTGTGGGCCCAAGATGGCATGATGGGAAGTAAACCCTCTCCTGTCGCCAGGCAGTCTCTTCCTGTCCTGAGGCCAGGCACACATCACAAGCTGGCAAATAAAGACAGACAAGAGACAAAAGCCGGCAGATCTGTGCCATCATGCAGGAAGTCACGGGCTCCTGTCCTGGGTATGTGCTGTAAAGCTATGACTGGAGAAAGAGGCTCTGGGATCCTCTTGTCCCCCGACAGTTACCTTCCTCCTGAGCCACCTCAGGCATGAGGTGCCCCCTCAAAAGCAGAAGAGTATCAAAGGATCGGAGAGCATGGCCGAGTGTCTGGGTGCCCGGGCTCAGACCCAGGGAGAGTGCATCCTTTTCTCTCACACTGGTTTCCTCACCTGCAAACCAAAGGAAACACCCTTCCACAGCACACAGCAGAACCCAGCTATCAGGCAATCCCTCTGAGCAGAGCCAGCCCACCGCGCAGATGTCAAGGCAGGGATTTCAACTGAGATCACGTGAGGCTAGATTTTCTCTAGCTTCGATTTAATCCTTGTTGGCTGTCTGCCAGGACGATCCACGTAATCCCTTCCCCAGAACTACAGGAGCCTAGCCCCATACCAGGTGCCGAACTGAGTAAATCATACATATTATTCCCCTAATCTCCCAGTCTGGAGCAGCTGAGGTCTGGTGACCATTTACATGTGGGGCGAAGAAGATTCCAGAAGGCAAAAGAATGAGATTGGACAGCCAGTGAGCAAGGGAGTGGTCACCCTCACGTTCAGTCTCTGTGCTCCAAGACACAGTCTCAAAGCCCCTCTGCTTTCCTCAGTGTTAGCTGGACACTTTTCCTGGAAGTGGCAGGCAGTGATGGTGTAGCCAAAGATTAGGTCTGAGAGAGTTCTTGCCTGCTGACAGGAGAGTGTCTGCTGGGCATCTCAGCCAGGCTTACAGCTCTAGATTCTGCAACTCTAGTAGGAGGAACTAGCCTCTTGAGTAAAATGCTATTGCCTGGCCCCTCCTCAGAAAGTACAGGGTCACCCATCCCTCCCACCCCATAAAAGCATCCTGTGGCATGCAGAGGACTGGGACTCTGGGTCTCTACATCCTGCTGACAAGCCAACACACAGGCCATTATTAATAATCACCCAAAATTAATAAATGAAACCCACCAAGAAGGGATGTGGTGAGCTTAAGAAGTGATCTAATGTAATATGCTGTGGAGCATGTACTATGTACAGTATGTATGGGCAGACATCTTCCTGCCTATATCCATAGCATCCTGGTGTACCCCAAAGGATTGATGTAGGTAATAATCTTGGGGAGAGGAACAGGGGTCCCTACAGGACCAGATGAGTCTTTTCAAACAATGCTACTTGGAGGTTCCAACCAGTGCAGTATCTTGCTTCTTTGACTTGAAGTTTCCAGGTTAACAGTATATAAAACAGGTGTAGGAGCAAAAAGGCCTGGGTTCAAATCTAGCCAGTATCTAACATCCACTAAGTACCTGCTCTATGCCAGGCCCACCTGTTTACACTGCACATGAATTATTGCATGTATGAGGCAGGGGGTCTCTCACTGGGACGCCGTGACAGTGGTGGCCTGAGGATCCTAGTGACTGGGACTGTGATGGGCGAGGAAGGGCAGGCAGCTGTGGGCAGCGACCCATCTAAGCCGTTTCCACATCTGCCTGATGGAGGCCAGCATCCACTCTGACATTCCTCATTAAACGAGGCATTGGCAAAGCTTCAGCAATGAGCCAGCCCAGAGCAGGCTCGCGGGAGGCCCCACCCATGGAGGATGCCAGCTCATGTCCTGGGGCTTCTCTGCTCTCAGTCCTTCCAACATTTCATTAGTCTCAGTTCTTGGGGGAGCCGCCACATCCAGTGACAAACAGGAGGCGTCGTTCAGCTCCCAGGTACGCTCAGCCTCCCACTTCAGAGGGAACAACACAGCCTGACTTGGCCAATCATGCTCACTGTGAGCTGCAGAAAGCCTTCCTGGGCTGTCTCTTCAATCTCTCCAAGGTCAGGACAGTGTTCTGTTCCTCCCTTTGTCCTGGCATGGTCTGGAAGTGCCTGCTTGTGCCAGGGCAGCAGACATGCGCTGAATGAGTACCTGGGGACAGGCGAGATCTGCGACATCGGCCCACCCACTCCTCCACACAGCATGCAGTGGGTACTCACTAACCACCACTCCAACAGATGTTACCCTACCATGCGCAGGAAAGAAAAAGAAGCCTGAGAGAGATTAAGTTAGTCATAAAATGCCTAGAAGGGGCAAATGTTTTCTGACCACGGATTCTCACCTACTACCTTCCTTGCAGCTTACCTTCCCATCTTCTGCCCATACCCTCTCCCTGACACTCGAAGGTCTGGACCTCCTGTGCTGGCTGGGCTTGGGTGTCGGGGAAAGGGAGGGAGTGCATGTCTGTGGGTCCTACCAGAGAAGAATCCAGTTAACAAACTCTGCAAGTCCAAAGTGTCTCAGGAGTAAGCTGTCGATCCTGACCCAGCGGGGGAAGAAAAGCCCAGAACTCGCCGGGCTATAGAGCAAGCGAGGTACTGGAGTCTCTGCTTCTAGCCTGGCGACGGTCCTTAGAAGGAAGACATGGCGGTGAGGTGTTCGAGAGGCCGAGAGGCTCTCTACAGCTGTGTCCGCTGCCACACTGGCAGCCATGATCCTGGAAGCTAAGCTCCCAGAGACACAAGAGAAGAGGCAGAGGGAGATACCATCAGCCTGGCTCGTTGGCCTAAGTCCTTGTCACTCCAAGCAACCCTCTCTCATTATCGATCTAGAAAGCTGGACAGTCCCACACACATACAAGAAAGGGCAACGGGGGGTAATCAACAGCACTCAAGGCATCGGCTTCCTAGCCAAATCTGACTGTCACCAAGTGAACAACTGGGTCATGGCGAGGTGCGAGTTTCTGAGCTCCCGGCCAGATAAACTCAGAATGGGCCGTGTAAACTCCATCCCACACGAGACTGCTCAGCTTCCCTGCATCTTCCACTGTGGGATGAGGATGGATGGCCCAGATCTCAACAACCCTCCCAGAGGGAAAACTGCAACCCAGCTCAATTACCCGCCTCTGCGGCCTTACACAAACCACACTCGCTCTAGCTCCCTGGGAGGTGCGGAGACTGAGGCCAAGGGAACACCCCATGCAAAAAGATGCACGTTTGTGCTCCATAAAGCAGACTGGAGAAAGTCACAAAAATGACAAGCTGGGAGCGTGGCCTGTGCCCCAGGAGGAGCGCGGACAATGTGAAGCGCCCGCTGACAGCGGCCCTCTTTGCCTCAGCCCTTTGTCTAAAATATGAAAGAAACGCACTGCTCCTTCACAAATCACCCACAAAAGGTGGCTCTTTATCCTGCTCTGCTTTTCCTGAACCCTAGTGCCTCCCCTGGACGGCTGCTTTGTGCTGGCATTGCTCAAGCACCACAACACAACAGGGAGGGTGTCGGCAAACAAAGAAATACGGTAAAGTCAGGAGCCACCAAGGGTCAGGGAGTCAGAGTGCTTAGTGGGGCGAGCAGACGCTCATCACAGAAGGCCTGACCCAAGTGGAACTGGCTCCACAGAAACAGTATGTTCGGGTCCTAACCCCCATTACCCCAGAGCGTGGCCTTCTCTGAAAGTCACTGCATATGTAATGAAAATGACATCATACCGGAGTGGGGTGTATCCTCGATTCAAAGAACCGCTGTCCCTGTCAGAAGGGGACATTTGGACATTTGCACACTGGGAGAACACAGGTTGACGATGAAGTCAGAGATCAGGGTAGCACATCTGCAAACAAGGAAAGCCAAAGATGCAGCAGAGCTCCAGAAGCCTCAGGAAGGGCCTGACACAGAACCCCCTGCCGTTCAGGAAAACGCACTGCCTGCACCTTGACCTCACGCTATGGCTTCCTAAGCACAGGGACATCCCGTCTCCGTCTCCGTCTGTCTCCGTTGTTTAAGCTGCTCAGACTGTGGGCACTTTGTGGCAGCAGCCCCGACAAGCAAACGCAGGCCCCTGGAAGGAAGCAGCCTCTGAATGGGACCTGAAGGGAAGGATCCCGGTGAGACAGGTGCACCTGGGTGTCTTGGGAACAACATGGAGAGCGGTGTGGGAGCGAGGACAGGGAGGTGAGGGGCAAGAGGGGTAGTACAGAAGCTCAGAGCTCAAAAGATACGATTAGAAGTCAGCTGGCCAAACGTGCTGACACCAATTAACCTAACACTTGGGAGGCAAAGGCAGGAGTGCTTCGTGAGTTTAAGGCCGGCCAGTGTGATACAGGGAGACCCTGCCTCAAAATTTTAAAAAGCACCCCACGACCCTGATGACCTGAGTTTGACCTTCAGGACCCACATGGTAAAAGGAGGGGAGCAACTCCTGAAAGTTGTCCTTTGACTTCTGCAGGAGCAAGGGCGCATACACACAGAGAATAAAATATACTTAAGTTTTAGATTTATTGTCTTCTGTGTATGGCTGTTTTGTCTGCATATATGTCTGTGCACCATATGTGTGCCTGGTACCCGAGGAGGTAGTAGGCCTTCATGTGGGTGCTGGGAATTGAACTCAGGTCCTTTGCAAGAACAGCAAGTGCTCTTAACTACTGAGCCAACTCTCCAGCCCTAATAGAATATTTTACATAAAAAAGTATTTACAAGCTGGTATTCTGAGGGTGGCTCGGCAGGGTGTTGGACAGTCCCTGTTTCTGAGAGCTATAGGAACCAATACATGAGCTGTGTCAATGCTGTGCACCATGTAACACATGAGCACACAGTGCTAAGAGCTGTCAATCTTATGGCTCGGTGGGACATGGGGCTCAGGTATGAAACTCAAAACCATGGTGTTGTGAAGGTGACAGTGGGCAGGGGCTCTCTGTGTGAACCTGGGCCACCGCTGTCCCTGTTTGCAGCCTAAGGTCTAACCCTGAAAATGAAGCCCCCAGACCACGTCCTGGGTCTGGCGGTATGAGAGCAGCCAGCTGCCTGCCCCATCTCGATGCCCACTTCATGCTCCCAACCTCCTCCCTTCTCTGCTCTGGCTCCCGGCCCAGGATGTTTTTCTTTGCTGACAAGGGAAAACATCTCAGTGCCTCAATGCTTCCTTTATCTCCATGTTCCTCCCAGAATGGCAACTGGCAGCCCCCACCACAAGTGGCTGAGAATTCTCCAAGCCCAAAATAATCTCCTTGTACCCTTTTTAACAATAAGGAGCGAAAACTTTGGAGTCTAAATTCTACAAAGCCTACACAGATTCCTTCTGAAGCCCTGGGGCGGTATTCTTTCTATATTCGTTTCTTCCCAGCCCTAAGACAGCATCCCTTGAGGCAGTTTCTAACCTGGTATTTGACGTAATATTAAGGCGTACTGAAGGTCTCCTTTAACAGTTTAGCTGGTGCACCAGAGACAGGCAATGCTGCAGCCGGCCTCACTCACCTGTGAGAATTCCAGAGAGTTAAGCAGAATTCTAAACCCTCTGCCTCTCCGCCTCTTGAGAAAGTGAGAACATACTGTGGAACACACACACACACACAGAGAAAGCCCACCGCGTGTGTGCACAGAAACACACACACACACACACACACAGGCAGAGAGCTCCCCCATGTGTGTGCACACACACACAGAGATAGACACAGACAGAAAGCCATCCCTCCCCCAACCCCGTGCATGCACACACACACATATAGACAGAAAGCCCTACCACGTGCGTGTGCACACACACACACATACAGAAAGCCCCCCTTCCTCGCGCTTGTGCGCGCACATGCACACACACAGAGTTCTTCAAGAGCAGCTTCAATTAGCCTCATCCGAGATGATTTGTGTCAGCCTGGCTCTAGCTGTGACCTTGGCGAATCACTAAGATCCATGGGGAGGAGGGTGTCTGCTGACCGAGATGCACTCTAGAGACACAAGACACTATCTGGGAGCCCAAGGCAGTGGGTGACAGAGACCAGCAATAACTGTTGCTGGGAGTAGAGTTGGGGCCTTTGGCAGAGGGCTGAAGGGTTCTATCTCACCAGGCATCGGTGTGGGCCACTCAGAAGGCTTTGACCCAGGGATGCTAACGAGAGACGTGCTTCTGCCCGGGGTCATCACAATAGCCAGGCTTGGGGTTCTCCAGGTCTACAAACGACAACCACATTCTTGATGTGCAGGGCTCGGGTTTATGCTCAGAGGCCTGTGACAATCAGTCATTTGTCACCATGGCAATTACAGAAGCGAGCGTAGGACCCTGGGCGATCTCACTAAGCCTAGGGTGAGCGAGGCTGGGGTGGAGCGGTTTCTCGTGGATGGACGCCGAATTGTTCTAACCGCACCAGCAGAGCTGTGCCTCACAAGGACTGGGGGGACGTGCCACAGACCCGTGGGCCTCACTTCAGTTACAAAGAGGAGAAAAACTACTATCTTGGGGGGAGGGGAGTGCAATGTGTGCTTCCCATCCAACGCCCTAGCATGTTGTGGCCAAGTCTGGGGGAGGGAGGCCCAGAGCATGACTGTCACAGAAGCTATAGGGGCCAAGTGGGGGGTCCTGCTGGAAAACCAGCAATGTGTCAGAACTAGACCAACCACCCAGGGGAGATGCCCTGGGGACAGGGAGAGAGGCAGGAGGGACTTCATGCAGCCGGGAAGGGTCTGGAACAGAGCATAGACAGAAGGGAGAGAAACAGAAAGGGGCAGCAGAGACAAGGACACACACAGTGCCTGTGTGGCCAGAACCAAGGGCTGGGGACCTTGTGGAGGAGCTCAGGACCTGTTCCAGCTCATGGTCTTTTTCCACTGTCAGAAACTGAAGGGGCGTGTTGGCTCTGATGCTGGGGTCTCAGGTCTCCATCCCAGTGCGAAGCCCAAAAGTAGACCAGTGCTTTCCAGTTCCCTAACCCTGGTCTCATGCTTCCTCCTGTGGCCCCTCTCAGAATCCTTCCCCTAACACAGTGGAATGAACTGGGAGGCAGCTATAGCCTCACGCCACCCGCAGAGACCAAGGGTTCCTATGGCAACCACCCTCCAGGCCTTACAGAAGTAAGCTGACTGTGGAAAGTCCACACCATCCAGGGCAAAGCAGACACATTCACTGGGTTACAGATGGGCTCCCCAGTCTCCCAATTCAGACTCAGCAATTCTCCTTCCCTAAAATGTTCCTTCCCTCTGGAGACCCTGAAGACTCCCCCATCCGGTTCCCACCTCTACCTTCTCCTTCATGTGTATGCTTGTGGGAGCCCTCCCCAAGATGGAAACTGAGGCAGGCTCCCTCACAGCTGGATATCTGGGGTGCTGTGCCTTCTCTTGGAGGGCAGGGCCTGTTGCCTGGATGCCTTGGGACCCTCTGTGTCATGCAAGAGGTGGGGGCTGGAGGGATGCCTGTGCTGGCTGTGTAGACGGTAATGACCCACCAAGAAGGGCCGAGGAGAACTAAAATGGCAGGGACGGCTGGCACTGCCCAACACACACGGCAGTGGGCAACACCAGAGCTCAGGGTTTGTCCTGTTGGGCCCAGCCCCAAGGGTCCCCTCCACCCAACATGCTGGCTCTCTGGACTCCCCTGGACCAGAAGCACTGACAGACCCAGCCCCTGGCCATCTTCCAGACTGTTCAGTCCAGTTCTGTGGCTTCTCTGGGGCCTTTCTCTCTCCTTCACTAGGCTCCAGAGTATCTAAGACAGTGGCCTGCTCTCCTCCGGCCTCTACCCGCTTTGAAACAAGTTAAGTTGGGTTCTTATCTCCGCAGGCTCTGGTTTGGGAGACCTTGGTCACATTGTGCCAGTTTCTCATTCACACACAGTGACCAGTGTTCACTCCATAGCTATGGGGTAGTGGTCATTCACACACAGTGACCAGTGCTCACTCCATAGCTATGGGGGTAGTGGTCATTCACACACAGTGACCAGAGCTCACTCCATAGCTATGGGGGTAGTGGTCATTCACACACAGTGACCAGTGTTCACTCCATAGCTATGGGGGTAGTGGTCATTCACACACAGTGACCAGTGTTCACTCCATAGCTATGGGGGGTAGTGGGGAGAGACTTCAGAGCAGACATGGTGTACCATTGGGGCAATGAGGCAAAAGAATAGAGGGGTTCCCCATGAATGGCCCAAGGGTAGGGTAGGAATACAACAGTAATTCGAGCTGGGGTCAAGTCCACCCAGAGGAGCTTGCTATAACTGAACACATACGCCACGAAGTCCCAGACAGACAGCACAGACGCTATGGATGTGCTGCTTATGAAGCCAGAAGGAATGGGAGGTCAACAGACAGCCAAAGAAGCAATGTCTCCTGGGAAACAGGTAGAAGGGCTTGGAATACCATACCCCACACGGCCACATGGTTGCTCCAGACCCTAGTGAGTGGGAAACACCCAAAGCTGTCAGGGGTAGGAGCAGGCCCAGCCAACCGGAACCTGGTGCCTGGAAGCACAGTGTACTACCCAGTCCTGCCTGGCACAAAGAGGCAGCAGAGACAGGATTCAACTAACCTGTGTGGCCTTCTGCCAGAGCCCCTCCCCCACTTCACTTACTAGTCTCATTGTTCCCTATAAGAAACTAGCAGGCTAGCACCTGGGGTAATGCGGGTAGCGGACCTGGACATGCCATGTGGTAGCACATGGGCGTGTGGTACTAGGCCACTTCGTCCCAGCTTAACTTGAGCATCGGGGTGCCTAACGCAAAGTTTTCTCCTTCCGAAGTAAAATCCTTAGAGTCTGCAAACAGGCAGCTGTGCTGGGAGGTGTCCACAAAGCCCAAGTCCACCCCTCGCCCAAGTGAGTGAACCTGCCCCTCCCAGAGAAACCCATGACCAGAGCGCGCTGTGGAGCAGATGACAGAGCCGTTGTTCCTACTGGTAGCGGCCGCTCCTGGCCCGGGTCACCTGCACCATCTGAAATGATCAGGACACCAGGGTAGCTTCTCTAAGACTGTATGACAAGAATTGTAGGCATCTCTCAAAGTTTGAGTTAAGGCCAAAGATACAGAGAAAGTAAAAGGTAGTTTGCCGTGGGCTCCCAATATCAGCTCCTTTCCTATCAACACAGCCAAACAAAAATGTGGGCCCCACCTGGCCCTCGAAATCTATCACTGCTGGTGACAGTCTACCCGTGCTCCCCACCCCCAACCCGCCCTCAGCTTTCTGAAACCCAAATGGCTCATGACTCATCAGACTCAGCCCTGGACCAACTGAGGGCTCTCCCCAACAACAAGCTGCCTTCTCTCCCACTCAATTCGATACACAGGGAGGCGGGCTGGTGGGGGAGGGGAGATGCTAAGAAAAAGCTCTCAGTGCAGAGAGGGATTAGGGCTAAAATACACTAGCAACCACAAGGGACCAAAAGAGATCTACCTGTTGCTATGGGGTGGGAATTCCAGTGCCCCACAGTTGTTGAGGTGCTGGGAATGCCTCAGAACACACAATGCCTCCCAGCAATGGCCCTTACAAGTCAGCAGAGCCCCTTTTCTGCTAAGCCAATGACTCCGGCTTGTTAGAGGAAATCTGCAGGGCCAGGCTACCAGACAAGAGAGCTCTGAAGGCTGCTCTCCTGCTCTTCAGGTGGTCACTGCTCTGGGTCCAGCAAGTACCAATTACTGGGAATTGCAGAAGAAGCCCCTGTCCAGAGCAAACTCCAAGCCACCTGCTTCACCCCGCAAGAAGCCATCCCCACTTACCCTGCAGTACAGACAGGAGAGGAGATCATCACTGCTAGCTGGGCACAGTGGCACACACCTTCTGTCTCAGCACTGGGGAGGCAGAGGCAGGCAGATCTCTGAGAGTTCGAGGCCAGCCTGGTCTACAGAGGGAGTTCCAGGACAGCCAGGATTACAACAAAGAAATCCTGTCTCAAAAAACCAAAAAAGAAAAAGAAAAGGAAAAAGGTATTTCGAGACCCAGAGAGGTTGGGCCTCACAGTGGGAAGAAAATGGCAGCCAGAAAATAAAGGACAACAAGCCCTCTGGCCTAAGTAACCTGGACTGAGGACACCTCCTGTGCCCTCTTGGGCAATCATCAGCCAGTCTCCTAACGGACCCAAGGCTAAGCTGGAACTCAATGTACAGGCTTGAGATTCAGTCCCAGCTTCCAAAGGCAGGCCCGAGTGCTCAAGCCAGAGAGGGCCACTTCTCTGCTGGCCCGGGGGTCAGACAGGCAGCTTCTAAGTTGCTTGACAGTCCCATGCCGCTGTAAGGAAATGCCGCTCTAAAAAACTGTCTTTCTCCTTATCGATTTAACTTTCATTCGTTGTAAGAAATCTAAAACTCCCACTTACTCATGCCAAACAATCTCGATTTGATTTCTGAGACATTTGAGAGCGTTTTGTCTTCATCCTTCCAACTCTTTTTGATATATACCCCACCCCGTCCCCACAACGGAGAAACGAGTTTGGATGCCTCTTTTAAATAACATGCTACAATGAACACGTTCCTACGCTATTTTGTATCTTCCAAAGCACTACCAGCAAGAGGTCAATACAGTGTCATTTACTGAACCAATTCCCACTATTTAACATTTGGCTGCTTCTAACTGTACAATTATAATTACACAGGAAAAGGAAATTACACCCATGTGCCCTGGTTAGAGGGCAGAGCAGAGTGGAGGGAGCTTAAGACTGAGAAAGCACTTTCCACAAAGGACCCAGCTCAGGCAGTCACCTGAAACCTGGACCCTCGGGGGGCAGGCCAGAAAATAGGGGTCTCTGAGAATTCTTCCTAAAAGTTCGGGCTATTTCCTCCTCCCCTACCAATAACTGAGCCCTTAAGGATGTCCCCCAAGTTTGAGATAAAATTCCCTAGTCCCTCCCAGCTATCACAAGATGCTGCAGAATGTCACCATGCTTAACACTACAGACTTCCCTTCTCTTACCGGATGAACCCAAGGTTCCGAGTCCCAGAGTCCATCACCCACCTACCCCCCCTTTTACACCCTGCCCTTTGCTCATGGCTGAATCTAGGAAGGTTCTCCCCCCAACTGTACCCCCACCATATTGCCTTCTCCTGTCACCAGAGGGAGAAAGTCTGGAGGGGGCTGGAGCAGGAATGGGCCATTCCTCCCACTCAAACCATAGGCCAGATGTTGGTGTATCCATGAGTTCGAGCAACGTTGCCTTCTTTCAGGACTTAACTGTCTTAGGTTTCAAAACTATTATTTATCTTCATTACCCAGAGGAGTCACACCCACTTCACAGACCAAAAAACTGAGGACTTAAGAGGGCTTATATGAGGGGCCACAGGGCCCAACTGGACTCAGACTGGCTTCACAAAGCAAGGTTTTTTTTTTTTTTTTTTTGCTTTTCCCTGTCAAAGCAGAGTCCAGGGGCCCACAACCCTCTTGAGATGCAAGGGTAAAGCAGGACACGGGAAGGACAACAGATCTTTGCCCACCAGGCCATACTTCCCTACAGACTGAGTTCTAGGTTAATGTAAGTATAGAGCTTCTGGCCAGCCATTCCTAACTAGCCATCCCACATTCCCACAGACACCTGGGCCTAGGAGTTCCCCAAATGTCAACACTCACACCGCCTACACTCGCCTCCCTGGCTTCGGTTCCTCTAGTCTCACCGGCTTGCTGCACCCTGTCTCTCTGAGGGCCATTTAAATGCCCCCTGCACTCTGGGAAGCCGGAAGCCACTTGGCACTCCCTGAGCAGGAAGTGGCTCTGGGCCTACCCTGGATCACTGCCACGCTCATTCTCTGTGACGGTCCCCCTCGGGTCAGGCCTACGAAGCGGTGGGAACCAGCCAGGCTCGGGAGGCAGGAGAACCAGACACAGTCCTGGCAGTGGCTGCTGGCTGGCGGGCCTGGGAAAGGGCGACAAACCTCACAAGGCTGTACACCCTCATCCGTATGAAAGAGAACTCGGGCTCGCTTCACAGCGTGCCGTAGGTCAGGTCAGACGGGCACCCCAACGCCTCCCGCTGCTTGTCCCAACCCAGGCAGGCATACAGGGCCAGCATGTGTCCTGACCCAGGGCCTGGGCTCCGTACTCAGTGATGCCCCCCCCCCAGGCCCCAGCACTCAGCACTAGTATCATTTATATGCGCTGTGAAGAACAAATTCAAAGAAGCTATTGGGTCGGGGCCAGGCTACAACTGGCAAGGTGTGTGTGTGTGTCCCTGCTCCTAGCTTCCGTGAACAAATGTACCCATGAATCCTCTGCACACTTGGATTCCATGTTCTCGCACCATGATGAACACGGTCCAGTCTCTCCCATAACCTCCCTGGAGCCCTGAGTCCTTCCAAAACCCTCCCATGATCCTCTCGGCTGGCAGAGGAGACACCCCTTCTCTCTGGACGGGGTAGCCTGTGCACAGCAAGTGTGTTTCTAAGTCAGTGGTTCTCAACCTTCCTGATGCTGTGACCCTATAATACAGTTCCTCATGTTGCGGCGACCCCCCCCAACCGTAAAATTATTTTCATTGCTACTTCATAACTGTCATTTTGCTACTGCTATGAATCATAACGTAAACATCTGATCTGCAGATGGTCTTAGGCGACCCCTGTGAAAGGGTCATTCAACCCCCAAAGGGGTCGTGACCCACAGGTTGAGAACTGCTGCTCTTAAATCCTTGGGGTTTGGCATCTAGGGTACAAGCAACAGAACGTGCCAGGCTGGCCTGCGTTACAAAGGTCCTCACTCCAACACCCCTGTGTGGCTCAGAAAACACAGGAAGCCAGATGGGGCTGGCTCAGAAACCAGGCCCCTGAAACAGATGCTAGGGACCCAAAGGTACACCAAATTATTCCTGGCAGCAGTCTGTGAGGCTCACCACCCTGCCTGAATCGACCAGTGTTCGCCATTCTTGACCTCCAACCCTCCTGTGCTGTAGAGACACAATGACAGGTGTCCTGAAGAGCCAGCAGAAGGAGGAAAATACAGAATTACAGAATACAGAAAAGAGTCCTTGTGTGTAAACTGGGAGGGGTCCAATGCTAGGAACCCTCAAATATAGTACACTTCCACTACAGTCCTCGCCAGCGTCCTCTAACCGTAAGCTCCAGACAGTGGTAATAGCAATGGCACCTGCCACATACAGCCCTGCAGGAGACTATTCTGAACCCTCACTGATTTAATATCTGTCTCTCTTATGTGCCAGGCGTGGTGGCGCGTGCCTTTAATCCCAGCACTCGGGAGGCAGGTGGATCTCTAAGTTTGAGGCCAGTCTGGTCTACTGAGTGAATTCCAGGACAGCCAGGACTACACAGAGAAACCCTGCCTCAAAACAAAAACAAAACAAAAATCTGTCTTTCCTTTGATAACATCCACTGCAGTGGGGCCAGTCAGTCGTTTCTCCAGTGAAAGATTTAACCTAAGGGTGCAAATGCATAGTCTGGATCTCACGGTAACAACCCAAACGTCAAACACAGGCAACGAGACAGACATCATTTTCTACTCTGCGACTCAGTGAACAGCTATCTATCAGCAAATAGTTGCTTTCCGTTCATCTGTGCCTAGTAACAAACGCAGGTCCTCTTCCTCCCAGACAAGCAACTTCAACCTAGAAGCCAGGATGACCTGGTGCCACAGGGAAGTTCATTTTCGGGTCCCCGAAGCCTCCTTGCCACACAGCCATTTGCCAAAGAGATCCGATGAAGTCTGTGGTCCCGTCGTTTTGAGGGTGTTGATCCAACGCACAACGGGACAAGAGGAGAGGCTAGGAAGTGAAGCAAGGTGCGCTCTGGGGCCAGACATCGAACTGAGGCAAAGATCCAAACTCGTATCTGGGCTGTTTCCATGTCCTACTGGGGCTACCAAGCCCTGCAATTTGTGGAGAGATCCAGGAGAGACAGGGAGCTCAGGAGCAGAGGGAGAAGCTGGTGAGGGAAGGTGGGGCTGGGTCTCCTCGACAGGGAGGACAGATCCTCTTTCAGGTTTGACCTCGAGTGCACACTCTCTCACCCAGCCATGGGCAGCTTCTCACCAAAGCCTATACTCTAAGGGAAACCTTTGAAACTTCTTGGCATCGGCTTAAAAACTGGCCTAGGACAGCCAAGAGGACCACAGAGGAGTTAAGAGCACAAAGATGTGAAGCAGGAGCTCAGTGGATCACAGACTTGGGGTACCGAGATGCAAACCCACCCAAGCATGCACAAAAAGGGGTTCACGCTCACTCTCTGACCACTCTGAAACTCCCACTACCCACACAATCACACCCTTAACCCCCCCCTTTGTCCTTTAGGGGCTATTTTCAACAGGAAATCCATGTGTCTCTGGCACACAGGCAATGACATGTGGGTGCAAAGGACCCCGCCCCCTGCCAACCCCAAGAGCAAAAGGCACTAGAAGGAGTATGTGTTCACATCTGGGTGACCTCAGCTAAGCAGGAGGTACCAACTCCCACGTGGAGCTCAATGGAAATCAGACCCCCCGTGGCCAGTGAACCCCGAAGCTGCCGCGCTGCCGCTGAAGCCAGGTCTAAGCCGCAGAAGGGCACCAAGGTTGCAAGGGGCACCCTAAACCGTATCCTCTCTTGACCCTGCAGCAGAGGACTGGTGCCGTGCATGACTGAGGGCATGTCATAGGGAGACCATGCTTGACGTTCTTGTCACATCCTTTCTCTCACAAGGGTCCCAACATGCACCTTGCTACCACCCTGGTGGCAGCTTTGTTCCTGAGACATTTCAAGCGGCCAAAGAGTCTGCTGATTGTTCGCCAGGGTGCCTGTAGCTGCGGGCCTGGGCTTGGCAGAGGAGGCTTTCCATTTGACCGACACTTGGGTGTGGAAAGGCACCCCAGGGAACAGCTCCTTGCTTCTTCTCACGCCTCTCTTCCGCTGCCTCATCGCTCTGGATGTCAGAGTCAGAGGCTACAAAGGAGCCCCACACACGCGGAGAACACCAGCCTGCAATGTCCATGACGACGTGGCCATGAGTCTGGCCAGTGCAAGAATGAGACAGCTGGCTTACATACTGGCAATGATAAAGAAACGTGTAAAAACCTCAGGTAGGACGAAGAAGCCATGAGTGGGCGTGGCCACATCTGAGTCACCAGTCTATGAGAGTCCAACCCCTTCTGCACAGAAAGGGGAAGCTGGGGCCCAGCCAAAAGGAAGGGGACAGTGACTAAGTCAGGCTGGTAATTACTGAGAAAGCCAGCGTGAAAGTTAGCTCACAACCCTGGCCAGGAAAAAGCTGAGTGACTGCAGAAGGCTTGACAGCCGAAGGACAGACTCTGGGGCTGGAGTCCCAGGGCCCTGCAAACATAGGACCCAGAGCCACGTGGGGCCATTCACAGGACATTCCCAAGTAGTCACTGACCAGGGGTCTGGCTGAGCATCACCATCTGGGGGCCATAGATCTTGGAGGAAAAAAAGAAGGAAGAAGAGGAGAGGTGCTGCTCAAAAGAACCAGCTTTGCAGGGTGCGAAGAAGGGCATGGCCTCAGTCCAGCCCAAAGAGCAGCCAGGCTAGGAAGGAAGCAGCAGCTAAAGAGCCCTCGGACACTGTGACCAGGGTCCGGCCTCAGCTCCACCTTCATTAGGCCAGGGAAGGAGCATTTGAAGACCCAGCTGGTGAGAGCTACCTAATTCCAGTACCCTGAGTTCACAGCACATGCCTAGAGCCTTTGCCTGAGCTCAGTGTCCAGCTAGTGTTCCAAGTCCAGCAGTAGCCTTCCAGGCACTGGAAGCTAGCCACAGAGAGCCAGACCTTGGGACCTCTAACTCAGGGGTAAACAGGGACCAGGTCCCTCTCTGGTCAAGCTTCTGGACCCTCTGCCTTTGCCAGTTGTCAGTGCTCAGCTTCACAGAGCCCCACTGAGTGCTGGGCCAGGTGGCCAGCCAGGAAACCACAGGCTCAAGTCAGTGAGGACTTTTAATTCAGCTCCCTTGAGGCCTCCAAAGAGCTCTGCTGAGGACAAGGAGGCCTCAAGTTCCTCAGGCTTCTCCCACAAGGCTCTGCAATCAGTGACCAGAACACAGTCCCCAGAAAAGTAAAGAATGGGCCCGCCTGAAACCCAGGATAGCACTCCAAATCCATCAAAACACCGGGATCACTGCCTGCCTGGCAGCCAGGGAACTGATCCGGAGGACCAGAACCGAAACGCAGGAGTTAGTTGTACCCCCTCTGGCTCACACATTTTTGCTGCTTCAGAACTGAATTCAGGATCTAGTCTCCAGCTTGGGCAAAAGCCAACCCACCTTGGGTAAGAACTGCCGAAATACCTTCCCTCCTGAAAATGTTCTTCTCACCCACTCAAAAATCTCCCACAGCTCCCCTCTGCCCCGAAGCAGGACACGGCGCTCCCCCTGGCTCCCTTCCACACTCTCGCCTCGCCGCCTCCCGCCTCCCGAAGTAGCTCACTCCTCTGGTCGGACCAGTCCACTCCTGGTCTGGGCACCCAGCCCCAAGCTTTGCACAGTGTATACAAAGAGCTCTCTGCCCCCAGCCCTTCCACTGGAGGGGGTCCAGAGCAATCACACATCTCTCCCTTCCCTCCCAGGCTACTAGTAGCTTAGTTTCTGGGACAATCATTAGCTCAGACTTGAACGCTCTCGCAGTTTGTGCTCAGCCTCTGAGACGTACATACACCAGCCTGCAGGATATCAGCTCAGGGACATTGCAACCACTGAACAGGTTGGGGGCTATTCCCATTTCGTAGGGAAGAAACAGGCTCAGAGAAATAATGCTTAGTCAGGGCCCCTTGGTGGCACCAGGATCTGCATGGGGCAGGCCTGGTTCCAGTTTCTTCACCTACATGTCACCCAATGTATTCTAAATAAAAGGAAACTGTGGGCTATGTCCCCGTGTCGCAAAGGCGATAAGGGCAGCATACAGGAAATGGTGAGGACGCAGAGCCCAGGTCTTTTCTCAGGCTCTGGGGCTCTGGGACCTTCCACAGAGATCTGGGTAGGAAGAAGAAAAAAACCCAACAGCTCACCCAATGAGTAGCCAACTAGGGAACCAGGATTTTCCCACCATTTCTTCGTGACCTGTACACCTTCTCCTGCCTCAAGACATCCTCGCTGCCTCCCAAGGTAGACGGAAAACCCTTCGATAAATAAGAACAGCAGTGGGGGAGTGGGGGTGGGGGTCCGCCAGTTTCCAGCTCTCTGATGACATCACCTACCCAGGTTGAACTGCAACAACACTCTTCAAAGGAACCCCCATAAGGGGAGAGAGAGAGTGTGTGTCCGCATGCATGTGTCTGTGTGGGCGTGTGTCTGTGTGTGTGTGTGTGTGTGCGGTGTTCACTCCCACTTAAGCACCCAGCATCAAGGCTGGCGGCAGTCCATGCCTCAGCCAATGAGGGCAGGGTGGGGATGGGGGTGACACCTCTACTGTTGCTTGGCTGTCTTTCTTCCCATCTATCTCCTACATAAATGTCCTTTTTCCTCAAGTCAAAGTGGGGGAGGGCACTACCCTGGGACAGAAGAATGGGAATATAGGCTACTCACACTGAAGAGAGATGGCCCAAGCTGGCTCCCCGAGTTGGCGAGCCCTCCCACTGAAGCTCCCATCAGCCTTGAAACTGAGGCCTGCCAGCACTGGAGTGTCCCCTTAAAGGCCCTTCCTTCCCAAAGTGAAGCCATATGAATCCAGCCAGGTAGATACAGGTGATACAGGCTTGGCCAATAAGAATGTCACACCACACAGACTAGTGACTGACACATAGGTTGAACAGGGTCTACCCCCCCCTCCCCAAGAAGGACGAGCAGAAGTCCTCACCCCCAGCAGTACACCTGTGACTGCATTTGGGAATAGGGTTATGCAGTTAAGGGAGGTGAGGTCAACAACGCCATGCTGATCTAGGTGTCCTCAGAAAAGGACAGGCCTGGGCTGGGGAGGCAGCTCAGTGGGAAACACTTGCCTCTTCAGCACCAGGACCTGAGTGAGCCAGAACCCCAGAACCAGTGGAAATAGGAATACGGTGGCATGCGCTTAGAATCCAAGCTCTGCAGAGGCAAAGGCTCCCTGGCCAGCTGCTTCACCTAATCAATCAGCCACACAGGCCGCCCCTCAAAAGGAGCTGACAAGCATTCCTGAAAATAACACTCACGGCCTCCTCCACATGCCCGTGTGTAGCAGTACCCCTTCAGTGTTGCTCGGCAGGAAAGACAAGGAGGCATTTTCATAGGCGCAAACCCTGCCAGACCTCAGCAGAGGGAACCACCTGTCATGACAAGTGCCATTCTGGACAGTGGAACCCCGAGTGTCTCACCTCAGGGGTTTTCATTGGCACAGAAGTGCTTCAGGTGTTCTACTGATAGCGTGCGCTGATCGTAAGCAATCAAACATCTTTTACATAAAGCCAACACCTGCAGGTAATACAAAACACCAAGGCCTAGCAGCCCTTCCCCCAACAAAGCACAAAACAACCATCCCAAACATAGCTAGAAATAAACTTCTTCAACACACGTGGGCAGGCCACACGTGCGTGTGCGCACAAGTACACAGACACAGAAAGAAAAGCCACGACAACACAGGCCTGCACACAGAGAAGATGGCCATGGGAAGACATGGGGAGGCAGAGGCTAGAAGTACGTTGTCCCTGGAAGCCAGGAGAGTGAAACCATCTGCAGCTGGAGGAGGAGAAGGGTCTACTCCAGGAGGTTCTGGGGACAGCCTGGCCCTGTCCGCACCCTGACTTCAAACCCTTAACCTCTGATGCTGAGAATAAGCTTCAATTCTTTTCGGCTTCAGCTGAAAGTTACAGGACCTGCCAAATCCATCAGAGCCAACCGCCCCAGCCGGCCCTGTGCCTCCAGCTGAGTCTTGGCTCAGGGAAGCTGATAAGCTAAGGGGATACATTGCTGGCAGCCATCTTCTCCTGACTTGGCAAGTGCCTACCCGAAATAACTTTCTCAGAGAGCCCGAGGAAATATTTCCAGTGAGACAATGTGAGTCTTTAATGACCTGAAACTTCTCTGTACTATCTCTGGACCTTTGGGGATACATGTGCCAAAAAAAAAAAAACCAGTTACTGGTGTTCCCTTCGCCTCTCCACCTATGCTCGAGATATATGTATCTGATACCCTCTAGGGCCTCTACATTGTCTCATACACAAGTATAATTTGCCTCTAAAGCACGTCTAAAGGAGCATGACACCCAGTTGTCATCCTCCGAGGACCTAAACAACCCTTTAAGCACCAGGCTCTCTGCAGCCAGAACCTTCACCCTTCAAAGTTCTGCTTCAGCGACGGCTAGACCTTATCCTGAAGATGCCGTGGGACTGTTTCTTTTCTTTTCTTTTGAGACGGGATTTGTCTGTGTAGCCTTGGCTGTCCTGGAACTCGCTCTGTAGACCAGCCTGCCCTTGAACTCAGAGATTCACCTGCTTCTGCCTCCCAAATCCTGGGATTAATGGAAAGCTCATCACCATGACCAGCTTGGAATTTTCTTATAACAAAAAAAAAAACAAAAAACAAAAACAAAAAAAAACCAATTCCTCCAAGCTCAGAATCTAAAGTTAAAAAGGGGCTTGATTTTAAATGATGACCCAAAACAGCTCCCATCATAAAAGCAAAGTTTTGCAGGTAGGAGTCTAAGGTGCTCCCACGGCTTTATGTTAGCAAAAACTCAGGATTTTCTCAAGTTTCTCTTCTGCCTGGTTTACCATGGGTGACTCTGGTCCACCTCCTGGTCATAAAATGCCTGCCACAGCTCTGCACACCTCCAACAGGGTACCGAGAAGGAACAAGGGGGCGTGGCCAAGGAGCCGTGCTTTTCATTAGAAAGTAGATGCTCTTTTCCCTGGTATCTCACTGGTCAGAAGTAGGTAAATTGGGGCCCCTTGGTGCAAGGGAGACTAGAATGCAAGGGACAAAGCAAAAAGAAGAAAGACAGGTTGGGAAGCTAAGTCTACAGACGAAGAATAAGAATCAGCAGGCTTAATTATTCCAGCCACGCAGGACACCGAGGGACAGGGCCATGAGTTCAAGGAAGGCCTGCCTGAGCTACAGAATGAATTAAAAGTGAGCTTGTCTCAAATTTTCACAAAAGGATTTGAGGTGTATATCAGAGCACTTGCTCAGCAGGTGCAAGGAAGGTTCTGGGGTTCAATCACTCACACTGCAAAAGCAAGCAAACGAAAGAATGAAAGAGCCTACTAGCCCCTTGAAATCCTTAAAAAAAAAAAAAAAAAATCACTCTGCAGCTTCTAAGTTGGCCCTAGGGTAAGTAAACAAGTTCACAAGAATCTTTTCCCAATACCTCTTCTGTGCCAGGTCCTCTGCTAGGTACTGTGGCAAGTGCCAGGAGACCACAGAACTTGCAGAGAGCGCTCGCAAGGCTGGCACAGGAAGCACACAGCAGCCAGGGAGCAGGGGAGTTGGGAAGCTCCATGCCAGGGTCTAGAGAAGGAGGCAGTGTGCCAAGGTGGGTCCAGCGCGGCATGTCAATAGGAGCAGCATGGTTCTGGAGTTGTTGGGCTCAAGACCCTGCAAGCCCGGGTACCCCCAAGTATGTGATGCTTGCAAGACGTGGCGGCCAAACAAACCCCCTCCTCAGAAGGCAGTTCCCAGCTGCCTCACCCAGTCCCAAAAGGTCTTTGTGAGGAATGCTCCCCTGGACGAAGCAAAGGCTGGGGGCAACAGGCCGGCCGGAGGAAGTACGCTCCCTGCCTTAAATAGAAGCAAGCCAGGGCTGGTGGAGAGTTGGCAGAGGACAGGCTGCAGGCTGGAGCACTGTAAGAAAGCTCAGTGGTTATATGAGCCTACTGGCCAGGCTAGCCTATAAAACAAACACTGGGCTTACAGCTGTACATCTTACAGGAGATCTGAGGTGGCTCTACTCCCCACCACGCCCATGCAGGGGGCCACCGGGAGGCAGCTCCTCCCTCTCCGGCAGGCACAGTAAAGTACCTACTGTACTCTTGTGCACCATGACCACGATGTCACGCAATAGCAATTAAGCAACACACCACACACCCCAATCAGTTCTCCCAGAGTCCCTAGGCTAGCAACTCTCTCCTCTCCAACACAGGAGAGGCTCAGAGACAGAGCCAGCACTGCCGGGTGACAAAAGGCTCGGTACTGTCGGCCTCTGAAGGCCTGCCTGGGCTCCTGAGAGCTGCTTAGGTCCTTCACCCAGTCAGAAGGATGGTAAGTCACAGGACAGATGGCTAAGCTCAGCTAGAGGAAGACAGGGTCAGGTGGAGAATGTGGAGAGACAGTTACCAGCAAGCACGTGAGAGGGAGAGTCTCGCTGCCTCCTCAGGAGGACCTGTGTGGGAGGGGAAGGCAAAATGCTTTGATCAAAGTGTCCAGAAGTGCTGAAGGAGACTCCAAGTTCACCCCAGACATTCTGGTCTCCTTACTAAACTGGAAGCGCCTGGCAGAAGAAGGCGAGGCAGTCTGCTCATCTCCCCTCACGGGGAAATGAGCAATGAGCCAGTCACATACCACTAATGGCCATTCTCTGGAGCCTGACACCAGACGGTTCCCAGTACTCTGCACACATAGGGACCTCCACTTCCTGCACAGAGAAGCCATACACCCCAGAACCCCACCTCCACACCTCGCATGCTCTCTGACTGCATATCTTTCTTAACAGGAAACCTAGCATGGAGACTCCAGAGCAGAGACAGATCAAAAGCCGCCTGCAGTAAATAGGGGTCAGGACACCTCAAGAGCAGGTGCCTCCTCCAGGACCCCCAGTGAGCATGGTAAGAGTCAAGGCTGAAAACAACCACACTGTCTCTTCCCCATACCCCTAATCTGACAAACTTAGAGAACATTTGAGCCCACCAACTCCTCAACTTGTCAGCCTGCTGCAAAGCCAAGCAACTCCCCAGCCCCTGGCACCACCCCGACAGACGTACTCTTCCACATTTCTCCATACAGAGAAGTGTCAAGATCCACTACCACCCACTCCAGGAATTGTGTCACAAGAAATTCTACCATATCTCAGGCAGGACAGCACCAGCCCCTCACCCTTCTGTCGCCAGAACAAATGTAGAAGGGGTCTGCATTCAGGCAGGAGGAGCCTGCATCCACCCAGGCAGGAGGAGCCTGCATCCACCCAGGCAGGAGGATGCCACCAAAGAGGGGGCTGAGAGAGCAGAAAGCAACAGAGTCCTGGGTTCGAATCCCAGTGTTGACCTTCAACTGCTCTGTGAGTGAACCTTTCTAAACTTCAGTTTCTACAGCCAAAAGTAGGAAAATTAATTGTCCTTACAGCTTGTAGGATAGCTTTGGGTTTATATGATGGATTTTTTTTTTCAAGTGCTTTATAAAGCACTCCCAAATGTTAGCTATATTTACATTGATTTTATTGCTGGACTCCCAGGAGCCAATTCGGCTTCTACTTGAGGTCTTTTGTGATGCCAGGCACCCTGGGTAGGCAGGGCTGAGGAACAGGCTGCTTCTCCCACGGGATTGCCAGTGGGCCTGTGTAAGGTTGCAAATTCCTGACTGCTCCCCCTACTTGGGAAGGCCTACCCAGGCTGTCCTTATATTAGAAGTTCTGTTTGTCCAGGTGGGAGGAACAGGAGTCCCTAGTGAGGACAGAAATGGCCTGAGAGGGACTCAGCGGGCTACACCCCTCAGTCTGATGTGGCCTCCTGACTCAGTCTGCCGAGCCACAACTCTCCTCCCAAATCAAGTCTGGTAATACCCAAACCAGGACTGGTGATGCAGGCAGTGTGGCTGTTTTGGTCCCCTACTGAGAGCAGGCAACGCAAGCTAGGAAAAGGTCAGCTTCTAGACACCACCAGGCCTAAGAACTTGGGAGGCCGTGTGGTTGGTTTCTTTTGGAGAGAAACCACCAAAATGTGAGCCCATCCTTCCCCATTGCTGTTCAAAACTGTAATCAGGCAGGGCTGCTCAGAGAGGTAGCAACAACTCACCTAGAAGCAGGCGGAGACACACATGCTCAGCCCACACTCTCATCCGCAGGTGCAGAGACTCTGAGCGGGGCTGGCCGCCAATCTGAAGGTATGTTCCTGCCATCGGGCACACACTCCACTCAGAACCTCAGCTTCATTCCACACCCACGCCTCGGCTGCACAGCTGTCGGAACCTCCTGGGTACTTTGAGGTACTTTGGGGTACCCCGATGTCAGGATGCGCCCCAGAGAGCGGCACTCAGGGTGACACAGCGTGCGCGCGCACGTGCACACGCGCGCACACACACACACACACACACACACACACACACGCACGCACGCACGCTATGCATTCAGAGCGCCTGACTGAGACGAGGACCCGCATCTGTTGCGGAATGCGGCATCAGATGGACGGCCTCACCTCTCCAAGCACCGCTCTGGACTGGAGGCCAGACTGAAATCACAATACGGAATTTCGTTGCCTATATCCAGAAACAGAGCCTACACTCCCAGAAGCAGCAGGAGTCACTGGGATACGGATCCTTTCATCCTGTAAATAATGTTCATTTGCTCCAAAGCAGACACCAGGCTGAGATACAGACTGTACCCCGCCAGAGTTACCGTCTGCTGAGAGCAAGATGCCTCGAGGCTGCGGGCTTCCACCAGGTGGCTTCTACAGGAAGCCTGAGTCACTCTGTGATGAGAGGAGAGACCTTCCCAGCAAGCAGCCGCAAGAAGAGGGGCACCCCTGTTCTGACAGTGTGAGAACCATTGTTTCAGGTAACCCACCAGTACAAACTACAGAATATAGACAGCTGACTATACTCTTTATTCTCCAAGGGCTGTCTTGCCTTTATTCTCTATAAGCCTGTTACTGAAATATAAACATATGATAAGAATAGGACTCTGGGTTTAATCCCCAGGACCACAAGGAAATGCAGTGGGATCTTTTAAAGGAGGGAGGAAAAGAAAGAGGGTAGCCCACGTGGACACCCAGGAGCAAGACTGGGAAACAAATATTTGCAGGTACCTTTTGTTCCCACTCAGCATCCTATCCACAAGGTGGCCCACCCCTGGCCTGCCTCTCATCTCCAGATCTGTCTGCCCACGACCTTCACCTACACAGAAGGCACACGAGCATGTGTCCCTTTGTTAGACTCATCTGTGGGACTCAGCTACCTTTTGCACATGGCAGCAGTCAGTTCACCCTCACTGGGGCATCCACTGCGCTCTTTTGGTTGGCATAAGCAAGTCTTTCCCAGAGACAGAATCACAGGGCAGGGTCAGAGGGAAATGTGTGCTCAGCTGTGACTCAGCCAGGCTCCCAAACCCCAGAGAGCCCCGTACCCTGCTGGGCTTCTCCCCGTCTCCATCCTCACACATTACATGCACCCATTACTGTTTCAGTCTCTTGACCTGTACATCATGTGTGCTCCGGGAAGACAGGGCTCTTTGCTGTGTTCCCTGGGTATTGCTTGGCCCAGAACAGATGCACCAGAAGCACTGGCTAGCCAGAGGCTCTCCTGCCCTCACATTGCACACAAGCAGAGAGCTCCTCTTACAGGGGCCCTTGGGTTCCTTCCCTTCCAAGAGTTCTTCTTCCCAGAGATGCCTTCCCAGGCCCAAGGTTCTGGCCTCATCCAGCAGCCCCAGCTGCCAAAGCTGAGGGCCCCCAGCCATTCTTGCAGCCCCTGAGACAGAGAGAGAGAGATCACAGTGGCTCCTGGGACGTGTCCAGGCTCAGGTTTCTTGATCACCAGATGGTGGCTGAGCACCCAGGAGATCGGTATAGCACCCACTAGGGGGAGGCGCACCGAGGAAGGTGAGGTAGGGAGCCTGCTTGGTGAGGGATTCAGGCCACAAGGCGCTCTGCTGAACTGCACCTGGTCTGAGGAAACAGGAAGGGTCCTACAGCAGTGCTATCTCTGTGGTTGCCTATTCAAAGCTCCTACAGAGAGAAGGCCAGGGCGTGCGGGACTGGATGGGGTGTGGCAAGGCTGAGGGGAAAACCACCCCTGGCAGATAAGAATGAAAGGAAGAGAGGAGTTAGAAATTAGAAAGACTACAGGGTAGGTACCGATGGGACAAAGAGTCACTAGACCGAGGCCTGGGGTTGTCCAGCGGTTGTGTGGCAGAGATGGACTTCACCAGGCCCACACTGAGAAGATCCCTCTGGAATAGCAGCATGCTTGTTGTTGGTTCTAAACCACACTGCAAGGGCAAGGGGAGCAGAACGAGGTGACAAGCAAAGCAGCCCCGAGGAAGGGGAGACAGACAAGAGGGAGAATTAAAACACGATCCAGCCTCGGAGCTCGCCCTGGACAAAGCTGGCTACAGCGATCAGCGCTACTTCCCACCCAGAGCTCGATCCAGAACCTTCTACGACGTAGGAGAGCAAGGCCTCTGCTTCGGAGGAGCCTCAGACCCCAGTGTCGCTGTGGTAACGGCCCACAAACACGGGGAGCCCAGGCTTCGGTACTACAAACAACCCTGACAGATTCAATAAATATAAATGTACTACAGCAATTTGCGGGGAATTTACGAGAAATTAAAATTTCAACTTCGACGATAAACAACCCATTTCAGAATTTGCCCCACTTAAAGTTAAATAAACTGCGTGCGAGCATTTTTGGAGCATGATGATGTGCGGCTGAAAGCAAGCCTGGTGGGGAATGCCTTCTGGGCCTTCCACCCTGAGAGCACTCCGCAGTGCGTATGTGCCTGCTCCTCCTCTGCACCTTCCTACCTGCTCCTTCTTCCAAAAGCCACCTGGGCCACAGCGAGGCGAGGATGAGAAACCCAAGTGTGTCCATGCACTTGGCAGTCAGCCAGTGAAGCACAGGGACTGGCCCAAGGTCACAAACCGGTCGAGGTCAGGAGCGAGATGCAAACCTGCAGGTCAGTCTGACTCCCAAATCACCTGCATGTGCACAAAAATACAACCTCATAGAGACTTGCTGTGCACAAAAACATCACATGCACCTGAGGCCGTGTGTGGGGCACTGGCTGAATTCTCTGGAAATCTGTCCTACTGAGATTACGCATGGGGCTAGCCTCAAGCAGATCAAGGAATTCTCACACATTCACCACCACCCCCGGGGTGGACGGCTCAGATCTCAGGATTTTGCAGTATGAACACGGCATCAAGATGAAAGGCTATGAGACAGGAGGGATGGTCTCTCGGGATGGGTACCACACGCCCAGCGGGTATGCACGAGGCCATTTTCATCAGGCTCGGCGGCAAAGGACCTTGATGGACAAAAAGGATCATGACCTGAGGTTCAGTAGCATGAAGGCTAATCTCTTAAGGGACCGCCTGACAGTAGGTGGGAGAGATTTGCCAGCAGGTTCCCCCACGGTACTGGCAGGAACCTACCCATCTTCCTGGCCCTTGTAATGCGATCCTACGGCGATCCATCTCCCAAAGCCTTGAGTGAAGAGTAAGTCAGAGGCTTGGTCATCTCAGAGTCCTCACAGGACTCTGGGTGGAATCCAGCCGCAGAAGGATTGCAGGGCACCAACTACCACTCGCCAGTCCACATTCCCAGCTTGCCTTGTAACTCTAACAACCCCGGGGACAGACAGTGGGAGCTAGAATGTCGGTGACACAATGAGGAGGAGAGAGAAGCAGGTGTCACACACATCTCCGTAGCACAGGGGACAGCAAAGCCTCTTGAGTCTGGAAGGACAAACTCCCAACGCAGTGCTCACTCTCTGCAGCTCCCCCAGATGCCCAGAGTATTTCTCCCCGGAGAAGTATACGTTACTTTAACAAGCTACAAACCAATAAATATTCGTATTTATGGTAGCTTGCAGTAATTATCACAGCCCTGCCCCCACGACCGGCTCATGAGATACTATTGACAACAGCAACAAAGGAGAACCCAGGGCCAGCATCCACTTAGAGAATCAAATAACCACAAAGGCAGCCACACTTAGCAGAAGGCAGCACTCACGGCAGCTAGGTGCACTGTGGAAGCAAATTACTCGATTTGCACTACAATTTGTTCAAAGTGCATCAACTACAGTCAAAGGATAAGTGACCACTCGGTCCCTGGAGTGTGAAGAAATGTACTTTGCCCCTATATGCCACACAAGAGGATCTAGATCTTCTGGAAAGCCATTTAAAGATGTCCTCCGGAAGGTCAGACTATCACGTGGATGAGGGACAGCTCCAGAGCAGCTTGTGCTGTCCCCAAAGTAAAAGGGGTCACCAACAGCCCAGCTGCTTGTAGTCAAGGCTGAGTCTGGGACAGTGGGACTAAGACACTTTGTCTTCTCCTTAGAATACAGATGGGCAGAAGTCCCCATCCCCACTGGCAGGAGAAGACACTGAGGTTGCAGGTAGTGAAGTAACAGAATTCCCTGTGTGATGGGCCCAGAATATCCTGAAGTACCCAAGAGCCTCAGATGCTGCTCTCCCAGGCCCTGCTGCCTGGGCTGAGGGGCAGCCCCGGGGCCAATAGTCTGTCAAGCTCAATCACTGTGCGTCCACCACCCTCCCATGCCAGACTCTGCCTCTGCCCTACTTCTTGCCCTCAGCTCAGTCCCGGAAGCACCCTCACTCAACCTGGCTCCTACTGATCTTGTCAAAACACTGGAATGATGGGAGAGGATGGCAAACCAAGGACCTCCTTCCCACCAGGAAACCACCTCTCCCACCTGAGATGGAGGCCTCAAAAGTAAAGGCCAAATTCCCAATTAGTCACAAGACAGAGTCATCTTGGTGGCGGACAAGCCGCTACAAAGTCCTTGCTCAGCACAGCCCTGCTTGCCCTCCTGAGCTGCCTCCTGGCAGTGGGGCTGAAATACGCAAGGCCCTCTCACCTGTCCCTGCCTCAACCAAAGCTTCAGCCTTGCTATCATCTGGCCATGGGCCCCAGAAAGTCTGCATCCACTTGCCCAGACCTGCATAGCTACAGAAGGATACAGCTGGAACTAGGGGTGAATCCTAGCCAGTGGCCTGCGGAATACAGAAGAGCATCTGCCTCTAGAACCCAGGTCCAGCTCTGCTGCTAACTCCCTGGACAACACAGGGCAAAGCTGGCTCCACACGGGAAGCCTGAGTCTTTCCTGGAACTGGAATAAAGCTGTCAGCAAGGGAAGGCACAAACAGCCTAGCCCTGTTGCTATGGGGCTGGGTCCATGGAGGCCCACCCCAATGACAAAGGCTGTCTGGAATTCCTACACAGGTATGCCCTAGTCTCCAGACTCCAGTGCTGTTTCCTTCTTCCAGATGTCTCTCCAACACCTGGACAAAATCCCCAGCCCAGGCCCTGCACCTCATTTCCACTAGATCAGCAGAGCCTCCTGAGCAGCTTCTGGAGGGTGACTAAGCCTGACAACACCAAGTTTCTGGGATGGGGCTGCTGGCTGGGCCCCAGCAAGCCAGCATCTCCTTATAGGGCATGCTCCATGACCATCCTATGAAACTTAAGAGGAGTGAGACATGGACAGTTGATGCTGGAGGGCAGGCTGGGGGCAGGAGCTCAAGTCCCCAGAGTGTCTGGGTCCGGAAAGGCTGTCCCAGCCTGCTGCTTATACACAGCATCTGGGATCTGTAGAGAAGGAAGGGCCACTCTGGTTCCCAGGGGAGTCTCGAGTCATGGGCTGGACAAAATGGGGAGAGAAAGTCAGAGCCAAGCTATAGCTCCAGATTTGCAAAACTTTTTTTTGGAAAAGCCGCTAACTGCTGTGCCTGGGACTCCCTGGGACCTCCCCCGGACCACCGTAGACGGGTATGCTAGGTTTGGGGACAGCGAGGCTTATGAAGGTAGGGCCAGCACCCACATCTCTGCACCCCATCACTGCTGGACCCTGAAAGAGCCAGCAAGAAGGAGAACTGAAACTGCCTTTCCTCATTAACACACCCCAGAGCGAACGCCATCCCAGTCACAAAGGGTGCTGCAGGCCACACAGCATCTACCCCTAGGTATAGGAGGGAGTTGGGCTGCTATAGGAGCGGAGGGACCACAAGCCAGGATCACTATGGAGAATCATCCCTGGTCATCCCTACTCTGAGCAAACCAGACAGGCGTGTCTGGTCCCTTATGGGAATACATCATATAGAGAGGCCCCTGTATAGTGGCTCAGCCCCCTTTACGTCTGAATTTTCTACAGGTCACTAACGACAGCTCTATTAGCACTTGTGAGCAGAGCTGGAACACTGCTTCCAAGACAAACCATGTACCAAGCTCTGTGCCCACTCTACTTGATCGTCTCAGTGCTGAAAAATCTGTGAGACCGCATCATCAATATTCCCGTTCTACAGATGAAGAGATGGAGACTCAGGGGCGTGGGTCATTTGTCCAGCTTTAAGTTACAGCCCTAGTGGACTTCATCTTGATGAGGCTCACCAACTAAAGCCCAGCACCCATTCCTCATCTCCCTCCCCAGTAACGGAACCCTGAGGTCATTCGAGGTGACAATGTGCCCAGTGAAAACATCACATTCCCTGCCTGCTGGGGGGACACCAGATGTGGCTCGGTTCTGACCCAGGCATGGTCAGAAGCAGTATTACGAGAGACCTCCAGAAAGACCACCAAGTGAGAACAGACTCGGGTGCTGGGTGGGAACCTATTCCCGCACTGCCTCCACTGTTCGGAAAGAGAACAAACGTGGCTGCAGTTCTAACGGCATGAAACCACAAGGCCGGCAGGGAGGACGGACTGTCACAGAGAGTGCGGTGTGGCACTGTGGAGCCCCCGCGGCCCTGTGTTGTCTGTATCCGGCATCTTTAATGTGGGAGACAAACACGTCGTGTTTTCTTTGAGCCACTGGCATTTCTAGTCCCTTACTGACAGCCAGATACAAATCCCACCAGTCCCCTAGTAAAGCTTCGGGGGTGTGGGGTGTTGGAGAACTGAAGCTGGCCAGACAGAGCAGGAGAGTGAGGCTGGGACCAGGAAGAGCCCTGGCCGTAATATGCAATAGCGTTGCACAAGGGAGCCACAGAAGATGAGCCCAGACCACTGTCTCTTGCTTTTATTTTAAGTCTCCTTCTCTCAACCAGGGTTAGAACTTCCTCTTGGTAACGCTGCCATGGTTCTTCAATGCGCAGAAGAAAGACGAAAGCATCGTTTTTTGTTTGTTTTGGTGTGGGTTGTTTTTCTTCCTATGCAGTCCAGGCTGGCCTGGAATTTGCAATCCTCCTGCTTCTACCACCTGACTCCTGGGATTATAGGCATGTGCCATTACAACCCAGTCTTCTCCGTGGTTTTTTTATTCTCCCTCCTGGAGACTTTCGCCATGGTAACTAATCTCATTTTCCCACACGCACTGGCTGCCAGGAGGCTCGGAATTGCCCCGGTGTGCTCCCACAGCAGAGGTGTCCCTGTCTTGTTTACTAGCGTTTCCTTGGGAAGAGGAGGTAAGAAGTCAAACATGCAGAATGCTGAAAACCCAGTCATTCTAGACCACAGTGACACGGGCATTTACTTCACAAGTTAACCCTGCATAAGAATAAGGAAAACGGACGAGAGAGAGATGGCTCAGTGGCTAGGAGAACAGGTTGCTCTTGCAGGGGACCTGGGTTCAGTTCCCAGCACCCACACGGTGGTTCATGACCATCTGCAACTCCGGGTCCGGCGGACTCGATGCCCTCTTCTGGCCTCCAGAAGCACTGCCCACACATGGTGCACATATATACACGTGTAGGTAAATACATACACATTAAAAAAATTTTTTTAAAGAAGAAAGAAAATGATTTTCAGTTCATGAATGCAGTTGGTTTTCTGTGCCTGGCAGGTTCTGCATCCAAGATTCAACCAATTTGAAGTAAAAAAAAAAAAAATTGAAAATACTAAAGTGTACTTACCACATACAGACTATGTTATTCTTATTCCTTATGTCCTGCATTGTGTTTACACTGTACTAGGTGTAATAAGTAGCTTTAGATGCCTTAGAGACTCCTGGCTATATGTAGACACTATATGCTTTTTATAAAGGACTCGAGCATCCATGGATTCTGGTACCCACAGGCGTTTCTGGAATAAGCCTCCCAAGGGATGGACTTTGAAGATGATCCCAGATGATAGATACATCAGTACATCAACATGCGACCAGGAGAGCAACAGCAAGGTTTTCCCCAACCTCGGACTGCACACACCACCAAGTCTAGACCACGAATCTTCCACGGCACACAGACGCATGACCACTACCTCCAGCACTCAAAGGCACCTTCCCCATGACCAGCATGGTAAACCTGAACGTCTCAATACGGACACACGATCGCTACCTCCGGTACTCAAAGGCCCGTACCTTCCTCGTGGCCAGCGCAGTAAACCCAAACTCCTCAA
Source organism: Cricetomys ansorgei (assembly GCA_026225945.1). NCBI lineage: Eukaryota > Metazoa > Chordata > Mammalia > Rodentia > Nesomyidae > Cricetomys > Cricetomys ansorgei. The sequence continues at coordinate 22,956,404 of JAMJFZ010002869.1, forward strand.
TTAGGAAAGCACCGAGATTTAAAATAGGTGTTACGGAGCCAAAGAGAGAAGGGGAAAAGAGTAACTTGGTAAAAGTACAGGCTAAAACAGAAGGGGTGGTGACTACCCTGAGGAAATTAGACTGGGGAATGTCTCCAGGTCACATATTTCTGTAATATTGAATTATTTTCTGCTGATCTCCAAAGATTTCTTGGCAAGATGCTTCTATATGCTAGAATGTACAGTAGGCAGCCAAAGCCCCCAGAAGACCAAGCTATGACCCGCACCCCTAAAGAACTTTCAGAAAAGGGCAAGAAAATCTCCTAAAGCCTGGTGACACCCCAAGATAAGACCTCAGACCGCTGCGAGGCTGGGTACACAGGATAGGTTCCTGGGAAAGGGAGCGTTCAAGGCGGCTTTAAGGAGCTGGTGACTACCAGCCTGGTTTTGCCAGAACAATGCATGCCCACCAGATGGGGGAGAGGAGAAATGTGGCCGGCTGCAGGAACAGACTGTCTGGAGGATGGGGCGTGTCTCGGGGATACACAAGGACACTGGGGCTCTGCCCAGGGTGCTTTGCAGGTACACATGTGGCTGAGGCTGGAGTTGGGTTTCCTGGAGCAAGAATAAACTAGAAGGGTTTCATTGACCTCTTCCAGGAATGGGCACATCACTCTACGCCCTGGCACAGTGGCAAACAGTAACATGGGGCTTCTTTGAGAAAGAACACCTAAGTAGTCATGAGCAAAAGGTTCGAGTACAGGAAAGGACCATAACGCCCCTGGACAAGGCACCACAAGAAAGCACTGACTTTGAAAATCACAAAGATTCTATATCAACATATATTTATAATTATCATTACTATTTCTTAAAAAGAAGTGGACCATAAACAGGATGTACTGGTCTGAATGCCAACTCCATTATCTTCTTGTGTGGGACTCAGATCAGTAGACTCAAGTTTCCTCACCTGTAAAATGGCGGTGATAATCCTTGTCAGAGTGTTGCTTGAGGATTAGAATAGTAAGTGTTGGGGAAAGATCCCAAAATACAGTGAGGCTGTGTGTATACACTCTACGGCTACCCCTCTCCACTGTAACGAGCACTCCTGAAGAGGCATCAGAGCAAAGGAGTCTTCAGGACCCAGTGCATCCACCCAAGTTTCTGACACCACTCCAAAGGCCCAGAGCCCAGTGCTGGGCATCACGCTCTAGTCACCTCCCAGAGGCAGAGGCAGCAGGAACCGGATACGGCCCCACCTCCTGGCAGCCCACCCCTTCCCAAACTGACTGCCCAGGAGTGAAGAACAAGTCTTTCAGAAACATTTACAGATGGGGAGACAGAACGGTGAGACCGATCACAGTCTCCCTGAAGTGGTACTGGCCATATGTGGACACACGCGAGCTTCAGGGAGGGCGTATGAGACTGTGTTCTCCAGACTCTGGAATGCCGTGTGGTTTTTCCCATAATAGAAAGCTTTAAAAGTAATAATAAACAAGCCTTCTAGAACCTGACCGCCTGTCTTCAACAACTTCTCCTCCCGCCTTCCTCCTCCCGCCTCTCCCCTTTCTCACTTCCTTCCTCCCCATCCCAAGCAACCTTAGGCAACTATTTGCCTTTTCTGTTTCCTCATTTATAACACAAATGACAATCTTACAAACCTCATTGGGCTATGTGTGAGGGCATGAATAACATGCACGGATATTTACACCGAAGCACAAAACGTGCGCTCAATCAAGGCCATTCCCAGGGGCGGTGTGCTGGGGCGATGACCACAAGCCATCCTGCAAGTGCTTGTCGGATGTCACCTTGCGCATCCCTGGACAATGGGCAACAGAGGCAGCCAGTGTCACAGCCCATCTACCCGACAAACGCGGGTCCCGACCTGAGCACCCAGACATAACAGCGTGTTTTTGTGATCGTCTCTGGGTTTACTTCCCAAGATTCCAGCAATGAGCACACACTACTCAGGAGTGCGAGAATCAACAACTGCTGTTAACAACCAACCAGGGCTGGCGTGGTCTGTGGGGAACAATGGCTTGACCCCCTTAGTCACGCATCCCATAAGCACAGCGCATAGGCCAGACCCCTGTGAAAGCCTTCACAGACTATCAACTTGCAACCTTCGGAGGACAGTTAACGGGCAGCTCCAGCTGCAGGGGTAGGGGTCTGCAGGAGACGCCAAGAAGAGTCACGGGCAAGGGGATACCTGAGCAGCTCTAAGGGCACACAGAGAAATAGCAGTGGGGCTGGAGAAGGAGGTGCTGCCTTCCCACCAAATAGAAAGACACGGTGCTTTGTGGTCTTTGGAGGTGAGAAGGCGGCCATGCATGTCACTTGCCTGCAACTGTGACAGCTGTCCCATTAACACGCCATCCCCTCAGCCACAGGTCTGCCCCTATGCTCCCCAAGATGGTGCCCCAGTACAACTATGGCCTCATGTGTTCTACACCAAATGCTTCTAGCTGCAGCATGTGCCCAGATCACAAACGGGTTCAGACTGAGCTGGGGCACTCAAAGCCTCCCTCGGCAGCAGCAACGGTGGGCGGTGTCTCAAGATCTACCCTTGAGTAGCGATTTCACCCCAGAATTGCAGGCCAACTTCCAAACTCCATCTTTGCTCTGCTCTTCGGGTGCGCTTTCCATCGCTCCCTTCGGTCCTTCTGGCTTCTCTTTCCTTTACTCATGCGAAGTACTTGCTCACCACTCCATCCAAGTACATCAGGAAGTTGTGACAGTAGTCCAGGGGCAAGCAGATCCTGGAGAGGCCCCGTCCCAGCTCAGCTCAACATAGTAGCCTAGGAAGACCTGGGGTTCCTGACCCCTGTGAGACAGGACATGCACAGGCAAGCAAGGGGCGCCTGCTTCCCTGGCCACCTTCTCCCATCTAGATGATGGAAGCGGAGCTCCTCTGTTCTAAGGATGTGCTCCTGTTGATTCAGTGAGTCAGAGGCTGGAGAACAGAAAGGCTAGACAGAGCGGAAGCTTGCTGGCTACTCAGGATTGCACCTATCCACATGCCTTCCAGGAAGCCTGGGAGAGCAAGGCTAAGATAGATCTGGTTGTAACTAGTGGATACATCAGTAGCAGGGCGTTTGCTACAATGTTCTGGTACTGTCCATCCTCAGCAAGACACACACACACACACACACACACACACCCCAGCTAGAACAGGAACTGACTGATAAACACTTAACATACTCAGCAGCCATCTTTAGAACGGTCTCATGCTGTCTTCCAGGATGAGATTTTTATTTGTTTTGTTTTGTTTTGTTTTTGGAGACGGAGTCTCACTACATAACCCTGGCCGACCTTGAGCTCACAGAGATCCACCCGTCTGGCTGTTCCACAGTGCTGGTACTAAAGGTCTTCCAAAATGAGATGTTTTCAATGGCTACAAAAAAACCTGGTATGCACAGACACTAATTTACATAAACTTCCCCACCCCATGTATCATTATTATTAAAAAAAAAAAAAGAATTTGCAAGCTAAAATCCTTCACAATTAGACATTCAAAAGTTCTCTCTGGTGAGGCAGCACGTTTTTCTGTGTGGCACAGTTTCTTTCCAGCCATATCTGCTCCCTCACAGGCCACCTTGATCACAGCAAAGGATGAAGAAAAGCAACTCATGTTTCTTCAGCACTTATTTGGGGGGACGGGGGGGTGTGCCAAGGATTGGTCCCCTTTTACAGATAAGGAAAACGAAATCCTACAACCAAAAATGGCTGGCAGAAATTCAGGCCCAGGCCTTAGAACTCCTCAGAGGCATCAGACCTTTGTCCTTTGCTGGCCTCTGAGGACCACATGAGAATTGCTTATGCAGAACCAACCTCCCAGGCCTGTGGTGGCCATCCTTAGAGGCACTGCTCTGCTGAGGGTCCGCTATGGTCAGGTGGTCCCCAGAAAGCCGCCGTTTGCGACGTGAGGGAGCAGAAGTTTTCCACGGGCTCTTTCCGCTCTGATGATCAGAGCCCTGCTAAAGTCCATGGTGCCTGCTAGTCTCCAGAGCACCGGGAAGAGAGAGGAGCCCAAGGAATGGTGTTCCCTTTATCGGAAACAGTCAAGCAAGGGCACCAAGGCCAGCCTCTGGGGAAGCTGGAGAGAGTGGAGTAGCAGAGGGAACCTAACTGGGCTGATCATTCTATACCTTTAATAAACCTATTAAAATATAGCTGGAACCAGGCCAAAAAAAAAAAAGAAAAAAGAAAAACACTCTCCAAGTACCATTTGCTAAATGGGAAAACTCAGTGCTGTGATACCTACAGAGAAGCCTACCACGCAACCAGGCAACTGCCCCAGCTTCAAATGGGCCAGCGACTGAGGACAAGTCTGTTTCCTGAATTTAGCACACCTGTCTGTCATCAGAACACCTCCCCTTGCTGGCTGTTCTTCCTCCAGGCTCTGGTACCCAGAAAGAAACAAGGAATATCTGGGACTGACCCCTCACTCTTCCTCACTCCTAAATCCACCAGGTATCACATCTGCCACATGGCCTACCTCCCTTCGTTGCCATGGTAACCATAACCAGACTGCATCTCCCCTTGCCAGGCTATAGCCCCAGCTCCCTGCTAGAGACCTGGCTTTCTGCCTTCCAAACCAGCTCTTTCCTGACAACCTCCCTGTGCTCTCCAGGGAGCTCCTCCCTCTCATCCCAATCACAGTGCACCTCTTTCCCATTAGATGCCCTTCAGGGACCAGACTTTGCCCCCACACAAAATTCATCTAGCTCCGCAGTGGTCTGGGCTCTCCCATTCTCTCCAGCCTGGTCTCTTGCCAACTCCCTCAGGACCCAAAACCCAACCTACCTAGACCACTAATTACCAACAGTCACCTTCCCCAGCCTCCCAGTTTGGATGCAGGCTATTCTAATGGCCTGCAATGACAACCTGATGCTCATCAAAAGGTATCACCTTCTCTATAGTGCCTCCCATGGCCACCTCCTCCTCCTCTCATTCCCTCAAAGACCCTTACCCACCACAGAAAGCCTGCCCCACCTGCAGGGCTTGTCAATCAACTCCAAGCAACCCCATCCCTGAACCACATAGGCACAGCGCCAAGTTCTACTTTAATCCTGAGCACATGACCTCCTCTCGGAAGTAGACAGCCTGCTCATTTCTGCTTCTCAGTCTTGCTTTTCCTTGGAGGCTTTTGGGGCAGGCTGGCTGCTCTTCCAAAGACCTCAGTTCAATTCCTGGCACCTACATGGTGGCTCACAACCACCTGTAACTCCAGTCTCAGGATATCTGACACCCTCTTCTGGCCTCTGAAGGCACTGCATGCATGTGATACAGAAATAAATGCAGGCAAAATACCTATACACATTTTTTTAAAAAAAATTTTAAGTACAGCATCTCAAGCAAGTGACGGCTTAGGAGAGACCAGGATAGAGGGCCTGCTCCCTCTTGAGTCTGGGGAAACTTATTTGCCAGCCTGAGAAACAGTGGCTGCCCCAAAAGCAGGTTTCATAATGTGTGGATTTGCCAAGAATTCGGGAGGAATCTATAATTGGCTACTGTACTTCTCACACTTGTGGCTTACTCATTTGCATTCTAAAATAAAAGCCCAGGCTAACAGTCCTTGCCTTCTTCTCTGCAGGGTGGTAGCCAAGCTCACGCAGGGACGGCGGCTTTGCTAGCATGCCCGCAGCAGGCGGGCAGGGTAACGGCATGGTCTTCTTGGGTCTTGCACCAGAGTTCAGGGACACTGGGGGAATAGGTAATCAAACCCTGCACAGGAAAGTTTCTCTCCTGAATTTATTCACAGACCAGACCAGAGAAACAGGACTTTTGATGAGCCTTCAGGGAAACCCAAGGCCCAACCCCTGAATCCAATAATCCTCTGCCCCCAGAGGCTGCCTTCAAGAAGGATTTATTTCTCCAAGAAGGTGGTCACCACTCTCTCTTCAATACTTGGCCATTTTAGCATCCATCTGGGTGTGTTCAAAGCTTTCAGCCTGGGGGTGCGGGGGGCAGTCCTGATGGGTGTATGGGCTTGGACCATGCCTTCAGAAAGGCCCTATTGGGTGCATAAAGCTTACCCACAACAGCCAGACTCCGCCCCTGGGGAGACTTCCTGACTAACCAGGTCGGGTCAAAGTCCCAATGTCTCTGCCCCTCTGAATCCCTGGTCACGTACTACAGACTGGCCCACACAGGTGTCTGGGCTGTCATAAAGAGAAAAGGCTGCTGTATAGAGAGAATACTTTATACCTCAGCCCTTGGGTCCTGCCTAGTGCCTCAGTACTAAACACAAAGCAGGGCTCTTGTTCCCTTGAGAGACCCACATCATGTTCATTTGGCACCTCCTCCTCCTGAGCTAACCTGAGCAGAGAGCCATACAACTTACAGTAAATTAAGAGAGGCAAGGCAGCCACAGCTCCCCTGTGGGAGGACCTGCACAGCCTCCTGATCCCTGCTGCTGTCCCTCTTTGAGGAAGTACCTGGTTCTGAGATGTAAACAGCCTTCAAACCAAACTCCAAAATGGATGTTTAAAACTGCCTCCATTGGCACGTGTTTCAGCTGACGCCTGAAACGCCCCCTAGGTGTAAATACTTGCAGGGGATGTCGTATCCAACGCGCTGTAAATATTAACATTAGAGAATAAAACTGTTACCATTTCCCTTTCAAATGGATCCAATGTGGTCTAAATACCGCGGTGATCCGCGAGCTACCATCATCCATTTTCAGATTACATAATCAGGCCTTTCTTAGACAGCTGGAAATCAAACACTGCTCTTTTTTCTCCCGTAGACTAATTTCCAGTCCTCTTCCCTCAGAGATGTTTCAACTGTCAGGGTGTTTTATATCAGAAAGTCTCTTACTAATTATTCCACCACACTGCTGAACTGAGGGGATATATGTACATAGCTGTTCTTCCTTCAGAGACTGTTTGTGTGGTCATAAAGCTCTTAAATACGTCAGAAGTTTCTTCTGAACTAAATCACTATTGGCTATTAGTGTATACTTGACCAACATGACCAACACGTACTCAAAGCTGCCTAAGTAATATGCATTAAAAAAATTTTTTTTAGAAATGCAACTTGGAAGACATTTCCTGCATTCACAGATAAATTCTACCTACTGATACACAGCAAGACAGTTTTGGGTTTTTTGTTTTTGTTTTTTTAAAGATGTATTTATTCATTTATTTATTTTATAGGAGTGCTCTATCTGCACGTACACATGCATGTCAGAAGAAAACATCAGAGCCCATTATAGGCACGCATCCCCCAAGGAGACAACGACCAGCTGCCTCCCTTGATGATGGAAGGCTGTGTCCCATGGTCCCACACTGAGGTACGGCTCTGCAGATCATCAGCTTCTGTATGCCAGGCCAGTGCCAGTCACATCACCTGGGCTGACTCGGTCCTCACAACAATCCTGGGACAGGCCTGCCAATTATCCCATGGCACAGATTGGCAGGCTGCTCATCACACAGCCAGAACCCGAGCCGGGGCAGCCTTTTTCCTCATCTCCGGATACGCTTCCCCGGCAGGAGTGGCTGGAGCAAGAGAAGGAATTTGCTAGCACTCCCTGATGCACATCACATGCTCACAACCATGCCTGGGAAAGGTTACACACGAATGCTCCTCCAGAATAAATGGACACTTCCTGGTACACCAGAGTGCCCATAAATGCCCATCACTGATGCTACCACTGTTGTCAACAGATAGCAGGAAGAGAAATGACATCCTAGGTATATCCTGACCTGGATATACAGCAGGATCTTCCTCAGGTTCCTCAAGCTTAGGTCCTGAATGAAGGTCCTATATCCACTTAGAAGCTAGCCAAAGGCCTGCAACACTAGGTGGGAGGTATCTTGTAAGTGGATCATGCATTAACAGAGCAAACAAGCTGACCCAAACTTAACCCTAACTTCACCACCAACCAGCTGACTTCTCCGAAAGGCCACAACATCTTTAGCCTGTTCCCTCACCTCTACCTCCTCCCATATAATCAGGACTTGACAAAGGAGACATGTGGATACGGGGACTGCTAGGGCTCTGTCCCTAATCCTCTAACTCACTCGCGCCTAGCCAATGACTGCCACCCTGCCTCCCTCCCTCCAGCTTCCAGGAGCCCACATCCTGGGGTGTGTTGCGAAAGAGCCCAGCTGATTTTTGAAAATCCAGCCAAGTGATCTGGCTTCCAGGTTTTGCAGAGTCTTTCTGAGTGTCTTCAAATCTTGAAGTTCTCATGACTCTCCTGGATGCCAGGAGGAGGAGCAGCCATGACCGTGGGCTTATTTTTAGATGCTAGAGTAGAAAGCACCCAGTTTGGCTTCACTCTGTCCCCAGCCACCACTTCCTCCCTCAAATCATCATCCAAATGAACAATAGACACATCTTGAAAGACTTCAGAACCATTTTGCCTGGCACACTCTAAACAATGGCGCCAGACTCCCGCTCCACCATAGCCAGGGTTCAGGGAAGATCTTGAGTCTGCCTAGATGGGGAAGCCCTTTCTTACAGTTGCTGAGAAGGCCCTCCTAAAGTTGAACAAACAAGGGCTCTAAATATGCCTCAGCCGGCTTTCAAGAAACTCCCTTCAGATATCTATCAGCCTTGGTCTGGTTCCCGTCCCAGTGACCCTCCAGCAGCTGCAGGCAGACACAGCCTTCAAAGCAAACGGAAGAGTGGACAGCCTGGCACACAGTCAGGTTCATCTTGGACAGGGATGGTGAAGGCAACACAGGAAACCAGGGACATCTTCTTGCACATGTCATAACCTGTCCCTCACTATGGGGATGTATTTCTGAGTTTACGTGGGGGTAAATTCCGCTTTACCATCCCTGGCAAGACATAAGCATAAGGGCCAGTGTCTGTCCCTAGAATATCAACAGGTATGCCCAGGCTCTCTCAGACAGATCAAATCCGCCAACCTTCTTGAGATGGCTGTCGGACATCCACTTCAAGGTCACTTCTCTGTACTTTCCTCTCCCTCTCCTTCCTTCTATTTTTCCCTTTCCCCTTCTCCACCTACTGCTCCTTCTGCCTCTATCCATCCTTCTTCCTTCCTTCCTCTCCAGCCAATGAGCCTTTGAAGGATGGGACTGGGCACAGAGGATGGGATAGCAGGACACACAGCTGGGCACTACTGTCCCTTCATCCTTCCTAACCAACCCAAGAGCCATGACCCCTTCCTATTCCTCACACACTGTAACTCCCCAAACACAAGCAGCCCCCAGCCTGAGTCTGTACCCAGCTGGGGGCAGAAGCTACATCAGATCTCCAGGAGGATGTCACAATCCAGGTGCCCATAAAAAGCAGCCAACCACCCAAACTCTCAAGGAAGCAAGTGTGTGGTTGGGTCACCGCTCCGAAACGTGAAGGAGTGATCTGTACTCACCTGCACGACCTCTATCCCTCGCTTCCTGCGGAGAAAGCAAAGAAAAGAAGCGTTACTCCAGCAGGCAGGAAGCATCCTCTGCTGACCACCCGCACTACAGCCAGATGAAAGCAGTGGAGAGAGCAGCGTGAGGACTGCTCAGGCCATGCCCCTCCTGCCAGCACCCCCAGAAGGACCTATGAGCCCTGAGTCCCCCGGCTCACCACACAACCTACAAGAGACGCTGATTCCCAGGGGAACTTGGTTGGAGGCCTGTAGAACTAACAGCAACTATCCCACACCACCCCCAGCCCTGAGCCCTCAGCAGTGAGCTCTGGCCTAGACAGCCCCAAGACTCCTGAAATTTTCACCTGGATCCAGACACCCTGGCCTGGCTCCCAGGTCTGCCACAGCTACCACACCACCAGCCAGCCACTTCCCGACATATACTTCTCCGATCCTAGCTACTTCGGGCCCCTCCTGCCATTCCTTGGCCTCTAGCTGACCCATAGCCCTCTTGGCCTGAACTTGTTTTGGGGGATGTTGTTTGGGTTTGGGGAGGGGTAATTGTGCTACTCTAAGATTGTTCTCAGTTTCGGTTTTTTTGTTTTGGTTTTCAGACAGGCTCTCACTGTGTAGCTCTAATTAGCCTAGAACGTGCGATGGAGACCAAGCTGGCCTCTAACTCACAGCAATCCACCTGCCTCTGCCTCCTAAGTGCTGGGAGGCCACGAACGATTTTTCTGTGTAATCAATGTAGCTTTTGTGTTTCGTTATGAATTCTTTAACATACGAAGAAATGGTTTCCACCGTGGCATTGTTAAACAAATACATCGTTATCTTTATTCTGTCCTCATGCCGGATCTCACTGGTCCCCTTCCTCCCCTCGCACAGCCTCTCTTCCTGCTTCTACGCCTCACATATTCAGCCATGCTCACTAGCTCCCCTCGCTCTTCCTTCCCTCTCCTAGTGCGCAAGTACACGCCTGAAGGACTCTAGGTCAGTACCCCACGGGCATTCCTGCACGCCCGTGTATATTGCTGTGCTGTTCACAGCAGGCCAGCCCCCAGCTCCATCGACAGATGAACACATAAAGAAACACACACAGCGGAATTTAATCCTGTTGTAGAGAGGAAAAGAGACCGTGGCGTCTGCGGGGAAATGGATGGAGCTAAAGATCACTGTGCTAAATGAAAGAAGCCAGACGCGGGAAGACAAATATGTTTTCTCTCACAGCGGAGGTAGCCTGGGCTTTGTATCCTCCATCTCTTCCTCCACCACCTTCCCACACACTCCCACAGCCCACCATCCATCACACCTGTCTCATTCTCCACATGTCAGCATCTGGGTTCTGGGTACATCTCTCTAGAGCACACCACACGAAGGCTCCCTGCTGCTACCCACCCCCATTCACATCTCTTACTGCAAGCCCCAGCTCGGACCCCTCTCTGCGAGGCCCAGAGCACATGGCTGTCTCATCCCTCTCCAGGATGTGCACTTGACATCCCCAACCTTCAGGACTCAGTGTCCTGTCTGTCCATCCATCCCCTCACCCTCACCCCCCCACCGCCCCCACTCACACAATTCTCCAATGAGCCCGGATTCCCATTCTTCCAGCCCTTAGTCCCAGTATGGACTATTGTCACTCAGGGAGACATGGTAAAACCAAGACCACAGGGACTGAAATGGCCCATGTGTGTATTTAACGGAGAAAACTGCAGATGCTCAGAGACGACTGGGTCCAGGCAAAGTCAGAGGCCTGCAGTTTACGTACCTCGGCTCCTTCAAACAGGGACTGAGTAAAATTTAAAACTGTGCCCCGGGCTTGGTTCTGGTGCCCACCAGCCAACAGCTGCTCAGAAAGGGCTGCTGTCCAGTAGAGCTATAAATATGAAAAAGCAGCTTAGCTCCCAGCCCTGGCAGAGCATTCAGAGGGTAGGATAAATGCACAGCCCAAGTCCCCGCCATCCCGGGGAGTAGGCAGGATCTCCCCTCCGCAGAGGCCACCCTCATCATTCCTTACATGCTTGTCAGCTGCTTGGTAAATGCTTCCTGAGGACCAACAGAGCAACCAACACAGCAGACAGGTGGGCTAAGAACTAGAACCAGCTGGGTCAACTGGAGGAATCATGTGACTAGCCTTCCCTTCAACCCTATGCCCCAATAGAACCTGGCCCCCAAAAAACCCAATGATAGCTGATACCCACCTGCCCCCGTGACCATGAATGCACAAGGCACAGGCAGACATAGCAGCAAGGCCTCAGGCCACCCGTGCCCACGGCAAGGGGACAAATGGCATTGTGAGGAGCCCCGGCAGTCTGAGAACCTGAATCTGCCCCTGGAAAACTGTCCCTTCCCTCACAGGCAAGGGAACCTGGTCCAGGTCACACAGCCTATGTGCAAGGGAGACAGGGACTTTCTGTTGTAACTCTGGCTGTCCTGGAACTCACTCTGTAGAACAGGCTGGCCTCGAACTCACAGAGATCTTCCTGCCTCTGCCTCCCAGGTGCTGGGTTTAAAGCCAGGGGCTCAAGAGTGGACTCTTAAAACATCAACAAAATATGGACCTGATGGGAAAGGCAGGGGACAGACAGGTAGACATCACCCACCAGCCAGTTCCTCCATGGCCTCAGTTTCCCTCTGGGGAAATCTGCTGATACCCAGATGATCTTAGATTGTGGCGCTCACCTGCTAAGCCACCTGTAGTCACTTCCAATCAGTGACATCATCCCAATCCTTTAAAAGAAATGGGGAGGTCTGTAACCTTGAAAACAGATTGGATGCACGCAGTAAGAAAGCAACAGAGAAAAGTTTGGCTGACTGAAATCTTACAAGGGGCTGAGCTCTCCAGAAGGACACCCTCCCCAGGAGGCCCTTCGACTGACTCATCCAGCTCAGAGCTCTAAGGAGGATGAATGGGGACTGTCAGAGTCCCCTCTTAGTACATAAACACACACACACACCACATGGCCTTCACTGTTCGCTGGCAATATGAAGCTCCACAAGGAGGGGGAGGGGACGCAGGTTACCCCATTACTTGAAGGAGGAACAGAACGATGTTCAGAGCTTTGGGAAAGGTTCCCAGACTGTGACCCCAGGAAGGCAGGAAAAGTCCTCCATCTCCGGGCAACAGATCTTAGGCCTCTAAGACCTCCTTGTACTAGGGAAGAGGTGTGGCAGGGGGAGATCCATAGAGACCACATCTCCCACTATTTCCACCTCAAGGGAAAATTAAATAACCTACAGGGCTCAATTCAGTCCTTCATCAGGGGGCTCCACATGGGCCACAGGGAGTCCCAAAGTAGATTCAGGAAATCTTGCTGCAACCAGAAAGTCCAGAAAGAAAATCAGGAGCCCAAGGAGAGGGAGAAGAGAGGAACGTAAGAGGCGGAGGAGGGGAGAGAAGCCGGGAGCTGGCTGTCAGGTGACTCCACCACCCCAGCTCGTCACTCAGACACACCAACGGAAGGACGGTTGCTCTGGGGTGTCAGCCGCCAAACTGTGAGTGCAGGAGGAGATCAGAGCGAGTACTAGGAGAAGCCACACACCGACTAAAGAAACAACTCGAAGCAGTGAAAAGAAGCAGGAAGCTCTGTGTACGCTCCAAGGCCAGGGCAGAGCCCCGCGTGCCGGACGCGACTCCCTGGAGAACAATGTCCAGAAGGAGAATGGGTCTTTGTGTACACAGAGTGAGCCCAGCAGTGCTGAAGAAAACGGACAGAGCGAGGCCTCGGGTCAAGGGCAAGGGCGGCTCGGAGGAGGGGCTGGGGGGGCGGCGGACTTCTCCTGCGCTGAGTCCTTGACACAGCTGAGAAGACAGGCCGACGTGACCCACACACACACCCCGAAGGGCCACACGCCATCACGACAGACACTCAGACGGGGACTCTAGGCCAGTGTGAACATCCGGGTCCTTGGAAGGCAGGTCAGGAGGGCCCAGGCCACAGTGTTCGCTAGGGCCACGGGGCTGGGGGCAGCGTGGATGGCCTGGGGGTCTTTCCTCGGGCCTCCCGGTGCCTTCTACCGTGGGAAAATCCGCTGCTTTCGACAATACTGGACAAGTAATGAGAGTCAAATCCCGTAGGTCGGGGCGGTTCTCGCTTTCTTTGGTGACGTCTGCGTTTCCGTCAGTAAGTCTGGGGTAGAGGTCTACTCACAGCTCACCATCTTGCTTTCCAGCGGAACACCAACGGAGGGAAGACTCCCCAGCACCCCCAACTCCAGGGAGAGTGCAGCACCCTGGGGAGTCAAAGACTTGAGAGAGAGAGGAAGGGCGGGGCCCCTCCTTTGGGGAGTAACAGCTCTAGCTGGCATGGTGGCGGTCCATACCAGCGGTCCTCTTCCTGGTTCCTAAGCACCACTCTGGCCCATTCCTCGCCCCACCTTAGTCAACCGTGGCCACAGCACTCGCCTTGGCTGAGGAGACATGACCAGAAATGGCCTGTACCTGGGGAAGCAGCGTCCGGCTGTGACCACTGGACCTCCCAGCTAGTCCCCCTGACCTGGGCGCTGTGAGACGGTAAGAAGGTTGCAGTCTAGGAAGAAGCTACTTATCAGGACCCTCACCCAGTATTTGGAAGGCTGGGGCAGGCGGACGGTGAGTCTGAGAGCGGCCGGAGAGACGCTGTGACCCCAACCCATCCACAAGAGCAAGGGATGCGGTGACACAGGCACCCAGAGGACAGGGGCTCCATAATGTTCAGGACAGGATTATCTGGTTCAAGAAACCACAGTGCTAGAGCTAAGGGGAGACAGTACTGGAGAGCAGGCATGTCCACGTGGACTCTGCGTGGGCTCGAGCTGGGCCTGTGCTGTTTCTGTCTCTTGAACATCTGTCCCTGCACCGACCTAGGCTGCCCTGACTGACAGCTGCCCTTCAGATGGCTGTGCCATCTCTATACCCTCAAACTTTAGTAACTCCTGGCCAGGGGCATGTGAAAACACAGCCTGCAAGGTGCTGAGCAGCCATAACACCAGACCCTCCTCTCACGCCCACCCCAGAGGGTCCCCCTCTTTAAAGTCACCTAAGCCTGGCCCATACCTGGCCTCTCATGCTGTCTCCACAAATGCCTGTCTTCATGTGGAAAACTGCAGCTCACCTATAAGACCAGCTCTCACACTACCTGCACCCAGAGCCCATCCTCAGTGACTCTTAAGCTGTGCTGCGGGCCAATGCTGCCAGTGGGTCACAGGAGACCCAGAGGCTGGTCTTGATTCTGGCTTCCATGCCCACAGCCCATGCCCAGCAAGTGCAGCACTGTATTATAGCCCACTTCCCAGACTTCCAGTGCCAGGCTCAGCCTGGAGCCACCTGCCTGCCTCTTCCCTCCCTAGCATCCTGGTTCCCTTGCCGACTGCTCTGTGGTTTGGATTTTCCTATTAACAGTGCCAGGAACTGAAATGGCCCGATATAAAGACAACATATGAACAAAATTTTAAAGCCAGTACAAACATATGAATTGTTTGGACAGCACCAGAGAAAAACCAGATAAACTGGAAGCTGCCATATGTCTTTTTTATGGAGGTGGGGGTTCCTTCCCTTAATTAGAAAGTCAGCATCCTGAAGACCTTGCTCTTACTAGGTGCCCCACCCAAGGGAGGCAAGCAGGTCCAGGTGTGGGTCTCTCCCAGTGCAGTAGAAGCACCCTGACTCACCGATCCCTCAGACCTTGAACAAGCTGGTGGGGGCACTGAAAGCCGCCGTTCTTCCTTCCAACATGGGCAGAGCCAGTGACTCACCCTGCTGCCCTTCCAGAAGGAGCGGGCACCTGGGGCTACAGTGCGAGCAACCCACTCCTTGGTTTTCAGAATGGGGCCGGGATGAGCCACAGAGCGTTTCAGGATGGTTTTTACAGCATCCACAGCGTGGCCGATCCAGCCACAGAGACATCAGGTCTATCAGACCTACCCCTTCAAAGCTCCACTCCCACTCTCTAGAATAAAAAAATCCCTATTTGAAACCTGTTGGGCCCTCAGCTGGGGGAGATGGACCACAAGGAAAGCTGACAGGAGGATTGCGGACCTCCCAGATCCTGCCAGCCGACCTACTGAGACTCACAATGCAGCCTGCTCCCTGGACGCAGTACTGAGTCCCAAGAACTAATATCAGCCTGGAGAGCAAGGTAAGCTGTGAGCAAGGAGCCGGTGCTGGGAGCAAGGAGCTGGGACTCTGAGAGGGAGAAATCTACCCTCTGCGGTCCACACTTTATTCACACCCGCTGTTACAGGAGCAAGTCTGAATGTATGGAGTGTGCGCGCAGGTCACTGACACTCAGGCCATAACCGATCTGCCTCTTTGCAACCACATGAGCAACTCAACACAGCCTTCAACTGTAAACTCCCTCCTGGCCCCTAGTCCCAGGATGGCCAGAGGGGATCCTGAAGCCACGAACATTAGTGCATCTCTTGGGCTCAGAGTCTCCCCACCTGTCACCATCGCATGCTGGGCTTCTCTGTGGAACCCCAGCACACAGCAGCCCCTAAGCCACAGGTCCTACCCAAGGATGCTAACAGCCACATGAAAGGTGGGGAACACAAACCATGAGCCAGTGTGTGCCAGGAGGTCCAAGCTCACGATCCTCACCAGCATCAAAGCAAGGGTCAGAGTTGGCCCTGTCCCCCTCTCAGACAATTATCTAAGTACTTACCGAACCTCAGGAACCTCGAGATGGTAAATCCCAAGGAGCAGGCAGTGACTTTACCCACTGGTCTGGAGTTAGGGTAGAGAGCCAAGAAGCCTGGCTCTGACTCCCACCTGGCCACAGGGAGCTCTGACCTTGACCCAAAACTGCTTTCTAAAGCTACAATCTGACCCCAGACCCTGAGATGGGCAATGTATTCATAGTCTACGGCCTCCAAAACAAATGAAACACCACAGTGGATAGAGCAGCAATACAGAACCTCCCATAGTGTGGGTCAATCTGTTTGTTCTTCCTTCCCAGGATGGGAGGACTCCACCCTGGGCTGTCCTCCTCTCCAGTTCTGGAACTGTCACACTGGCTCCCAGCCACATCACCGACTGGCCTCTGCTTGTACTGTCTCATCTCCTCTCTTTGGCACTCCCTCCTCCTCTTATCAGGACCTTTGTGACTGCCCTGGATGCACCCAGCTAATCCAGGGCAATTTCCCTGCCTCGGGATCACCCCTGTGATAACGCCGTGCCCTCTGACCATGCCAGGCAGCTGGGTCACAGAGTCTGAACATGAGGACCTGGCCGTCTCTAATAGGCACGTTGTTCTGTCAGCCACAGCATCAAGCTTCAGCGGCTTTACACCCAATGACACTCAGAAGCTCCCTCGACATGCCCAGGGTGGAGAAGGGACAAAGGAACACCTGCCCAGGAACTCTAAGGGCGCCTAGAATTCAAGAAGAATTAGGAAGAGGAAACTAACATCAGATTCCTGTGGTACCCACAGGGTCAATGAGCATAACCAGACACTGATATCACAGAGGCCCCTGATGAGAACAGCAGGGCTAGAGGGGAGAGGGGAGACCTAGGTTATGGAGACATATGAACCCAGGTCTTAGGCTTTGGTTGTGAGTTGAGGAGAAAGGTGACAATCCTAACCAGAGGTTCATATTGAGGTCAAGGAAAGATGCCCAGGCCCGCCACACCCAACTCCAGGGCTCTGAAGCAGGCCCCACCCTGGACTCTGCCAAGAGCTCTGAGCGGTAACAGATTCTCCAAGAGTAGAGCCAGTTGGAACCTAAAACTGGGCCAGCACCCAGGCATACCAGGGCCCTGTGGAGGCCAGTCAAGCTCCCCATTTATAAGCCTGGGGTGGGGGGAGATAGTGACCTGGCCCCAGGCCCCATCCTGTATGTACTGAGCATCTGAATCAACAGGCAGCAATTTGGGCTGACGCCTGAGACCCTCCAGTTTCCAGAGGCTTCTGAAGGCCTGGGCGTGACCCAAACGGATGCTAGGCAAACGCCTGCAGTACCTGGGCTGTCTCATTCCTACCCAGCCTGCTCCCCAAAGTCAGATGAGAGAAAGGACAGGGAGGGGGTGAAGCTGGAGGGGCCCTACAAGTGCCAGGCATTGCTCATGCTTAAATCCCATAACCTCCCTGCCCTGCTGCATGGGACTGTCGCAAGCTCAGGTACCAAATTCAGAGTTGTTAACACTCTTGCCCAAGGCCGAGGGCAAGGAGAGCAAAGCCCAGTCTAAATTCAGGGCTGTCTGTCAGCAAGGGCGTCCTCAACCCACAACAGTGTACAGCGGCCTGTATGGGGCTGTGTACCTGCCGTTGGGCTCAGGTCTGCTGGGGAGGCCTCTGGGATACTGGGGAGAGGCTGTGTTCTAGATCAGTGGTTCTCAACCTTCCTAATGCTGCAACCCTTTAACACAGTTCCTCACGCTGTGCCCCCCGACCGCAAGATCATTTTCGTTGCTACTTCATAACTGTGACTTTGCTACCGTTGTGAAGGTAATGTAAGCATCTGATGTGCAGATGGTCTTAGGCGGCCCCCGTGAAAGGCTCGTTCAACCCCAAGGGGTCGTGAACCACGGGTTGGGAACCACTGCACTAGAAGCCAGCAGTCAGGAAAGGGGACTGGCGCGTGGGAAAGATGACAGACGAAAGCCTAGAGCATGCCACCCAACCTCCCAAAGCTTGTGAATCTGCTGACGAGAGAGCAGTCAGCTGTACTGTAGGGCTGCGGCTCAGGTGGCAAGGCCCCTGGAAGAGGCAACAGCAGCGAGCCTAAGGCTTCAGAGGACCACACTACCCAGAGTCAAGCTCCAGGGCTAGCGCCCAGCAGGCACACACATGCCCTCCAGCTCCTTCCTTCCCGGTGCTCATGCCCTGCCAGGCTCTGCAGCTGGGAGTCATGGCAACAGGCCCCAAACATCTGCAGTAATCCCTCAGATAGAGCCCCGCATAGGGGTCACAGTGGCCAACACAGCAACACCAAGAGCAGGAGCAATGACAAAAACAGGAGTATCTCACTCCGACTAGAAGAGAAGGAAGAAATGCCTGCCAGGCGTCAGGAGCAACGTATGCAAAAATCACAGGCCTGTGCACGGTGGGCCAGCAGGCAGGTCTCCAGACGGCTGCCTTGCTCCCTGTGTCAACCCTCCAGCCAGTGACCTTCTACTTCAGAAGCATTACTCACCACACCATCCTGCCCTGCCACGCCCTCATGCAGCTTCTCTTTCCTCCGGGCACTGAGGCCGCTAACAGTGCCGCCTCCCTACCCATGGTCGACATCCCGTGTCCTGCCACGGGCTGGTTCCCACACACACTGTCTACCTCCTGTTTCACCCCACACCAGACACGTTCCTTTTCTATAATCTACCACTGAATCCTCCTCCAGGAAGGCCCCTACAAAGGGTGCAAGAGCAGGGGTTACCATGGAGCCCAGGAGGGCCTGCCGAGGCCATCAGCCAGGGGCCTGCTCTGGACCTACCTCTTCTATCTAGGGCATGGCGGGGCCCAGCTGAGTCTTGCAACCCACTCGGGAAGCCAGTGCGTGTACCAGGATGGCCCCAGATGTCAGAATGCAGCTCAAGAAGGAGCCGTGAAGCCAGTCTTCAACAGGTCAATTGGATGCTTGGCTTTCCCTTCAGCCCCCTTATACCAAGAGGTCTTATTCATCCATTCACTTCTTACGCGCTTCCTGAAGACTGACTAGGCGCCAGGCAGTTTCACCAATAGAACATAACAGTGAAAACAGCAGGAAAGGTCCCTGGCCTCAGGGAGGGTGAATTAGCAATCCCTGAAATAAGTACAGGCTGGCACCATGAGAGACTGGAGCGGGACTGCTCCAGTTTGGTTCTAAAACTAGGAACCAGTGATGGAAGGAGAAGGAAAGAGCCTGCAGGGCACTGAGAGCAGCAAGCAGCAAGTACAAAGGTCCTGAGGTAGGAAAGAGCTGGCACCAGCAGAGTTAGGACCTGAAAAATAAAAAAAAAATAAAAAAAATCCCCAGTGGCTGGGCCACAATAGGGAAGGACAGAAGTAGCAATCTGAGGCCTCAGGGGCCCGGTCCTTTTATGGCTAGATTGCCAGAGGCCAGGAATTTGCCTTCCAGCTGAAGTTCATCTGAACTGGGCTTGCTGTCACTTGCCACTCGGCCATCAACTGCTCCACCAACCTGCCAATGTTAAAGACGGACTCCGGCCTCCAACCGGGCGCCACGCCAGAGTCCCGCTCCATCCTCCCGCTTCTGTCTCTCATCCCTGCATCCACAAAAAGGACTCACCGTGGTGTGCTGGCAGCCCAGGGCTAGAAAGGCAGGATGAGAGAGGCAGGTGCCTCTCAGCTGAGGAGGGACAGAGGATTCCAAGAGCACTGGTTGGCTGATTGCACATAATTAGAAAGGAAAAAAAAACACTCTTGAAAATTAGCTTCCCAAATGCAGATATAATTGCAAGTGTCCTTGCAGAGCGATTACAGCGACAGCCCAACAAATGTTTCACCGGCAGCACAAGCCCCTCCCTGCAGGCAGAAAGAACGGAGCCGAGGAAGGCACCAGGGCAAAGCTGCACCCAGACCAGTTTCGGGGAGCAGCACAGATGCCATCTTGTTCCCCATACATCCAGCTCAGGGCCTTCCCTAGAAGGCACCTGGCAACCTTCCTTCTTCCTCACAGGCTTAAATGCTACCAGCAGCCAGACAGTAAAAAGGTCAGCCTCACCCGCTGACTACCCGCCACCTACAGCCAGGTGTTGTGCTCTATGCCTCAGTCTCCCTATCTGCAAGTGTGTATGCTAGCGGTAGATAGCTCGAGCTGCTGGTGGAGGCTGAGCGAGGACTGTCACACAGGGACCAACCCCTCAGCACCACCAACCCCTCCCACTCAGTTTCCACAACAGCAGTAACCCCTCCTCAGATGCAGATGAAGTCTAGGAAGGAGAAGCAGCCATTAGGACAGACAAGCAACATGGCTGCACCCTAGACCTGCCCAAATCAAAATCCACACTGTCATCACACTGGGTCCTTGCTGGGTTCTGAAGGATAGAAAAGTGACACTCTGGGCTTCCCAGCCCACGGTTCTTAGGCAAAGTCAAGGGACGAGTGCACACAGACCTGTGTCGGGCTCACCCCCCAGCCAGGGCACTTGGCCCTCCTCAGAAGTCTGGGCTGTCAGACCACAGGTCTGGGCCTGTGGCTGTGAGGTGCGAGGACAGTCCAGCTCTCGTGAACTTCTAGTACCAAAGGGGACCTGCCCGGACCCATACCCTGAGCTCTAGAGCGCTCCTAGTAACTTCGGATCGTCTCCAGCTGCCTCGGCACCTGGACCTTCGCTGCCTGAATCACAGCAGAGGGCTCAGCCTTGCAGTCTCCTCAGCTGCCCTCCATGGGCAACAGGCTTTCATGCCTGCGACGGTTCTCAGGACAAGGCCCAAGATCCGCAATGACCACACCACGGTGGATGAGATGCTGCGTAACAGGCTCACTCCCACCCTTGCTCCCAAAGTCAAGCTCCAGGAAGACTGTTGTATTTATTCCTAGTTCCAGGATACCCCTGCCAGCCCATCCTCCCTGATGGGACCAGCAGAAGTCACGCAACTCCTCTGAGAAGGCTTGCTTTTCTCACCTTTGTAGGGGAGGGCTAGCACCACCTGAGGACAGTCCCCTGGGGAAGGAGAGCAAGGTCAGGTCTGGGATGGTCCAACAGCACTGGAGGACGCAGAGAAAAGCAGCAGTGAACGACATCCCTACTGCCACCGACTGGAAAGTAACGGAGGCTGGCTAGGGTGTCTGTGGCAGCCCAGGGCCAGCCTGCCAACGGCCATCGCTAGCCTAGAGAGGCTGACCAGAGGACACAGCTCCCAAGGTGGGCTCGTCCAGAGTCATTTCAACTGTCCTCACACTGGACCTGAGATGCGAGGACTTTATCCCCATCCTGACCCCAGGAGGGCAGTCAGGCTCCAAACCAGGAAGCCGCCTTCTGACTCCGTGTTCTCTGTCGACCGTTATGTGAAATCCACACCTGCCGTTCAGTGGCACGCTAGCATCTTGTGACGAAGGCTGTAAATGCTGGGGCTTTATGCCTGTCGTCTCCGCTAATGTCACTGTATGCGTTGAGAAGGTGTGGGGGTTGGATAAGAACGGCCCCCACAGGCTCATACATTTGGAGGCTTCGTCACCAGGAAATGGAACTTCTGAAAAGATTAGAAGGATGAGGAAGTGTGGCCTTGTAGAGGAAGTAGAAGAAGGGTGTCACTGGGGGTAGGGTTTCGAAAGCCCAGGTCAGGTCCAGTGTCTCTTCTTCCTGCTGCCTGCGGAGCAGGATGTAGAATTCTCAGCTACTTCTCTAGCAGAGTGTCTTCCTGCCCGCCATGATGATAATGGACTCACTCTCTGAAACTGTAAGCAAGCCCCCAGTTACATGCTTCCCTTTGTAAGAGTTGCCTGGGTCGTGGCATCTCTTCTCAGCAATAGAACAGTGACTAAGATAGAAGTTGGTACCAGGAGCAAAAGTAGGGTATGGTACGGTATGCACGCACACACGCTATGAGTTGCTATAAATTCTGAGAATTTCATACATTGCATTTTGTTCATACCCATGCCCCTCTTATAACTCCTCCCAGATCTGACCCGTTCCAAACCCACCCACTTTTTGTATTCATCTAATTCAGCTATTCCTGGCTAGATACTCTTGGGTAAACACTGGAGTATGTTTAACCTACCAAGTACCACACCGTTAAAGAAAACTAACTCTCCCTCTTCCCACAGCTATCAATTACCAATAGTTCCTCAGCTAGGGCTGGGACTTCATGATCACACGCTAACACCAATACTCCTCAAACTGTTCAACAAAACAGAAAGGGAGGAAACACCGTAAGCTCAGTCATAAAGCCTGAGACCAACCCTGGACAAAGGCACAGCAAACACAGAAAACTACAGATTAATTAACATCTCTGATGAATGCCTATACAGAAATCCTCAACAAACTTCTTGCAAATCATATTCAAGAGCTTATTAATGCCTGGCACTGTGGCACAGGCCTATAACTCTAGCACTCAAAGAGTTCAAGGCCAATCTGAACACACAGTGAAATCCTGTCTCAGAAAGCTAAATAAATAAATAGCGCATTAAAAGAAGATGTACTTCCTGACCAAGTCGGTCTCACCCAAGGTAATATAATGTCGTGTACATGCAAATCTGTAATAAATGCAATACAATACACAGATTTATGGACATAACCACATGGTCCTCTCAACAGACACAGAGAGGGCTTCGACCAAGTTCAGTACCTGATGAAAGTCCACAAGAAACTAGAACCAGAAAGACGGTATCTGAGCCTCACAGAGGTAAGGCCACAACGCCATAGTCAACTTTGTGCTGGGGCGGAAACCTGAAAGCGCTGACATTGACCCTCTCTGCCCCTCCACACATGACTGTCTTTTAGTAGAGTGCGTGCAATCTTGGCTAGAGCAATACAAACACATAAACAAATGGAAGGAAAAGAGAAGGAAAAGCCAAAGAACGACTGTTGGCGGACATCAGGATACTGTGGTTCAAGGCCCTGGTGATTCCACCAAAAGGATCTTAAAATCTGAGACATATTTCATCAAAGTAGCAGGGTGAAAATTCAACATATGGAAAGTCAGTAGCTTTTCAACATACCAATAATGAACTTTCCAAGAGAGAAACTGGGTGGGTGGGTGGGTGGGTGGGGAGAACCCATTCTCAACAGCTTCAAGAAAGGAGATAAAAGACCTTTACAATGAAAACTTTAAAACTCTGAAAAGGACAGTCAAGATGGCCCAAAGGGGTCACAACCCACAGGCTGAGAACCACTGGCTTAAGCAGTGAAGAAAACTATTAACAACCGAAAGCTTATGCAAATGAAAGAAGGGGCCATGTTCCAGCCCCAGCCAGCAGAGGAACTTGGCAGCTTTGGCCAGGTAGTTCTGGCGTTAGAGTCAAGGATACAAAAAAGGGGCTGTGGAATCTTCCTCCGTGGCTAAGGAATGCCACTGTGGCCAGGCATGTGTCAAGGGTGTCCCTGCATGAAGGCCCAGAGAGGACATTGCGTGAAGTTGTAAAAGTGAAGCCTGGATTTCATCGGAGACCCCAAGATGTTGAAGATGCCAGTCATGGGATACCTGCCAAGGAGAGCTGCAGACCAGCTGTGGAACCAGAGGGAAGTGTGTCAGTCAACAAAGCTGAAAGGAGTTGGAGATCGGAAGAGCACTTTGACATCAGGCATGGAGAGGCAAAAACTGGAGTTTGCCATGTTGGTTTTCAGTCTTGCTTTGATCTAGTATTTCCTCACTGTGCTCTATTTCTTCCTTTATGGAACAATAATGCATATTCTGTGCCACTGTGTGCTGGAAGTACGCCATCTCTTTTTGATTTTGATTTTACAGAGGGCTACAGTGAAGAGATTGCCTTGAGTCTCAGAATTAGGACTTCAGACTTTTAAGCCATCTTGAGGCTGGAAAAGACTACGGGAACTTTTGAAGAAGGAAGAAAGAATTCTGCATTATGATATAGCTACAGGCCTGGGGGGCCAGGAATGGAATGCGGAGGTTGAATAAGAACGGCCCCCCCATAGGCTCCTATGTTTGAATACTTGGTCACTGGAGAACGAAGCTTCTGAAATGGTGAGGGGTGAAGCCTTGCTGGAGCTGGCGTGGCCTTACTGGAGGAAGGATGTCACTGGGGGTGGCTCTGAGGTTTCAGAAGTCCACACCAGGCACAATGTCTCTTCTCCCCACTGCCTGCGGATCAGGATGTGGAACTCTCAGCTACTGCTCCAGTGCCTAGTCTGCCTGCACGCTGCCATGCGACCTGCCATACTTCCTGCCACAACGATAAGGGAACTAAACCTCTGAAACTGTAAGCAAGACCCAGTTAACAGTTTCTTTTATAAGAGTCGCTTGATCATGGTGTCCCTTCACAGCAACAGAACACTGACCAACACAGAAGGACTTTGTTTAGTGATGCAGACGCAGAAACTGAGGCCAGGGGAAACTCAGTGTGGGAGCAAGCGCAGACCCAGGTCTCTCCTTATCCAGAGCCAACACTTGTGTCTTTGGTAGGCAGCTGGAAGAAAAGCTAGAACTGAAGCCTGCTGGAACCCAGGCTGCTTTGCGAGCAAAGGATGTGCCAGGGGACATTTCCACCATTTAAAAGAGAAGGGCCAGCTCCAGGACTCCATCACCCACTGAGGGTGTGCAGGCCCCAGGATGCTGAGAGACTTTCATTTGACATCTAATACCTCCCTGGGGCACAACATGCCTGGCTGGGGCCTAGGCATCTGATGCCCATCAACGCTACATAGGGTAAGCTGCTCTGCCCTACTGGTACACAGTGGTCTGAAATCTATGAAGCACTGGCCCCTGCCGATCCTTCCAGGATCCTCCCTCTCACAGACCTTGTTCCATCCCCAAACGCAAGCTCCCAGCTGCCCTGGCACATCTTAGGGCTTTTGAGCTTATGTCTCTGAAGCCTGGGATACCCCATCCCAGCCTTTCCAAAGCTAATTCCTCCTCTCTCACTGCTCAGACAGCAGCCAAGATTCTATCTAGTCTTTGGAAAAGCCTTCCTTGACCACAATGGGGACTGCCCCCAGACTCCTAGCTCTGCTCCCCATTTTCCTGTCCCAGCTAAATGACCCCTTAACTGCTTGTTCTCTGTCCCCACCTGCCACCATAGGTTAAAGCTCCAGAGGACAGGAGGCTCCCAACTACCTACAGCTCCAGGGGATCCAATGACTGACCTCCACAGGCACCTATATTCATGTGCACACACTCAGATTATGTGTATACATAAGTAAAAACAAAGTATTTTTTCCCCTCAAGAGAGGGTTTCTGTGTGGCCCTGGCTTTCCTGGAACTCACTGTATAGACCAGGCTGGTCTCGAACTCAAGAATCTACCTGCTTCCGCCTCTCGAGTACTGGGATTAAAGGTGTGTACCACCGCCATCTGGCAATCATTTTTTTTCTTAAAGAATTTAATTAAAAAGGAATCAAAAATAAAGGAAGACGTTTTCATTCATAACCATGTACGTGTAGTGCTGTCTACCCTGGCAAAAAAAAACAACTGAAAGACTCCTAAAAACTTAATAACAAGATCTCAGCTCGAGAAGGCACAGACAGTAAGTAGATCTATTCTATAGCAATTAGAAATAATCATTCTCTATTGTACTTTATTCTCAGGGAGGTCAACATCTTTGGGAAGTTTTTTACACTTTCTCACAAAAAAAAAAAAAAAAAATTTACATATGAAATTAGATATCAGGATTTGCTTCAAACATGCCAGGGCAGTAAAATAAAAACTGGCGTAAGTTAGCACTAGGTAGATACTGGGGAGTGGGGAGCAGTGCTGAGTTTTACTAGTTTTTCTGTTGTATATGTTAGAAATTTTTATAATTTAAAAAAAATGATCAAAATAAAATTTGCGTTTCTTTGGTTTGCTTTTCTGTTTCTTTTGTTTCAAGACAGGGTCTCAGCCTGTGGCCCTGGCTAGCCTGGAACTCATTATGTAGACCAGGCTGGCCTCAGATTCATAGAGATCTACCTGCCTCTGCCTCCTGGGTGCTGAGATTAAAGGCATGTGCTACTATGCCGTGCCCTCAAAATAAAAATTTTAAAAGGCCATTCTATGGAACTGGGGCTGTAACTCAGTGGGAGACTATCAGAGTTCTGGTCACCAGGACACTCTATTAGAGATGGTATGCTTACCATGTGCCAACAGCACCAAAAGGGACAGGGCGAAAGCAAGAGGGAGGGGGGAGGGGGAGAGACAGCAAGAGAGTGCTAAGGACAGTATAAAGTATAAACATGGACTCTGTTTACACTACAGTGCTAGGTGTGGAAAACAGAAGCCAAAATGCTACATGTACAAAGACTGGGAGTCTGTGACAAGCGTACACTAAAGGGAAGAGAACACACAGGCCTGTGGTGGATGCTGTCTGCAGTGGGCTAATCTCAGGAGGAGATGGGTCTCCTCCAGCTGGGCCCTTCTCACAAGCAAATGGGAGTAAGGGTGGGGAGGAGAAGCGCTGCTGAGAAGGGGAGGAGCTCTGAGGAAGTCAGCCTCCCTGGGCCTTCACTGCGTAAGGTCCCTCCCGGAACCTTCCCAGCCTTCCTCAAGCCTCAGCTCCCCACCCTAGCTGGCATAAGACCTGAGAGAGACACGGCCCAAGATCAGCCCCCTCCTGGCTTAAGGGCCACACTGCCTTAGATGGTTTTGAGGTCAGTGATGACAATCAGCCCTCAAGTGCATCTTGGGCTAGGAAAAGTTTGGGTGAGAATAAATCAGTCGTAGCCTGCACTGTGCTGGAAACACCTCCACAAATGCAATCGGGCCTCCTAGCCCCAAACTGCCCCCCAGCTGGGTGCTGAGGACCCATTTTACAGACTTTAAGTTTGGTCATGTCCTAGATGCTAGCCTGGTTTTAGCACTCCTGACAGCCTGGCCCCCTACACAGTATCCAACTTGAGGGCCAGATTCTGAAGCCCCTCCCAGCCGTGGAGCCTCTCAGCAGGGCGAGAGGGAGGTCAGACTGAAGGTGTGTGTCCTTCCAGAACACTCAGAAGTTGAAGCCTTGCTCTTCAATGAGACAGTACTGGAGACAGGTCTTTGGGAAGTAATTAGGTTTAGATGAGATTATAAGGATGGGGCTCCCACATCAGATCCGTGCCCTTATTTAAAAAAAAAAAAAATCGGTTTGCTCTCGCTTCCTGACCCTTGAGATGCACCTAGAAAGCATGGAGAACGCCTTCTGCAGCAGCCAGGCCCGCAAGCCTTCCCTGCACTTCTAGTTTCCAAGCAGGACAACTGAATGCTTCAAGCCCCGGGCTGTGGTATTTGTTACAGGAGCCAGAGCTGACTAAAACCAGGGGAAGGGCCACATGAGCCCCGGGGTAGGCCTAGGCTCCAGGGGAGGCTGACAAGAGCACGCACAAGTTCAGTGTTGCCAAAGAACAGCAAAGGTAACCATCTTCCTGACTCATTTCCTAGACACTGACAACTCAGAGTCTGCACAGACAAGACAGAAAAGTGTGGAAGAGCTTCAGGTGCCTGCGTGAGTGCACGTGTCCGTTCTCAGGTTTGATCATAAAAACATAGAACAGGTCTGAGAACACACACACACACACACACACACACACACACACAGACTACGGCAGTGCAGTGCCTCTGAGGAGTGGTTTAGTGCAAGGGAACTTTACCCACAAGTCCTTGGTGCCCTCTCTCTAGCGCTTGTGCGCTCTCTCTCTCTCTCTCTCTCTCTCTCACACACACACACACACACACACTCACACACACACACACTCCCACAAACACACACACTCACTCCCACACACACACACTCACACACTCCCCTCACACACACTCACCACACACACTACACACACACACTCACTCCCACACTCACACACACACTCACACACATTCACACTCACACACACTCACACTCACACATACACACACACTCACTCACACACACACTCACACACACTCACTCACTCACACACACACTCACACACTCACACACACACACTCTCACACACATACACACACACTCATTCCCACACACACTCACACACACACACACTCACACACACTCACACTCTCACACACATACACACACTCATTCCCCCACACACTCACACACACTCCCACACACACACTCATCACACCTCACACACACACACTCACTCACACACACTCTCACACACACACATTCACTCCCCCCACACACACTCCCACACACACTCACTCCCACACACACACACACACTCACTTACACACACACACTCACATTTACACACACACACACTTCTACACACACTCACTCCCCCCCCACACACACTCACTCACACACACACTCACACACACTCACACACACTCACCCCCACACACACACACACTCACACACACACACTCATACACACACTCACTCCCACACACACACACACTCACACTCACTCCCACACACACACACACTCACACTCACTCACACACACACACAAACTCACTCACACACACACACACACACACACTCACTCCCACACACACAGGCTCTCACCTTCTCACTCTTGCTTTTTTCATGTGAGACAGGGTTTCACTACATTATCCGGGCTTGCCTTGAACTTGAGACACTTCAACGGCCTCCGTGCTGGGGTTACTGTATGGACTACCTCACCCAACTTCTGGTGGTTTGTTAGTGTGTCCCTTCTTCCCATCTCTCTTTTGCTTTGGGGTGAGACCTTTTAACAAGCTTCACAGACTGCCTGAGGCAGGCCCCAGACGCTTCTCAGAACTCTCACTCAACTTCACTGAGCCTGGTTTCAGTTTCCAGAGCTCTGACTTGTCAGCTGAGTAACCAAGGACCCTCTTCATGACCTCCCATGACCTCCTCTATGCGAGGGCTGGCCCTGCCCTGAGTTTCTGCTCCGGTCTGACAGCAGGGAGCACCACAGCTAAGCAGAGGCAGTGGATGGCAAACTCACTTCCCAGGACCTTTGAGCTAGATCCTCACATAGGAACTGTAACATGTCCCCACACAGCCAGACGCAGAGTGGGCTGAGCTCTGACTCCTGTTTCTGCTTCCCTGGGCAGCTCAAAGCCCAAGAGGATTCTTCCCAGCGGACAGGACAAAGGTCAGGCCAATCCTGCTGTCCATGGTGGCCACATCGAAGAAGCAGGCTGAGAACAGTCCTTCCTTCCAGAGCTTCCAAGTACGACCTCCACCTAGCTGTACAACCTGGCCGAAACTACAAAGGTCCACACCTGGGAATCTAGGCCACCCAGTGGAAGAACCCAGCAAAGGCTGAGCAAGACTAGGGAAGAATTCTAAACAAGGTCTCCTCTTCCGCTGGCTCCAGGAAGGATCCTGAGGCCCCAAACCCTAACCAGGCCCTATGGGCGCAAGCACACCCCTGCTACCTGCACACTTTGCACACAGTCCTCAGGTGGGGAGACTGCTGGGGTCTGTGGCCAGCAGCAGGCCGGTGGTCACTGCCGCCACTTTTCCAGGTGGAAATGTTTCTGGGGGGAGGGGCTTCCCTCCTGGAGGGAGGGCTCCTACAGCTCTCAAGGGACTTGCTCAGTAGCCAGATGCCAGGATCTGGCTTGACACATCATTGGAGCTGAGGCCTGGACAGGTCAATACCCACCACCACCCCCAAACCAGCAACCCCTCCAGATCCAATGACCCAGTTGATTGGTCACAGCTGCTCCTGGCTCACAGGATCCTCAGGGAACCTGGCAGACAGCTCAACTCTTCCCCAAGCAGAGCACGGCCAAATGGCAACAGGCCGATGTGTTTACAGAACACATGGACTGTTTCACTCTAAAACACTTGAGTGTCAATACCCGAAGGTCCGCACAGAAACCACATCCTTAGGTATTGGGAAGCCTCCCCAAGACCCTGTGAACGCGGCGGGAAGGTACCAACCCTTCTCCAGGGATGTCCATCCACCAGACTTCAGACTCTGGCTCTTTGGCCGTGCCTGTGTAACCACAGGAACAAGCCAAAATCAGGCTTCTATGAGGACAAAGGTGGCCAGTACCGAGGTTCTGCTTTGGGGTCTAACTTAAGGGGTGCTCACCTCTCTCCTCTTAGGAACCGTGTCCCGGCTTTAGACAGTGTGTGTGAAATCTCAGGCCCCCAACCAGGGTCTTTATAGTCTCCAAAACCGAGAGATGGTAGATGGTAGCCTTTGCCCTTACATGGCTGGCAACTTAAGTACAGAAACAGAGAGGCCCTCCCCAGACCTGGCTGCCACCTCCATCCCATCACTTAGCTCCATTTAGGAAGAGGTCAGCTTCTTTGGGGGTCCACCTTGTCACCAATGAGACCCATCCCTGACCCTAGCACACACCATTCCCTAGACCAGAAGTTCTCAACCTTCCTAATGCTGTGACCCTTTAACACAGTTTCTTATGCTGTGGTGATCCCCAAACCATAACATTATTCTCATTGCTACTTTGTAACTGTAGTTTTGCTACTGTTATGAATTGTAATGTAAATATCTGATGCGCAGACAGTCTTAGGTCATCCCTGTGAAAGGGAAAGGAGGCTGAGAACTGCCGCCCTAGATGAAGCCCTGGTTCAGAGGCAGGCTGCGGCTTAGGCTGAGATCGCATTGAATCACCATCCCTGTGAACCTGGGCCAGAGGACCCAGTAGGGCCCTAGAGCTGGCAAGCCCAGCTCTGAGCCAACTCTGACACCCACGAGCTGTGTGACTCCAGACAAGTTCAATGAGGAAACTAGGGTACTGAAGACAGCCTTCCCGGGGTGGTGACACAGAACAAATGAGGAAACACACGAAGGAACCCAGTCCAACTCTCTACACAGACTAGAAGCCAGCTGGGAGGCCTCATCTCACACCACACGGGCCTGAGAACAAACCAGGTAGACAGCAGCAGGGAAGTAGACAGATGATAGGCTGCAAGGACTACCACGGTAGGCCCAAGATTCACCTACACCTGAAGGCAGATGTTCCATGAATACTATGAAATTCTATGAAAGCTAACACACACATCCGTATCACAGGACCCAGGTTTCTGTCGGAATCCATGCACCCTCCGACTTGCAGGACTAGTCATACCTTGCCCCTTAGACCAAGCACCCCACCCCCACAGCTTACCCCACTTGCTGTAGGTCCCAGGCACCCACAGAACTGGCCACATCCCAGATGGCTGCCTCAGGTGAAGGGACACTTGCCCAATGCTCCCTGCTCATGAAAGCATTCCAAAGCCAAAGAATTCCCAGCAAGGCCAAAGCAAAGACCACTAGATTGAGGCAGAGTACCACTCACCTTGGGCCTATCAACAAAAAATAACTCATCAATGGTAGGGACGGGGTCCGCCAGCAATGGCCAAGAACAGAACTGACCCTGACTTGGCATTGTTCGGGTCTGAAGAGGGTTAATTGAGGCCCCCAGAGCTGTAAAGACAAGCATCCATTGCACAGACCTGCAAGGCCGGCCCCTCTGAGCTTGCACCTGCAAAGACCTTTGTGGCTCAAAGGTTCTAACCCACGATTCCTCTACCATCACGCACCTCCACACTTCACCTTATTACCTGTGTGACTCAGAGGGGGACAGCTCCTTCCGGGGCTAGCCTCTGGCCTACAGGAGAAAGGAGGGAAGCCTGTGTATGCTGAATACCTCTGATACACAGGTACCATGAGCAAGTCCAACCAGAGAGGACATGAAGGACCAGAGAAGACTGAAACACAGGAGTCAGCTAGCGGAGAGGTCCACTGGGAGTCCGGCCCCCAGTGAGCAAGATGCCCACTGTCCCCTGCTGTGACAGGAATCTAACCGAGAGACCTCTGAGGCTACGTTCCTGCTACTCCACCTTCCTTTCCTTCCAGCGATGCTGGAGCTGAAGCTTCAGGTAAGCAGCAACATTCTTTTGTTGTTGTTTGGTGGGAGTTTTTTTGGTTTTTCAAGACAGGGTTTCTCTGTTGTAACTCTGGCTGTCCTGGAACTCATAAAAGATCCGCCTGCTTCTGCCTCCTGAGTGCTGGGATTAAAGGCGTGCCCACCACCACCTGGCTATGCAGTGACATTCTTAGGCCAGTCAAGAGTAACAGCTCCCACTGGCTAAGCTCGGCAGAGCAGGCAACGAAGATACCTCACTCATCCCATCCACACAGAGAAGTTAAGTCTGTGTCCCAGAGCCACAGTCAGTCCCTCGGCCAGCCTACTGAGTCCCAGGGACTCCCTCGAAAAGAATTATTTCCAAGAGACTGCCAGATTTGGGAGATCTTTGTAAACAGTTTCCCAAACCGTCTAAGGATCTAGCTTCCATGGATAAGGTTCCAGGGTCCCCAAACTGGCCCCCAGAAGGAATATGAATAGCAGTTAAACAGCACGAGTGGGTCTCACGGCCTCGGTAGGTAAGGACAGAGGATCTACCCAGAATCAGGGTTTAGATAGAGCACTTTACGGACAGGACAGCCAGCCACACTGTTGGCAGGGCCCCTTGGCAGATACACATCATGACCAGAGTAGGTCTAAGTCCTTCACATCTGACACCCTCTGACAAGCAATGTGTGGCTAAGGATGGGGCTATGGAGTCACCAGTACTGACACTGACAGTCCAGAGGGACTGATCGTGAAACTTTAGAGAGGTGTCTGAGCCTCAGTCTCCACAGAGAGGCTGAAAGCAGTGGATGGCATTGTGAACATCCCGCCACACGGCAGTAAGCAAAGGCTGAGCTCCCATAGCTTTGACAAGATCTCCTGACCCCATACACTGTTCGCAGCCCGGGACAGCTCTACCACCCTGTGAAGAAACCACCTTCAGATTTTCAAAAGCCAGAATCTGGAAGTGAGCCTCTCTACCCACCACCCCACAGCTTCAGCCTTCCCCAAGGCAGTGAGGGGACGAGGTAGCCAAACCTCCTTGAACACCGTTTACTGTGTGGCTGAATTTGGTTCAAGGTGAGAAAAAGGGTGCATAAAGAACAACTTCTGCACCACACCACGCCACCAGCCAGGCTTGCTCCAGGATGGAGGCAACGGGCCCTGGGATGCCATAAGGAACATGAGGGCCCTCTGAGTTCCCTGCTTGCTATCTCTGTAACTGGGGCTAACAGCTCCATCCTTCAGAGCCTTTCCATCTCCAAAGGACAGGTGGGAGAGTGCAGGGCAATGAGGACTTTCACCCAATGAGATGGGCCCGGCCAGTACAGCTTTATTCCTTGTAAAGAAACTGACCCCACGTTGCTGGTGCTGAGAGGCCCCCAGCCGGGAAGGCTATGGCCAAACAATGGCCCTAAAAGGACTCACTCAGCTGTCCTGACCCCGGGGTGGCTGGCAGGCAGCAGGTGCTCATGGGTACCTATCCTATAAGCATATAAAGAAGTGAATGGGGTGTTTTTAAAAGGAAGACGTCGGGACCCACCCACAGATTCATTCACAGTGTCATTCCAGAGAGAGGAGTGGCCTGGGAGCCTCACTAGGACAGTGTTCCCCTCACCTCAGCAGCCCAGGCCTGGTTATTGGGTGAAAACGGGTAAGAGAGAAACGAAAGCGAAACTACTATGCAAGAGGCCTCTCTGGCCGCTGGACCCACCTGCCACCTCAGCCTTCCTGGAAACGAGTGGACAGCACACCCTGAAAAAGCCTTCGGGAGAGAGGGCTACCTAGCCTGCTGGCCTCTTGTCTAGTCTCGGAGAGGAGCCTTCGCTGAGCACCGGCCACCGGAGGCAGGAGCAGAGGCAGGGTGGGGAGGGATGGCTTGCACAGGCATCTCCCAGCCAGCTGGCCAAGTCTTGAGCTCTGAGCTCAGTGCCGTCTCCACCACCCACCACCCTCTGGGACAGCAAATGCACACCGAGGATGCTCACTTACAACCCTTTGATGTCTTCCTACGAAACTGGGTACGGACTGACGGTGGACGGATATCATGTTAAAGGGAAGGTGACCCGGCAGGAGAGGTGGAAGCAATGTGGTTTCAAGAGTCATTGGCCCCAAGGGGGAATCCTGACTCTCCCTGAATCTAAATCGCAACTAGCAAACATAGACACACCACCCACCTGGGAGAATCGGTTTCCCATCTACAATCATGCCAGGTTTACAGAGGTTCCCAGCAGTCTCTGAGATCGAATGTGAGCTAGTCACATACAAGGGAGAAGAGAGGAGGTAAAACACAGCACTTCGGAGGCTTGGCAGCCACCTGCACAAGCCAGCCATCCTAGCTTCCCAGCTTGGGCCAAGGGCATCTCGAATGCCACACAGTCTGCTGCTGAAGAGTCCAGAGCTACAGAGGAAAACACCCTGGGGCTGTGCCCTCACGGCTTCTCCAAGTCTTGAGCCTCCTCAGGTATCTGGTACTGCATGTGGCCAGGCCAGGCCCCAGGAACGTCTCCTTCCAGCCCCCGACCCCCACCCCCAGTGCGTTCCAAGGCAAACCAGCAGCAGAGGCTAGAAATCTTAAAAGATTTGTGAAGAACACCGTAACCTGCCTGGTGGTCTTGCCTTGCCTCTCTCCCATGGATGGGGCTCCAGCAAGGCATCAGATGACCTCTAGCTTGTGGTAGACCTAGTGTAAGCATCAAGGACAAAGAGCCCCAGACACCAAGTTCCCACAGCCAAAGACTATGTGCACAGATCACCTGCCTGGGAATCTCTGCTTCCAACATGCCCATATGGGCAAAAGGCCTTGCTCAAGAAGCAGGGACCTGCCCAGCGTTGGTTTAGCCTACTTAACCCAGTGCTGCCTACATGCAAGAGTCTTGTTGGGAAATGACAGTTTGCATCTTCAAGAAGGATTACCAGGGCATTCCACAAGAAGATTCCCAGCCCGCTTTCCTGGAGAAGCTCCACCTTCTCCAGGCTGGCTGGACGAAGATGAAGATAGATGTGTGTCTTGAACCCAGGTGCCTTTTAGTTGGGCAAGTTCGGCAGCAAACCAACGACTACCAAAAAGCATAGGCATCAGTTGAGTCTTCCATCAACCCCAGGCTATGGCCAAGGTCAGCTGGCCTGGGGCCCACCCGTCCCAGCCCTGGGACCACAGCTGCTGACTTCCTGAACACAAAGGCTGAACTGAGGCAGACCAGAGGGAGCATGCCCCTCCTGTCCTCAGTCCCCAGAGCATGACGGCAGGTCCTTCGAATGGTAGAAAGGTCACACAGACACCCACACGGTTTCTATCACACTTATAAGAAACAGGCTCTGGGTGTGGACATCAAGCTGCAATTATACTCAAAGCTGCCTGCCCTCTTTCCAAGATGGCTCCCTCCAGTCAAGTGGAACTCAGAGCTGTGACCAAGGCAGCCAGGTCTATAGCTCCTAGGCAGGGAACCCTGCCCATTCTGTGGGCCTTTCAGCTCCTCCAGGGAGCTCCAGGGAGCTCTTGGCCCTCCTCATTGGATACTACCTCCCCAGAGAGACCTCTGACCAGACCATTAAGCGGCCTCAACCACCCCAGCACAGTCCTTTCCAGTTTGCAGACATCCAGGTTCTCATTGGCACCTTGCAGCGTGTGATGTGTACCAAGTGCTGGCTCACCCCCCACATCCACAGGCACCAGTGGGTAAAGAGCAGAGCCCAGCACAGGGGCGCTGAGCAGATGCTCCGGATTTGCTGAGCTAATGAATGAGCCCAACCCAGGACTTACTTATCCCTTTCTCGTTCCACATTTCCCACCTCAGGTGCTTCCCTCCTGACTCAGAGTACTTCAGGGTCACAAGGAGCTCTAGGTGAGCCACAAAGATACACAGGGGCTTCTAAAAGCACCAGGCAGCTCCCTGACCCCTATCGGACTCCTTTGAGTACCCATGTGCATTGTTGTAGGTATTGACACCCCAATTCTCTCTCTTCAAGGAACCCACTTTTAAAAGAGACAGACAAGATGCAAAGCAAAGCAGTCAATGGGAAGACAAGGCTAGCATTAGGGGTGGGGGTGTCTCAGAGCATCACTGAGGAGCAGATGGAGTGGGAGAGGAAAGGCACCTCCCAGAAGCTCTTGGGGAAGGCCTTTGGCTTGTGTATCCTGATTCACCCTCCAGGGACAACTGGTGGCTTAGCAGAGTCCATTAGGTGTGCCCTGGGACACTCTGAGCAGTTCAGGGCTGGGCACCCAGCATGCAAGGCCTGGAGTGGGAGGAGGTAGTTAAGGAAGACAATAGAGGTACTAAGACAGGAGGTTTTTTGGTTTTTTTTTTGTTTGTTTGTTTTTTTGGGTTGTTGGTTTTTTTTTGGGGGGGGGGGAGTCCCTTCTGGGAACAATTCTCAAATCTTCACAATCCGGAGACAGATCCACCCTACTGAACCTTAAAAGCAGGTGGTGGGAGGGTAGTGTGAGGTGGGGGAGGGGGGAATATCACAGTCTGCAGCTTGGCACCATAAGGGGCCCAGACACCAGCCTGTGAGGCCCTGCTGGGGAGACGCGGGCCACAAAGGCTGCTTTCTGAGGAGGCTCAGAGCAGGCAAGACAAAGCCCCAGACAAATTCAAATAGCCCAATGGGAATGTCCAGACCTGCTCCAATACAATTATGCCCTCACTACAGCTCCCAGAAAGGGCCTGTTTGCTTGGAGACTTTAGTTCCAGCTGATAGGAGGGGGCACTTGCCTTAGAACAGGGCCTACTGTGTAACCTTGTACAAGCCTCTTTACCCAGCAGGTCTTGGTTTCTCTCTCCAAATCTTCCCTAAGACCCTGCCACACCTCTAGGACTGCTCTCTAGGAGCACTGGAGATGGAGCTGGGGTAGGCCCAGTTCAAGCAGAAAGGAAGAAGGTTCTCAAAACATAGCTCTTCCAGAAAAGGATCTACTTTCTAAATTGAATATCACTTTTTAAAAGGATGTGCCACAGCAGTCTCTCGGAACCCAGTATATCAAGAAGACGAACAAGATCAAAACCCCTCCGTACATCCAACCAATCGAGAACCACACCACAAAGCTTCTGCTGAATGCCCCAATCCTGCTAATTCATGTAAGAGAAACCAGTGGAGGCTGGGAGACCTGACAATTAGGAACAGGACGCCCAGCTGCGTCTGCTGCCTGTGGAACCTCTCTCAATCTCACTGCAGGTGAGAGAAATGCAAACCCAGAGCAGCCTTTCTCACCCCTGCAGCTGGCCAGGCACTGTGCAGGGGGACCATGTGGGTGTCCCCTCCCACCCTGTCACCCTCTGGAACTGAAACTGTTTCAGAACAGAAAAAGGAGAGTGTCAGTGACCTCTGACCCAGCACCACTCACCTAGCAATGCACATCCAGGCAAGGCATGGGGCACCCCTTGTCAAACTGTCTAGGCCAGCAGAAGCCAACCCCAGAAGAAGAAAAATGTTGTGTGTGTGTGTGTGTGTGTGTGTGTGTGTGTGTGTGCAACAAAGGAAGCAGCAATGTGGAATTTCTCTAAGACACACAACCCCATGCACTAAGCAACTGTACCACTGTAAGAATGAAGGCTGGCTGTGCACACCCCTTTGGTCACATCAACACCCACAGAGACAGCCTACTGAGTTCCCTGAGCAGCTGGACTCAGGGCCAAGAAGAGACAGACTGGCTTTTTGTCGTGTACCTTGGGCCCTCTGGATTTTGCAGCATGTGCCTGTATTTTCAAAGAAATTGAACATGTTGATACACACCTTAAATCCCAGCACTGGGAAGCAGAGGCAGGCAGATCGATGTAAATTTGAGGTCAGCCTGGACTACAAAGCAAATTCTAGATAAGCCAGGGCTACATAGCCCAAGATGGCTTTGAATACTCTATGTAGCCAACCTTGAACTTCTGATCATCCTATCTTCACCTTGAGAGTGCTGGGGTTACAGGAGCGCGTGTGCCATCACACCCAGTTTTATGTGGTGCTAGAGATCAAAGTCAGGTGCTCACACAGGCTAGGTAAACAGTCTACCAACTGAGCCACATCTCAGGCCCTAAATATTTAAAAAGGAGAAAATGGGAAATGTTAGTAACAGGATTGTTAGTGAGGATGGCATCTTCACAAAGCACAGAATGAGTTCTTCTGAATGATCAAACCAAAACTGAGACTACCTCCTTGCATTCATAATCTTCTCAGATTCTGTAGGTAGGAAGGAGGCTGCAGCAGCCTGCCAAAGGCAGGGGCTGTAAGACCCAGAGCTAATTGGTAAAGGAGAACGAACAGCCACTAGGCAGGGTGAGCCCCTCTCGGGCCTGTCCCAATGAGCTGAGTTCAATTCCACAAACCCGTATCACGGACCTTACCAGCAAACTGCCAAAGCCAAGATCACTAAATCTACAAAGCCAAATGAGCATCACACAGATGTTCAGTTGTGAGGCCAGACCTGGAAACCTAGGCAGTTTTATCACAGACCGGAGGTCTGCCCTCAAAGCAGGCCCAGTGTACACCGAGGAGCTGGAGGGAAGGGCTTATTTGCAAGGCTGGGTTACATTTTTCATGTGTTGCTGTAAAGTGAACCAGACTCAGGACGCCTCCACAGCTCAGAGACCCACAGCAAAGCCAGCCACTAAAATATAGAGAAGAATGCCGAGCCACAGAACAGCATCATTCAGCCCTGGTAACAAGCCTCTTTTCTCTTCCTGCAGAATCTCCTAGAATACCAGCCCAGAATACTAAGTTATTTCAGCAGAAAGCAATCTCCAGATGGCCTTGTTTTAAAGGATAAAATAGGGCTGGGGGTATAGCTTAGCCACACTTGCCTATTATGAATAGGTTCAATTCTCCAGCATAAACACAAAGGAAGACAGCCAGGTACACTGGGGAATGCCTATAATCCCAACACTGAGGAAGAGGTTGAGGCAAAAGGAACTCAAGTTCAAAGCCAACCTGGGCTACATAGTGAGACTCTGTCTCAAAGCAAAGGGAGTGGGGTAGGGGTGGGAAGGGACAGGCCCAAAAAGCACTCTCCAAGACTAGGTTACTGTTGACACAAAATTCTAAGCCCCATGAATGCAGAGGCTTCAGCACCACTTCACCCCAACCCACTGCCTTATCCCTGGCCTGGACTCTAGGACGTGCTCGGTACACTGCTTATGTGTCTTGACTGACTCCTGGGACTCCCTTCTGGGATCTGGATCAATAGGGCCCTGGTGGGTTAGGACACAGAGATAACTTGGACTGAGATGTCCCCATTGAACATATTTCCCAAAAGCTGAGCTAGACCAGATGGCCTCCAGGTCTCTCGAGGACAAGAGCCTCCGAGACATGCTGCCGGAGCATCCGAAAAGACCCAGCTTAGCCCGGCAAGGGAAAGACAGAACAAACAAGGAGGCTGCATTCTCAGGCAAGAGACCTAGGCTGAGATCACTGAAGCCTTCCAACTGGTGGCACAGTCCTTCACAGTTCCCAAGCCTCGGTTTCCCCACTCCTACTAGAAAGCGTGCGTCAGATAAGACACATGAAAACACTTCACTAAAATCTACAGTGGAGGTCGTGCTGTGGTGGTACATACCTTTAGTCCCAGCACTCAGGAGGCAGAGGCAGGAAGATCTCTGTGAGTTCGAGGCCAGCCTGGTCTACAGAGTGAGGCCCCATCCTACCAGGACAGGTATTTACTTATTTATTTATTTACTTAGTTTTAATTTTTCAAGGCAGGGTTTCTCTGTTGTAACTCTGACTGTCCTGGAACTCACTCTGTAGACCAGGCTGGCCTCAAACTCACAGAGATCCATCCACCTGTCTCTGCCCCCCAACCCTCCGCCCCGAGTGCTAGGATTAAAGGTGCATGACACCTCAGCCCAGCCAGGGCAGGTATTTAAGAGGTTGGCTTTTGTACCCACCTATGATAGGTAGGGCACCTCCCAGGATTTGGCTCCAATTACTTATGGAAGGGCCCTGCTCCCCCTCTGCAGGAAAAACAGAACATGTTACATTGCAGAGGGCACAGCTCAGCCTTGCAAGGAAAGTGTCCCCAGAGACATTGAGCAGCAACTGGACCCTGGGACGTTTAACAAGAGTAGGAGTGCCCGAAAAGACAGGCTGTGCTTTCTGATCAAGTCTCAAGGTCTCCACCAGGGTGGACTGTGAGCTTTTAAAGGAAAGGAGAAGTATGGACCCTGCCCCCGCTGGCACCCGTTTCCTTGTCTGTAAAACAAGGGCCAGACGAGACCATCTCTTCTGGCTGAGATAGGACTTTAACAAGCCTGACTGTGAACTAAACCATCATCTCGGGGCAGTCAAGCAGTCCTTCCGGTACAGGTGCTGCTCCAAACTTTTGGAACAGAGTTCAAGTCATTTCCCAACATCTGGGGGCCCTTTTCATCAGGAAATTCACAGACAATTCACTCTCCATCAACACAGAAGCACTGCACCCCCAGCTTCTGAATGTCAAGAACAGGACGATGCCCATTCACAAAGTCTCTGGGGCCACTCAGACCACTCCAGCATTCACAATAAACAAAACACTGTAAAGAAGGTGGGGGTGGGGAGGGTCATGATCTCAACAGTTGTTTAGTTAATAATGTGGCCACCAGGGGGCACTGCCCTGAAAGTAAAGAAGCAACAGAAAAAAAACTCTTTCTGGTGTTTTCTTTTCCTTCTTAAGCTTCAGCTACAAAGCATCCAAAGCTATGCTAATAAAAATACACATTAGGATTCATGGGCTGCTAGAATGGCCCGGAGACCTTCTGCCATCTCTCTGAAGCCAATACTCGGGCAAAAGAAGGCAACCAGACCTTGAATTCAACAGCTCTTCCTGAGAAAGGAATGCTCAATAAAGGCTTCCCTAAGATGGGCTGACACCCTGGGTGCCCTGGGTCCCCCTGGCAGATGGGCTAGCCAACCTGCAGGTCTGGCAGTAAGTCCCAGCTAGAACTGTCTTGCTGTAGCCTGCTAGTTACAGAATAAAACATCCCAGGCCAAAGACAAGCCTCAGGTGTAGACAAAGGGTACACAAACCCATGCTGCTGTCAGTAAAAGGGAACAAGGGGGTCAACTGGGGTTTCCCAAGAATTATATTTCAGCAGGGGGAGCTCTGGACCCCTCTCGATGGAACTGCACTTCCAGAATATGTCAGAGGGGCTTCTCCAAATTTCTCTTATGCCTAGGCGTCCTTTTCACACTGTGTTTATTTATGGTACAAACGTCCAACTGTCCTTTAAAAAAAAAATAATGTTCCATAAGCCCTGGGCCTTTCCAAAGCTCTGGCTTGGAGTTCCTCTTGATTTCCTTGTGAATTCTGGCCTGTGTCGAACGCCCTGCCGATCATGAAAAGTCTGCCTTCTCCCAAGAAGCCTGATTGGGAGACTCGGCCAAGCCCACAAGGGGCCCAAGGGATGCAGAACCAGGGCCCCTTATAAACAGGCATCATCCCTCTAGCCTTGGTAGAAGAGAGCCTGTGAGGGGACAGAGAAGCAGCAGGCTCCCGGACTTTGATGAGAAGCAAGGTATGCTCAATAGAGGCTGTCAGGCCTGCCTCTATGTGCCAGCTCAGACTGCTACTCACCTCTGTGCACCAAAGAATAAGGAAACCCAACTGTTCGATTCTCCAAGATTTTGGGGGAACCACCAAGGATGAAAATACAAGTGAAGTCCATTTTCAAAAGTCAAATCTACCAAATCTACACTGCTTAACAAAAGGTTTCAAAGGTTTCCACCCAGAGTTTGCAAAAGGCTTGTTTGGGGGCACGAGGGGAGGAGGGGGTGGAGGCTGGATTCTGAATTCTCTGGTTTTTATTGAGAAAGGGCTGTAGCCAACAGCTTTGCAAAGAGCTTGCAAGGCACACCTGACTCAAGGCACTGGGCACTTCTGTACCGTATTCAGAACAAGATCTATCAAAGCCCCCTGTCTCTGCCACGGAAGCACCGTCAGTGAGAACGAGGTACCCAGCCCGGATGGCATTAGACGATTCTACCCTACCTACCCATCACTGTCTATGCTCTGCCACTCCTTAGCCCTTGGGACCACAGGCAGGTACCCCACCTCTTTGCTGATAGATGTCCCCCTTCTCAGACACGTGGCCCAGAATCACCTCCCTGGCTAATTTGCAAGGCTGCTGAGAGGCTCTAATGAGACAGCAAATCACCACAGACAAGCCATGTATCGCCACTCGTTTCAACTGGGCTTAAACCCGGTTGATATGCAATGACAGCTTCAGGAACTGTGCACACCCGAGACACGTAGTAGGCACAAACGCGAGTACCCTGCTCCACTAAAGGGAAGGAGAGGGAGGAAGAAAAACACACCGGTCCAAAAAGTACCCTCCAGCCCCTGACTGACGGCATGGACTCCCCGATTTCCCGGGTCCCACAGCCCCGGACGCCCGAAGAGCTCCCGGCACGGCCTCGGTGCACCTGAGAGCCGCGGTCCGAGCCCATCGTCCACGGCGGCCACGCTCCCCTCGGACTCGGTCCGCGGCCCCCCGCGGCCACCTGGCTGCTCAGCAGCAGCCTCGGCGCGGGCCGCTGCCTCCCGGATCGCCGCGGTCCGCCCGGCGCCCGCCGAGGGCGGCCAGGCTCGGGCCGCGGGGGGTCCCCGCGCCGCGTCCCTCCTCACCTGCACAGCTCCGCGAAGGCCTGGAAATTGAGCTTCTTGACTTTCTTCTCGCTCAGCCAGTAGCCAACTCTCTTCCCTTTCAGGAAGGTCTGCATCTTCTTCCTCCTCGGCCGGGGAGCCTGGGTCCGGAGGAAATCGCCCGCAGGCCGAGCGTGTGGGGCCGGCGCGCGCCGCGAGCGTGCGGGCACCTCCTCCGCCGGCGAGGACGCGGAGCGGGCTTCAGCGCGCGGTCCTACCGGGCGGGGGGCGGCGGGCGGGGCGGGGCCGGGGCCGGGGCGGGGCCGGGGGCGGGGCCGGGGCGGGGCGGCGGCCGGGGGCGGAGGCTCAGCGCGCTGCGCCACTGGACGGGCCCCGCGGGGTGGGCGCGCACCGCCGCCGCCCCGCCCCCTCCGCCCCGCGGGGCCCGCCCGCTCGGGGACGTGCGCCCCGCAGCACCGCGCGCCGCTGGAGGGTTCCGGGGATCCCGGGCTGCCGCCCACGGCCACACCCGTGCCTCGAGCCTGAGCAGGAGCACGGCCTCCTGCGGCGCCGGCTTCCCCGCATGTACCTCCGTGGAGCCACTGGACCCCCGCGGGGGCCGCGAGCGCGCGCGCGCGTCACCGTGTCGTCCCCCCCCCGCCCTCCCTGCCCCGGCGCCCGCGCACACGCCGCGCACACGCGGGGGGCCTGGAGCGGAGCTCCGGGAGGAGGAAGCGGGGATGCCGCCAGGGGGCGCCGCTGAGTCTTAAAGGCGCCGCCGCTAGTGGTGGTGGGGTGATGGATGGTGGCCAGCGCAGAGTGCGGGGTGAGGGAGTCGTCGTGTGGGCGCCTTGTGTCTGTCTTGGAGGGTGGCCAAACCACTGGGCTTCGTTGCTTCTCAGCAGCCCGGCGGGACTGCCCCCGAGGCAGTTCCTTGCAATTGCCCTGTAATATCTCCACGACTACAGGGTCACACTCTGGGGTCCCCTTCAACGGAGGGAGGGAAGGAACAGGGGCTTAAAGCAGCCAGGGTGCACGGAGCATCCTCAGGAAACACCTTACTGTGCCAGATGAAGAGGCGTAGGTCGGCGTCTGCCTCGGTGCCTGGTTTCTCTGAGCCACCTGCCCTGCCCAGGCTCATGGGGCAGTACTTAGCCTTCCAGCTATCAGAATGCTCCGGGCCTAGGGAGGAGGAATTGGAGGCTCTCCCCAGACACAGGCAGGGCAAATGGGTTCCCGTGGGAAAAGAAGAGGTACTTAAGCTGGCTTTCGAAATAAAGACAATTTTTCAAGGTCTGAGATGAGAAAAGGCTTGGATCGAAGAGGGAGAAACGAAAGTTGTTAGTAGAATGGCAGAAACGAGCCTTGGCCGGACTTGAGGAGTCAGACGGAGTCCTCTTTCAGCGCAGATCCTGACCTTGGGCGGTGTCCTTGGCCCCCTTGGTTCAGTTTTAGCAAGAATCCTGCTGAGTCAGAAAAATT
This sequence comes from Cricetomys ansorgei, assembly GCA_026225945.1. Taxonomy (NCBI): domain Eukaryota; kingdom Metazoa; phylum Chordata; class Mammalia; order Rodentia; family Nesomyidae; genus Cricetomys; species Cricetomys ansorgei. Next base: position 23,000,023 of record JAMJFZ010002869.1, read on the forward strand.
CACCATCCTTGGTATCAGATCACCACGGCCTGCCTACAGTCAGAATCCCGTCAAGTGGGGCTGTTGAGATGGATCAGCAGACAAAAGCCCATATGGCCAAACCAGACGAACAGAGTTCAATTCTCCAGGACGTGCAAGGTTGAACCAACTTCTGTGTTTTCCTCTGACCTACACCCATGCACCTGCACAAATAAATAAATGTAAATAACAATAATAATAACCCTATCAAGTAAATTGAGACAGAATCCCAGGAGCCCTGTTTTTTGTTCAGTAATTCTCCACCCACGGATGGCCTACTCTGCTCCTTGGCAGTTGACTTCTCCTCCTCTTGTAGCGAGAGTGGAACTCTGCTACTCCCCTGTTGTGGGGACTGGGTGCTTCTTTAAATAAAATCTAGCGAGTTTATTTTTTCTTTAATTGGAGGAAAGGGTGAGAAAGGGTTAGAAGCAGGGTGCCCAAGTGGTCCTGGAAAGCAGGGACTTTGTATCCTGGACCATGGAAGCCAGAAGGCAAGGTGTGGCAGCATTAAGGTTCATCTGTGTGCCTCAGGAGGCTTGTTTCTGTGGAACATCGTGTCAGCCTAGGACTGAGGGAAGAAACGGGGATGGGAAGCCCGAGAGAGTGAAAAGAAAGGGCTAGGGAGCAAACACACGGACTACGTACGGTAAAGGTTGAAGTCAACAGTAGAAATTCCCACACCCTGGCACAGACTGTGGTTTCTTAGGAGCCCTGTGTCTGGATACTTGCTGGAGTTCCTTCTTTCCTTCAGCAGACACAGGGAATCCAGGATGTGGCAGGGTAGTGCTGGCCTTGGAGTCCAGAGATGAGTAAGGCACGAAAGCCATTGACTCCTGGAGCATGTGATGAGAGCCATGTGAGAGATGCAAGGGGCAGAGCAGTTTGTCCTGCTCTGCTGAGTGAGGAGACCGTGACATTGAAGGATGAAAAGAAGTGCAGGGCTTGGGGCAGTTTTCTAGATGCTGAGCAGAGGGAGTGTAAGTGGTTCAGAGGGCGAAAGGGCAAGAACATGGATCCAGTTGGGAAACCGCAATGAGCGGGGAGGTGGGGGGGCGTGATGGGGCTGGGGGGCCAGAGGATGGGGAAGACAAAGACGACGGGGAATGGATCATGGGCCACCTCCTAATGTGAGCTAGACTAAGTTCCTCTGTTGCCTTAATCTGTAACACAAATAGGAAATGCCCCACCTGGAGTTTCCCAGAAGGCTGAAGATACTAGCAGGGATCTGGCCTTCAGGGCAAGCATGTGCTAGGTCCTACAAGTCTCCAGGCTCACAGAAAACCTTCCGAGGCCCAGCCTTGGGGCTTGCTTTCTTCCCTCCGATCAGACCTCCCCCAACCCTTCTTCTGGTCTTCTGAACTGCAACTAAGAAAGGCTTGTCTCCACTAGGAGTTCCAAAGTGATTGTGGAAGCCCACCCTCTTGCTGAGTGACCCGGGAGGTCCCTAGCCATCAGGGCCTCAGACCCTGTGCTCTGAGGAGCAAGCCCTGTTCTGCAAAAGCACTTCGGGATGCAGAAGAGCGGTGGCTGTGCTGTCTACAGAGTATCATGCTCTGACAGCGTAGTGGGGCGGGGTGAGGGTAGTGGTGTCCCTCGGGCAACAGCTTCAGGGACACCTGTCTTACTCCGGCTACTCCAGCACTTCTCTGCCTCTTCCGTCCTCCGTGTGGGAAAGGGTGGGGATGCTTGGCTGGAAGCACCGTGCTAAGGATTTGAACAGGTCATAGAGGCAGACACCTTAGGGAGGTGATGTTTGAACAAAAGTTCAACAAGGGTGAGTGAGTTAGTCAGGCAGATACCTGGCTGGGGTGAGGCCCAGGAACAGCAAGTACCTGGAGGCGGGGCTTGGGTCTGAAGTGAGCTGAGGAGGGGGTGGTGGGGAGTGGCGTGCCAGCTGACAGAGGGCCGCGGGCCTCCTCCTCTACACGGAATTGGAATCTCACGGATGCCGACAGGATCTCGTCTGGTTTTACAGGGTTCGCCTGGCTACTGTGTTGAGCCCGCGGTCAGGGAAGCGAGAATAGGGGAGAGAAAGAAGCAGGAGGCTATCGCAGGAACCCAGGCTCAGCAAGGAAGGTAGTGAGACACGGGTCAGACTCAGAGCTAGAAGGAAAGGCCAGGGGTGTCCAGTGTGCATGGTACGTGCAACTGCAAACGAAAAGGAAAGCATACGTGCTTTGGATCCTGGCCTGAATGACTGCAGAGTGGAGTCACCAACTGTGTAGACAGGGAGACAAGAGGAGGCACCGGTTGGGGCCCCAAGCCAGGAGTTCTTCTACCAGCTATTCAGTGGAGAGACAGCACGAAGGCAATCCGATGAAAGAGGCTGGAGGCGGGGCCAGTGACTCAGGCTAGAGATAGCATCGGGAGGAGTGGTGCTGGATGTTACTCGAAGCCACAAGACGGGGTGAGATCACCTAGGGTGTAAGAATAGGCAGAGAGAAGGTCAAGGATGGAGCCCAGGGGCATGGTTCAGAAGCCAGGAGAAGCAGAGGAACCAGCAAAGCCTCGAAGAAATAAAAGGAAAGCCAGGAGTGTGTAGTGCAGGGAGCCAAGACAGGGGGGACATTTCTGGTAAAGGGGCCACCGGCTGGAGGACAGAACCAGGACTGTCGGTGATCTCCGACTTGATGGCGGAGGGTCATTGGTGGCCCTTGGAAGGACGGATATCAAAGTGTCTCTCAGATGTGTTATTTAAAAAAGAAAAACTACTCAAGTTTAATAGAAAGTCTGTAGTAGGCTGCTTTTCTATTGAAAAAAAATCAAGGTAAGAGGCTGAGGAGCTGGCCCTGTGGTAAAGTGCTTGCTTCACAATCATGAGGTTCTGAGTTGGATCCACAGCGCCCATATGGTAAGTTGGGTGTGGTGAAACACATGTGCAGTCCCAGGGCTAAGGAGGCAGAGGCAAGAGGAGCCCAGCCCCACCCCTGGGCTCCCTGGCCGGCCAGCCTAGCCTCACTGGTGAGCTAGCTCCAGCTAAGAAAGAGACCTTAGAGACCGTGTCTAGCTGGGTGGTAGGGACACACACCTTTCATCTCAGCACTCAGGAGACAGAGGCAGGTGGATCTCTTGAGTTGGGGCCAGCCTGGTCTACAGAGTGAGTTCTGGAACATCCAGGGCTGTTACACAGAGAAATCCTGTCTAGGCGGGGGGAAAGTCAGAGCAATGTGAGCCCTGATATTTTTGTGTGAACAGAGGTAGTCTCGTTCCTGAAAAGACATAAGAATACAGACTGGGTGAGAAGAGCTTTGTGTTTGCTTCATATTTATTGAACTATTAAAATATCCCAGACAAATGACTCAACAGGTAAAGTGCTGGGCTTGAGCACGAGGACCTGAGTTCAGATCCCAAGCACTCATAAAAGAGCTGGGTGTGGCGAGGGGTGTCTGTAACCCCAGCTCTCGGGGGCGAAGACAGGAGGATCCCTGGAGTTCGCCTGACAGCCGGGCTAGCCAATTGATGAGCTCCAGGTTCAGTGTAGAAGCTCTGCACCAATAAATGAATAAATAGATAGATAGATAGATAAAAATAAGAGGAGGAGGAGGAAGATGGAGAGTGATAAAGAGTCAATCTTTATCACTGACACATGCACACACACCACACACACACAGCAACACACACACACACCACACACACACACACACACACCACACACACACCACACACACACACACACACACCACACACACCACACACACACCACATACACCACACACACCACACACACCACACACACATACATACACCCACACCAAAACACACCACATACACCACACATGCAGCAACACACACATACACACACACATACACACACCACACACACACACCACACACACACACACACACACACACCACACACACACCACACACACCACACACACACCACACACCACACACACACCACCACACACACACACCACACACACACACACACACACACACACACACCACACACACCACACATGCAGCAACACACACACACAAACAACATACACAACACATACACACATACATCACACACACCACACACCACACATACTCCATACACACACACAACACATGCAGCAACACACACATGCACTCACACACACAAACAACATACACAACACACACACACACACACCACACACACACACACACACACACCACACATGCAGCAACACACACATGCACACACACACATACACACACATGCAGCAACACACACATACACACACCACACACACACACACACACGCACCACACATGCACCCACACACACAAACAACATACACAACACATGCAGCAACACACACATGCACCCACACACACAAACAACATACACAACACATACACACATACACCACACACACGCACACACCACACATACTCCATCCACACACACCACACACTACATACACACACACACACAACACATGCGTGCAAATACATAAATAAATGGAAAACATTTTTCATCATACATTACTTAACGTATATTAGAAACAGTTACAGCAAGGGAAAGCACATGGCTATTACAAACGTGGGAAGGGCAAGGCACAGCATGAGCCCGGGAAACAGCTTCTCTGCTGAAGGGGTTTGTTTGCAGGAAGAGAAACATCTGAAGCACCCGAGTGTGTGTGTCTGTACTTTTTTCTTTGAAAGTTTATTTCACTTTGTGTGTGTGTGTGTGAGAGAGAGAGAGAGAGAGAGAGAGAGTTTCATCAACGTGTATGTCTACCTGGTGTCTACAGAGAACAGAAGGAGGCATCGGATCCCCTGAAAATGAAGTCACAGACTGCCACGTAGGTGACAGGAATCGAACTCGAGTCCTCTGAAAGAACAGCTAGTGCTCTTAACTGCTGAGCTATTTCTCTGCGCTATTATTTATTTATTTATAGTTTTTCAAGAGTTTCCCTGTTTAGCGCTGGCTGTCCTGGAACTCGCTCTGTAGACCAGGCTGGCCTTGAACTCAGAGATCCACCTGCCTCTGCCTTCCGAGTGCTGGGACGTGCATCACCACCGCCCAGCTTTATTTATTTATTTATTTTTTAGTTCTATGTATGTAAGTGTTTTGTCTACACTCGTGCGTGTGCACTACCTTGTGCTCGGTGCCAGAGGAAGTCAGAGGAGGACACCAGATTCCCTGGAACTGGAGTTATAGAAGGTTGTGAGCTGCCATGTGGGTGCTGGTCCTCTGCAAGAGCAACAAGTGCTTTTAACCCAGAAGCCATCTCTCCAGCCTCCCCCTACCCTTTCTTTGAGCTAGAGTCTCACTGTGTAGCCCACGCTATTCTGGACCTCACTGTGTAGACCAGGCTGGCCTCAAGCAGTCTCTCCACCTCCACCTCCCGAGTGTGGGACCGTGCCCAGCTCAGGCTCTCAAGGCTCTCTTAGTTTTCACCCAGAAGGGATTGTGGGAAGGAAAAGAAAAACTTTTCCAGTAGATATATTTTTAAAATAACATTTCTCAAGGCCAATCCCTGTGACGCACACTTGTCATCCTACTACTTAGTAAGCTGAGGCAGGAGAATCTTGAGTTTGAGGTGAGGCTAAGCTATATGAGGAGACCCCGCCCCCCCCCCCATTAAATTAACTGATAAAATAATTTCTGCAGAACCAAGTTAGCATTATCATATTTGTTTTGGTTTATTTTGTGTGTATGTTTGTTGTGTTTTTTTTTGTGCCTACATGTATGTCTGTGCACATTCAGTGTGCTGATGCCATCAAAGGCCAAAAGAGGGCATCAGACCCCCTGGAGGTAGAGTTACAGCTGGGTGTGAGCCACCATGTAGGTGCTGGGAATCAAACCTCTGGTAGAACAGTCAGTGCTCTTACCTGTTAAGCTGTCTCTCCAGCCTCTACTTGTTGATTTTTAAAAAGATTTTACTTTTAACTATGTGTTTATGTGGAGGGAAGGTGTTGTACTCACGGAAACCGGAAAAAAAAAAAAAAAAAGAGCATTGGATCCCCCGAGACTACAGTTACACTTGGTTGTGAGATGTCTGACCTGGGTACTGGGAACTGAACTTGGGTTCAGTTCCACTGAGCCATCTCTCCAGTACCCATGCCTTTAAACACTGCGAATAATTCCTTACCATCATCTGAAACGTAACTGCTATCACTGTGGTTTGGTGGACGTAGTTTGAGCTGGTCCCGGGGTGGCATTAAAGTGGCAGAACCTTTAAGAGGTGAAGCCTCGTGGAAAGGGAGGAGGCCACTTGGTGTGCTGACCTCTGGCAGGAGTAATGTAGCTTTCACTTGACCCTCGCTGGTTTCCATAGGAACTGACTGTACAGAAGGAACAAACCCGGCCCTGAACATCTCTTGCTTCCTCTCTTCCTGTGTGGTCTCTCCCTCCCTCACGGGTTCCCACCACGGTGCCACCTGACCTGTTGTGACGGAGCCAGGTCCCTCACCAGAGCCTGCGGAAGCCAGCGCCATGCTTTTGGGCCCTCTAAAACTATGTGTCGAATAATCGTCTTTCCTGATAAAGGGCCCAGCCACAGGTATTCTGTAATAGCGACAGAGAGTGGATGAGTACATCGGATATCCCGAATTGCCTTAAAAAGCTCTCATCACAGGTGTTTTGTGAAGCCCAGATCCAGAATGGGTCCTTGTGTAGCATCTGGCCGTGATATCTCCTGACTTCCTCAGGTTGAAAGCAGTTCTCCTTGGGAAAGAGACAGGGTTGACTGTACTGCAGAAGCCTGACTGGTGTTTCCCGGCGCTACTTAGCTTGCTCCTCTATCCCCAGTATGCTCCAAATTTCAAGTTGGAGCTAAAGCCTTGGTTAAAGACAAGTTAACTGCTTCTGGCTGAAAGACACTGCAAACAGTGTGATACCTGCCGGGGAACGCATGAGGTCTGGTTGTGCTGAGACATTTTGGTGCATGGTACTGGAAACCCAATCCAGGATCTAGACCACTGAGCTTCCTCCCTGGCCCCACTAGAAAGACCTTTACACATGCATCCATCCCATAACCACAGTTCCCTAGCTGGCTCCCTCTAAGCTCTTGCCCACACACAAGCACACCTCTTCTCTGAATGGAAAGAAGTCAACCCTATTCGGAAAGTCACAGATGATTTCCTCACCCTATTCTACACACAAGTGAACTGTAACCCTCTCATGGTGTAGTCTCTGTCTCATTTTATTCCACAAATACGGCACACTTGCGTTTCTGATTATTTTTTAGATTCTTAAATTTCATTTTATATGTATGAGTGTTTTGCCTACATATGTGTGTGTGTATATATGTATATGTATATATATGGGTACACACACACAGACACACACACACAGACATGAACACTGTGCATGTCTGGTGCCAGAGAAGGCCAGAAAAGGACACCGGATCCCCTGAAGAGGAAGTTACAGATGGTCAGGAGCCACCATGTTGGTGCTGGAAATCGAACCTGAGACCTCTGTAAGAACAAATGCTTTAAACCACTGAGCCATCTCTCCAGCCCTCAGGGCACATTTTCCTACATTTCCTTGCTGACAATAGACTTTCTCATGATTTAAACCCTAGTGGATCATATTGCCTAAATTGGTGATTTCCTTGAAGGTAGCAAGACTGGGCAGACACTGAAGTCATCCCTGGAAAGAGCAGGGCAGGAGAAATTCAGATGGAAACTGGAAACCCAGAGGGAAGGAGGTGAGTGCGTTCTAGAGGTGATCCTTTAAGGGGATGGCGAGATGACTCAGGAGGTAGAGGGACTGGCCTGTTAACCTGAGTTTGAGCCTCAGAAGCCAATGGGGAAAAGAGAAGGCAACTCCTGCAACTCGTCCTCTGACTTACAGGTGTACACATATGCACAACGTGTGCACACGCACACAACAAACAGCTGTAAAACATTTTTTTTAAAAAGAGGTGATCATTTAGGAATGTAGCGCAGAGGAAAAGTGCTTATCCAGCACATACAACACTTTGAGATCAGTTCTCAACTGAAAGAGAAAATGAGAGGGAGGAGATGGGGAAGAGAAGAGAGAGGGGAGGGGAGAGGAGAGGAAAGAGGAGACCCTTGAACACATGGAGTCTGTGGGGAAAGTAGAGAGGAATTCTCCCTCAGGACCTCCAGTGAAAGGGAGGGAGCGAGGGAGGGAGGGCAGGCTCAGAAAGGCATGACAGAGCAGCTGAATTTTTAAAGGGAGCTCTGCAGCAACAACCACCCTTTGTATAGGCCAGTAAACAGAGACAGAGAAGGAGAGCCCGCCTCTCAGAGAGCCTGCAGCAGCAGACCCTGACTACGGTAAGAGAGCCTGCCACAGATAGCCCTGTCTACTTGCCACCTGAGCAGGAAGAGTCTGGAGCCCAGAACCCAAGCCTCTTTGGCCACTGCTAGCTCTGTTCTAATGGCTGCTTCCAGCCTTGAAGTCCAAGTAGGGACACATAGTGGGCAGAGCCGGCAATGGGGATTGTTCTCTGTGAGTGCCCCTCTGTGATGTCTGTTCCCAAAGCCTGGGAAATATCCCTCACAAAACCATCTTTTATTTCCCTCTGTGCCAAACGTTTAGTGACATTCCTTTAGTCCTCTGTGGCACTTGGAAAACACAGCTACTGACTAACTATATTAAGAAACACCAACTACTGCCCACCCCCAGTCAGCCCCATGGGCCTCAGTGACGTCCACCCTATGGGGTCGTGGGGAAAAGAGGTCTCTGGTGACCTCTTGGATCCTAAATTGCTTTTCCTGGCACAACCCCACCCTGGAGGCTCTGCCAGACAGATCACTGCAGCTCAGCCTCACGTTATGAGAAATTTATATCTAGAAAGGAATAGAAATTGGGGGGGGCTCTCATAGCCCACATGCCTCGGTGATTGGAGCTTTATTGGTACCAGCTTGGTCCAAACAGTATCTGTCTGTATCTCTAGGACTCAAACACCATGTTCAAGCACAGGTCGGTGAAGAAAGGGAGCGGTCTGCATGCATCTAAGAGCCCTGTGTCTTCACTTTCCCGGAAATCTTGTTATACTGTGGGCCTGAGGACCTGGAGGAGGAGCACAGAGGCAGAGTTGCATACTAAGCATGCGGGAGGCTCTGGATTCTAGCACGACAACCACCCCCAGCCTCTGCCTGCACCCCGCAAACAACAGACACACCAGCAGGCTCTCTGACTCTCTGAGAACTGTCACCTTGACAGGATCTGCAGTATCCTCCGGGAACACCTGTGAGAAACGCCTGTGAAGGCTTGTGTTAATTAGGTTATGGGGTGGGAAGACCCATCCAAATGTGGGTTGTACCATTCCATGGGCTGAATAAAAATTTAAAAAGAATAAAAAGGAAATCCAAGATTAGCAACTATCATTCATCCCCTCTACGTCCTGGCTGCAGCTGTAATGTGACCGGATGCCACAAGCTCCTGCTTTGACTTTCTCGCCTTGATGAACTGTACCCTGGAACTGTGAGCTGAAATACACCGTTAGTCTCTTAAAGGAGCAGCGGCAAACTTCCCCTTGAGTCTGTGACTTTCAGTATGGCCTTCGAGAATGATTTCCCATGTTTCAATGGTTGAGCTGTTACGAAGGGACCCCAGCACGCGGTGCCAAGCTTGTTGGGACAGCTGTTCCTTTAGGTTCTCTCTCTGGCTCATTTCCAGCCAGAAGGGAAGAGACCAGGTTGGCTGGCAAGGCCTAAAATCTTTGCCAACCAGCCTCTGCAGAGCAGGCCTTCCAAGCCTGCTTGGAAGGGTCTCACCATGCACCCTTCACTTCTCTCTCTCACACATCAGTGAGACCCCCCTTAGCTCTGCTGAATTTGAACACATATAAAGTTAGATTTATAAAGTCGACCAAGACCCAAGGTGACTCAGTGGGTAAGGACGCTTGCTGCCAGGCCTGACAGCCTGTGTCCGACCCCTGGGGCCTGCACAGTGGGAAGAGGGAAGAGGGAAGAGGGAACTGATTCCCACTGGTTGTTCTCCCATCTCCACACATGTGTGGCATGCATACACCCACATCCACACGAAATAAAAAATTATTTTAACCAAACTAGTAATAAAAATAAGAGGAATAATAATAAAATAAAGTTGGTTAATAGTCAACCAGTTGATTGTCCAAGATTTTTGGTGGCTGAAATTGATTCCATGAATACAAATGATATGAGCGCCTGACTGTGTGAGACCCTGGCAACGTTTGCAACAGGAGGCCTTGGGGCGTACCTTTGTCGAAGATACCGCACCTGCAGTCCCCCTGGAGCCTGGGCCCTGCCAGAAACAGACAAGCAGCTGATTTAGAAAACCCCCCCAAGTTATGGCCACGCCTTTGCTGGAGCCACAGAGTGCTCTTTTAGCACATGCCAGTGGAGTTCACAGTTCACACTCTTAAAAAGGCTTTAAGGAAGGTGCCATCTTTAGTCTCGGGGGCGGGGAGGGGGATCAAGTAAATGAATACTGAGCCCCATGGGACCCTGAGGGTTGGGGTGGTGGAGACGTCCTGGAGGAGGGGAGTGTTAAGAACAGCTAGCTGGAAGCGCTAACATTAGTGCACTGAGATGATGCTGGAGAGATGGCTTAGCGGTTAAGAGCACAGAGGACCCCGGTTCAGTTTCTAGCACCCACGTGTAGCTCTGTAACTCCAGCTGCATGAGATCAGACATCCTCACACAGATAGCAATGCAGGCAAGGACACCGATGCACATAAAATAGAGTGCTGTGTCCCTGTTACCCTGGAAGACGGGCCTGGGTGCGTCTTAACTTCCTGTCTCAATGGCTCTTGGTTGCAGATCCTGGTGACTGAGTAACTAGGATGAGCATATGAAATCTTATTTTTAGTTCAGTGGGAAGCAGGGAGAGAGGCAGGAACTGCAAGGCAGGCCTCTGAGAGAGAGCCGTGAGTAGATTGGGGATTCCGCCTGGCTGGAAGAAAAGAAAGATTCCAGAAGCTTTGCGGCTGTTCTTTCCCCTCATGCTTTTGTGTGCCTGTGTGGGGTGCTGGAGAGCAACTCGGTGGCCTCAGACACGTGCAGCACGCATCCTTACCGCTGAGCTGTACGGGCAGCCCTTATGCCCTGTTCTGAGTGTTGATGATGACAACACATTCATTAAAGGATGTTTGCAGAAATGAGACTCAGAGAGCAAAAATTGCCCAGTGTGATCACAGTCAAAACGGCTCCTTCTTGTGGCTTTTCTATTAAACTGACAACGTGTCTTTAATCTTATGTCCTGCTCTCCCTTTCTCGTCAACACCCCTTAAGCATTTCCTGTGTTACAACCATCTTAGTAATCCTTATTCTTATTTCACTAGTCCCAGCATATCAAGGAGCACCTGACCGATTCCTGTCATGTTGTGCTGGAATCGTGTGGGATTATTCTGGTATGGGTTGGGCGTGGCTCCTCCTGGGTCCCAGGGTCAAATTCCAAATCCCAGGTATTTCCCAAAGGCTCTAAGTGACACTACTTCCTGGGTGTCGAAGCCTACTCAGCAGTAACCATTTCCGTCTTAGTTGCTTTGGGGATAGAAGGGACTCTGTCATTACAGAGGTCATACAGAATCCCTGGGGTACTGGCCCCGGCCTCTTTGGCGGGTCCCTTTAATGACACCAGTTGCTCTAGGTCTCTGACTGTGTTCGTATGCAGCACAGAGGGTTGCAGATGAACAAGAGGCCCAGTCAGATCTGAACTCTGACAAGCAAGGAGTCATTTTTAAGCTCGAGTATCTCCCAAGTGAGATATACTCACCCCGAAAGCATCACTGTGGAGAGGAAATTCAAATGTAACTGATTCTTCTGCGTTGTTTCTGGCAACCCGGGTCTTGAAGAGCCTGGTCCAACCTCTGAAGTCCCTCAGTGTGACCGTGACCTTCATCTGCCACCTGGAATCCATCCCTGATCCTCCCCTGGGAGTGGGATGGTCATGTCCACTGGGTCCCAGGGAACAATCTCCGATGCCATATTAGGAACCTGGGCCTGGCATAGAGGACCTGGCTTGTTTGTTTTACTCTGTAAAGATTTTGCCTGCTTACATTAGTGAGTAAAGTTTTGTTTTCTTTTGGGAGAGACAGAAATATCCAGGCAGGCCTGGCTCCGGTAGAGTTGGAGAAATAAATCACAGAAATGCCTTCCTTCCATGCTGTCCCTAGGAAAGCTACGTAAGGACTTGGAAGGGCCAGTCAGAAGAGGAAGGAGAGACCTCTTAGCCTTAAGAAGCATGTCTAGGGCCGTCTGCCCCACATCTTAGTGACAGAAAGAACTTTAAAGACCTGACTGAGGCCATTGGACTACTTTCCTGACTGGACAATCCAGCTTTTATCTCGGCCAGGACAGCTCATTCTGAATGTACTTCCTTGGCTTCTAGAAAGTTCTCTCTCCCTTTGTGCCCAACCCCTGGTTACCTCTAGATAGGTCTGACCTGAGACTGAGGGTGCTGTGAGGAGTGTGACAATCAGGGTGTGGACAGTGGCCTGGAATCTATCCAGATCAGGGACTGTGACCAGCAAGCTCTTGCTCTGTGTACCCTCCCTCCGACATCCGCCTCCAGCCCTCTCTCTAAAGGTCATAATGGGACATCTCTACCTTGATGTTGTCCTCTAAGCTCACTCCCAGGACCCCGAATACACCGTGAGCACACCTGGGCACATCTGGCTGGCCCACAGCAGACCCTCGTTCTCTCCTGTTGGAATAGATTTGCAGTATTTGTGGCCTCCAGTCAAACTACATTTCTGAGTGGCTCTCTTACATCATCAGAAAAGCCACTGAGGCTGAGTGACCTGCGAGATGGGAGCGGCGTTCACACGTTGGATGCAGGCCTCCTGAGACACCATCCTGCCCACAGCGTATGCAGAGGGTGCATATGGCCTTGGTCTCTGCCTGAGGACAGCGAATCCCTCAGGCCTTGTGCTTGAGTGTGTGACGCTGGCTCTTAGTTCCTTCATTTTTAAGTGGAACATGGCAACACTGGACTGCAGGGATTTCCTGAGGCTAAAATGGGACTACCCATTGCTGTGTGTGCATTGGTAACTATGCCAGTAACTAGCACCACAACCAAACTAAAATACGGTGTGAGCAAAGGGGAGAAGTCAGCCAGCCTGTGGGAAAACCTCAGTAGTATACAAATGGATGGATTTTATTTTTGAGACAGTGCCTCATGTCTGACTTCAAATTACTTATGCACCAGGGGATAACCCTGAATTTTTTTCTCTTTCTTTCTCTCTATTTCTTTCTTTCTTTCTTTCTTTCTTTCTTTCTTTCTTTCTTTCTTTCTTTCTTTCTTTCTCTCTCTCTCTCTCTCTCTCTCTCTCTCTCTCTCTCTCTCTCTCTCTCTCTCCCTTCCTTCCTTCCTTCCTTCCTTCCTTTCTTTCTTTGATTTTTGAGACAAGGTTTCTCTGATGTAACTCTGGTTGTCTTAGAACGAACTCAGAGAGATCCACCTGCCTCTGCTTCCTGAGTGCTGGGATTAAAGGCCTGCGCCACCACAGCCCAGGCGTCCCTGAACTTTCTACCCTCCTGCCTCCACCTCCGGAATATTAGAATTATAGGTATGCACCACCACGTTCAGCTTAAGCAATCCCAAGAATAGAGCCCAGGGCCGCATGCGTGACAGAAAAGCACTCTACTCGCGGAGCTACATTTCCCAGCTTCCCCCGACCAGGGGATGGATTTTAAAAAGGATTGAACATGGGTTTCCTTGACCGCCAAATCTTGGGTCTCCTGGAGTCTGAACCCATTCTAGTTCTAGGGAACTAACTCTGGCAGCCTCCCCTTCGTTTGGTGCCTACTCTGTCCCAGGCATTGTTCGAGGCACTGGGGTGCATCAGTAACTCCCCGAAACTCACACTGGAAGTGCGGAAACAGGCAACACACAGAGAAAAAGTGTCAGGTCAGAGAGTAGCCGGTGGAAAAGGGGGTGGGGAAAGTGGCAAGCCCCCATTGTTTCTTGCCCTGTGCAACAGCGCTACCTAGTGGACGTCTTGGAAAATTGCATAGGCTAGCCATTAATTAGCGGGTATACCAGGTGTTCAGTTGGCTGACTCCAGGGTCCACCGGACATCCTGCCGGGCACAAGAAAGTTAAAGAGATGAGGGGTGAAAACGTCCCAGGAGAACAGTTTTGTAGGCAAAGACTGTGTTTATATTTGCAGAGCCCACCTTGGTTTTTATCATTCTATATGAAGAATTTTATACTGAGAATTCAAGAGTCATGCGCATGGAGAGAAGGCAGGTCTTTCCCGGGAGCTGTTTGCTGCTGTAAGGAATCACACCTGGATGGCATTTGAGTCCTCCATCTATCACCCCACCTGTGTCGATGTGACATTTACTGTAACTCTAGAGCCATACAGACGGCTGCCAGAACGCTTTATGTGGAAACATATAATCAACCATTCAATGTGGATTCTCGTTCCTCCTATTGGTTTGGAAAAGTGCGTGTTGTCTTTGCGGGTAAATTTTCTTATATGTGAATTTATCTCATGCTTATAAAGTGGAGGGGGCTTTGCCGAATGTTTTGAGGACTTTGCGACTTTGACACTAAGGACATAGTGACTTAGACACACTAAGGCTGAGAACCAGAGGGACAGAGAAGCAAGTAAGTGCCAATGGGCAGAGACAGCCAGAGGGAGGGGAGAGCCATGAGCACGTCAGAGAAGGGCTCTCCGGACAGCAGGGATGGGTACGAAGACGTAGGAGCCGACAGGCGTGCAAGATAGCTCAGCTGGTAAAGTGATTGCAGCAAAAGCACATGGATCTGTGTTCGGATCCCCAGTACCCATGGAAAAGCAGATGTGATTCCAACAGCAGGTGCGGGGTGGAGATAGGTGGAGCCCAGGGACTTTCTGGCCAGCCACTCAAGCCAACCAGTGAGTTGCAGGTTCAGTGGAAACCATTTTCAGAGGATAAATGGTGTCTGGAGTTCAATCCCTGAGTCCCGCATGTTAGGAGGCAAGAGTCAACCTTCCTCAAGTTCTCCTCGATCCTCCTCACACACAATAAAACAAACACGGTTTTAAAACCTTCTAAAATACAGGATTTGCTGATACGAGCAATGTTGTTTAAGTTTTTTAAATGCCTGGTATGTGCAAAGCCCCTGAGGTCAGCGCTCAGGGGCCGAGGAAGGACGATCACAAGTTAGAGGCCAGTTGGCCTGAGCTGCATAGTCACGCCTTATCTAGGAAAAAACAGTAGTCGAGGGAGCCTCCGAGAAAGGATGATGGAGAAAGCCGGATTCTACGCAGGGTATGAGAGAGCGAGAGTGAACGTAGAGACTGAGATCAGCTTTGCATTTTTAAAACGGCAGATTCTAAAATTACAAAAAGATTAAACCTACTGTTTTGTTTTTGTTTTTCTTCTATTAAGACTCGTTTGTTTATTTATTTTTGTTTTTTCCAGACAGGGTTTCTCTGTTGTAAGTCTGGCTGTCCTCGAGCTCACTCAGTAGAGCAGGCTGGCCTCGAACTCAGGGAGATCTGCCTGCCTCTGCCTCCCGAGTGCTGGGATTAAAGGCATGCACCACCACTGCCTGACTTATTATTAAGCCTTTTTAAAAATGATCTGTTTATTTTATTTGTGACTGCTCTAGCTGCATGTACACCTGCATGCTAAAAGAGGGCATCAGATCCTATTGCAGATGATTCTGAGCCACCATGTGGTTGCCAGGACTTGAACTCAGGAACTCTGGAGGAGCAGTTAGTGCTCTTAACCACTGAGCTATCTCTCCAGCCCAAGCCTGCCTTTAAAAGAAAGATTCACTAGGATTTTTTTTTGGTTGTTGCTGCTGTTTGTTTTTCGTTGATGGATTGAACTCAGGATGTGCCTTCTCACATGTAGCCCCATGGGTTCTGGAAAGTGTCCTGCGAGAGTACTGTGAGGGAGGACTATCCCTGTGAAGCCTCTCACAGGACGCCTGGTTCCGGGAGTCGGCCGACTCAGGACAGGAAACACAGGGGATATGGCTATACTGAAGGACGGGCCCAGGAGGGTCGGGTGGATAGGTGGATGCTCTTAAGGAGCCATCAATACCAGCAGCTGGCAGGACCCCTGCAGTGGGGTCAGTGTTACCCGAGTCCAGCACTACTCTGTTTAGCTGTTTCTTTGGTACTTTTTCTCTGAGAGGAGACAAACCGAATCCCAGCCGTTCAGAGGTCCAAGCACAGGGTACGAATGGTTCCTCGGGGAGCCGGTTCAGGGGCCCAGAGTGTAGGAGGAGACGTGTTGATGAGCAGGGGCTGAGTCTGTACTGCACCTCTGGGCTCCTCCCCCATCACTGGGTGAGGCTGAGGACTAGCTTCCACACTGGAGGATGTGAGCTTCGAGACAAGGGCTGACTTACACAGGGAGTGAATGGGACAGACAGCTGGAGGCCACGGGACCCAGGTGCTCTCCGTCCCAGCAGAGAACCAACTTCCAGCAGAAACAGGACTGTGGCAAACCCGTGTGCTGGCCCAGCTGGAGAAGCTGGTGTGAACTCCAGGTTTGAAAGAGGTATGGATAGATCCAAAAAACTGCACGGGAAAGAAAAGTACTCGAAACACAGGAATGCTGTGTCGATGTCAGATTGGTCAAAGGCAGCCCGGCCGCAGCGTTGCAGACAAAGCCATCTCCACGCTGGCTCCTCTCGCTTTCTGAATCTTTGTCTCTTCTTCAGGCGCCGTGAGTTCCTGGATGACTGAAAGGGGTAGAGGTTAGGTGTGGATGCTGCAATAAAACCCAAAGAAGGTTGATACCTAAGAAAATGGAAATTCAATCTCTCTGATTCCCAAGTAAATCAAAACTTAATTTCTTTTGCACTTGAAAGTCTGGGCAGCTGGGATGGGATGGCACTGTGCCAAGTCACTCCAGCCCACACCACGTGCAGCCCTGGTTAGGGGTTAGCCTGGAACTCACTCTGTAGACCAGGCTAGCCTAGAACTCACAGATCCACTGCCTCCGCCTCCCAAGTGCTGGGATTAAGGGTGTGTGTCCCTGTGCCCTGCTTTCTGCTTTCTTTTCGTGGTTTGCATCCCAAACACCCATAAACCAACATGCCTGTTCCACTCTGTCAGCACAGTCCTGCTGCAGCCAGAAACAAAGAGGAAAAAAAATTCTGTAAAAAGGAAGATGGCATGTGCCTTCTTCGCTTTAAGGCTACGTACGACCTAGAATGTGCGTGTGTGTGTGTGTGTGTGTGTGTGTGTGTGTGTGTGTGTATCACTTCTGTTCGCACACACCACACCCCCCCACACCCCTTCCCCCACCCCTCCTGGCGTCTAGAACTCCGTGAGGGAGGCTGGGGAAGCATATAGTCATTAAGCAATTCTGAACCTGGCTAAAAGTAATTTTTCTGTGTAAGAAAGGGATGGTGGGAGCTGGGCAGGAGCTACGGAGCACTTCTGCTCTTGTGATAAATTCCTCATTTTGCTCTCCTTAAAGAGAGCTGATTGATTCTCTTGCCATGCCAGACAGGCAGGCAAATGAGACATGAACTTTTGTCACCATCCTCTATATGGGCCCTCCAGATTGATATCTCTTTTTTAGTTGTTGGTTTTTGTTTTATTTTATTTTTTTAGTATATATATATAAAAAATTTTCTTGTATTTATTTATTTTTTGAGACAGGACCCTTCCTATGCAGTCCGGGTTGGCCTTGAATTCTCAAAAATCTCAAAGATCCTGCCTCCCAGAGCAAGCACTGGAATTAAAGGTGAACATCATCAGCCCCTCCCCAGCCATTTTAATTTTTTTTAGATTTATGGATTTTTTTCTTATTTTTATGTGTCTGTCTGTTTGCCTGAATGTGTACTGCATGTGTGCCTGCTGCCCAAGAAGATCACATTGCCTGGAAACTGGAGTTAGGGATGGTGGGAGCCGCCATGTGGGTGCTGGGAACCAACCAGGGTCTTCTGCAAGAACCAGTGCTCTTAAGGGGCAAGCCTTCTTCCCCGTCCCTCGTTTAAACGTTCCAAGTATTTATTCATTCAGGGGGCAGGGCACAGTCGTGCCTCAGCGTGTATGCGTGGGTCAGACGACAACTTGAGCCGGTGGGTTCCAGAGACTGAGCTCTTGTTGTCAGGCTTGGCAGCAGGCACTTTACCCGCGTCTTACAGACCCACCTCTTGTAGTTTGGACAGCAAAGCGATAAAGTAGTTTGACAAGTTGGGGGATAGAGTATCAGAGTGATGACGAGTCTTGATCTTAGTCTCGAACCTCGTGACAGCTGGAAACGGGAGGTAAGCTTTCTGGGACCCTTGTGTTCGAGTCTCGGCACCACGCTTGCTGCGGTTTCTCTGCCTTGTGAGCCTTGGCCCTGGGAATGCAATGCTCATCGCTACCCCTGGTGCCCACTTTCTGCCGGTGTCAGGCATATCCGTGGGTAGAATCTGCCTTCAGTTCTGCCAGTGCCATCCTGGGTGGCACACCTTTATGCTTAGACAGCAGCTCCACCCTTATCTTCCGTACGTGCGGTTGGGGACACACCTTGTCGTCCCGCAGTCATCCCAGCGCTCATAAATGTGGCAGTCTGGACATCCTCTGGGGAGCTCCAACAGCGAGCGTTCAGAAAGGGGACATGGTGACACAAAAGCCCCAGTTCGGGGGTGATGCGCCGGGCTCATGGCCAGAGGGATCAGCAAGGTCTCAGAGGATCTGAAATGACACTGTTGGTCTGGGTTCCAGGGAGAAAGCCCCCCCCCATCTTTATCACGTTCTCCAGCTGCTGCTTCACACACTGGGTAGAGGGTGGGACTGCTGAGGAGGCAAGCGTGGGGATGAGGTGGTAACAGAGCAGTGGAGGGGGTTCGCTCAGGAGTGAGCCTGGAGACGGCAGGAGGACAAGGGCCACCCGTGGAGGGGTGTGGACGTCAGCCCCAAGGACCGTTGACATTTATGGCCTGGGTGAGTCTGCGCCCACTCATGGCTGTGTCACAGAAGCCTCAGGACTCTGGGCTGGTTCAGGATGACCTCCTGGTACTGAGATTATCCATCCAACTGGCTTCCTGCCAGCGTCACAGGAAGCTTCTTCAGATCACTGGTGCTCAAAGCACACATAGGAGCTTGCTCAGCAGCCAATTCACTTAGAAGGTCTGAGCTGTAACTTACGGGACTCTCCAGGAACTGCCTTGAGTGGGGGTGGGGGTGGGGGTGAGGGTAGGGGTGGGGGTGGGGGGCTGAGAAGTGGGAGGGCAGGGGTGGTGTTGGGAAATGAATCTGCTGCTCATAGGGAGGGGTTCCTGCTTGGTGGTATTTGCCAGTTTCTGTAGCGCAAACATGCCCTGTGGCTGACTTCTACCTGCCAATGTCACGTAACTGCGTACAACTGACTCTATGAGCCAGTTTGAGCCTGTCTCCACACCAGGGCTTACGCCCCGAATATTATTTGAAAAAACAACATAGAGGTATCTTTTGGTGACTGGAGCCTTGTTTGCCCCGAGGTAGGGGCAGGAACACTGCAGCCTAGGGTATCTCAGTCTCTCCCTCTTGGCTCGCGCCATTCAGTGTGTACTCTGCCTCCTGCTGAGGCAGATTGGCGTCTGTGCCTGGTCCAAGGTGTAAAGAATCCCTCTTGCTCACGTTTGTCAAGTTTTCCTGTCTCCTGACAAGAAAGAAGCAAGACCAAATCTGGGCCTCTCTCCGTGCCAATTTCAAATTCCCTAGAGGAAGCTCGTTGGCCCACCTTGGGTCAGAGGCCCAGTCAGCTATGGCTACGGGTGATCCTATAGCCACTGTACGGTAAAGAGGTAGGAGGGGCCGGAGAGAAATGAAGCAGGATCAGGGCCAGTGAGAAGGTCGGCAGGTAAATGCGCTTGCTGCCAAGCCCGATGACCTTAGTTCAGTCCCCAGAACTTACATGGTAGGAAAGAGAACCAGCTCCGGCAGGTTGTCTTCTGACCTCCGCCTCCTCTGTCTCTGTCTTTTTTCTCCCCTCGTTCTTTTGAGAGGAGATTTACAGCACGGTCCAGGCTGACCTCATATTCACCACCCACCTGCCTCAGCCTCTCTGAAATCTCAGGCATGTGCCACCACAACCTGGCCTATCATTAAAGTATTTTAAAGTAAAATGGAGACAGACGTGGTGGTGTGTGTCTTTAATCCCAGCCCTTGGGAAGCGGAGGCTTGGTCTACATAGCAAGTTCCAAGCTAGCCAGGACTATAGTGAAACCCTGTCTCACAAACAAAGGCACAGTAACAAAAAGGAAAGCGTAGACATTACAGAATTTCATACTAAATTACTGGGCACGTTCAAGGAAATGTCCTGATTTCCTTGAATGACATATCTCCCACCAGCAGGGGCAGTCCCACCTTCAGCAGCAACAGTGGGAAGCCCAAAGGCTCCCTAATTGTCTTTTACTGTTTGCATTTCTCAGATCGGGTTCTAGTCAAGACCAGCATACGGTGTTCAGAGGGTCTTGGTCTTCTGATCCGAATCAACAACCACAGAGCCTGCCCTGGGTCTGCTTATGTCGCTGTAATAAAATACCCCGACAGAAGGAGTTTATTTCGGCTTACAGTTTCGGGTCATGGTCTGTCACTGTCGGGAATCAAGGCAGGGGCTCCACACAGCCAGCTAGTCCTAGCACATCTGTAGTCAGGAGCAGAGAGGAGTGAGTGAATGCGTGCGCGCTTGCTCATTCGGTTAAGGTTCTCCACTCACGATTCAGGACCAACTTCACTAATGCACTTGGCCTAGAGAATGGCGCCACCCGCAGTTGCATGGGTCTCCCCACATCACTTAATTAAGAGAAACCCTCTCATAGACATGCCTACAGGCCAATCCCTCAGTACTGCTTTCTTCCCAGGTGACTCACAGCAAGTTGACAGTTAAAGGTAACCATCACAAAACTCACGGACACTTTATTTACACTGTGTTCATGAGCACCAGATCGTCTTAGGCATAAGAAAACGAGAGCTAGCTCTGCCAGCTGTGGACACACAGACAGATGTGCTGTGGTATTGTAGAGATAAGAAGGGGACATGAGAAGAAAAGCGAGGCTCAGATCAGCAAGGTTGGGAAAGTGAACCATGAGCTGGCAGAGGGCCCACAGGGAAGCTGCTGGCCTGAGACCTCTGGGAAAATCCTGACTCTCCTCGAGATGGTGATTTCCTCCAGTGTGGTCCTGCCAACAGCTCTGTGTATCACCCCAGGGGATGGGCTCAGTGCCATCTGGATGGCAGCTTGTGGAGAGTGAGGACCCCACAGACTGTGTCTCTGTGTGGGCCCTGGCTGCTGAGTGATGGAGGTACCCGCTCCAGGTTTGAGAACCTGGCGCCAGGGCTGCAGAGTTAGAAAAGCAGGCTCAGCATGATGCCAGGGCCTTGCCCACAGACAATGCCCAAGCCACCTCTAGCCTCTGCCTCTGTGATGGTTACTCTTCATTGTCTACTTGGTGGGATTTAAAGTCACCATGGAACCATACCTGTGAGGCTGTTTCTAGAAAGACTTAGCAGGGAAGGAATGTAAATAACACTGGTCAAAAATCAGACCATCACCACAATTTTGAGCCAAATTTGAAGCAAGCTTTAATTAAATTAATCAAATACTAGCCAGGAAGATGGACTTTGACCAGGACCATCTTGAGGTTGCCACGGAATTGTCCTGCCACCTCCAAAGTTCCCACAAAATGGCCCCAAGTCACGTGGGACAGATGCTTAAAAAGGCAGAACCCACAAGGCTATGTACTTCCCACCGGGTCTAATCAATGGCAAGCATCTATCCTGACATATTTCCTGTCTGGATTATCTCCCACCTACTGAGTATGTCAGGTGAATTTGGAGCACATCTGTGCAGCTGGATTAACCAAATAGAATCTAGACAGTCCCCACCCAACATCCCAAGAAGTTATCTGTCCTTGGGCAAGGGAGAGTACAGGGTTATGTCTTTCTGTGTCTCACCTGAACGGCCCCACCAGCACTCCAGGAAATTATCTATCCTCGTTCTATAGATTTTTTAGGCACAGTAATCAAAATTTAAAATGTAACTTTGGCTCTTATATGAGCACCCTGAATGCAGGCAGCACCATCCCTCGGGCTGGGGCCTCAGCAGGGGTGAGGGTGGGGAGGAGCTGAGCAAGCAGCCTTCATCTCTCTCTCTCTGCTTCCTGACTGTGCAACTGATCCCTCTGCCATGATGGGCTGACATGGGAGCCAAAATACACCCTCTTTCCATAGTTGCTTCTCCTCAGGCATTTGGTAACAGCAGTGAGAAAAGTGACCAAGACAGTTTCCCATCCAGCCGCTACCGAGAGCAACTCGCCCACACTCGCCGCTCCCCCAGACCCACAGGTCTGTATTGGATCCAGGGAGAATGAGGAACAAAAAGTTAGCTCTCTGTAGCTGTGCTGTTCTTTGCCCAATACCACCTTGATTTACATAGAAACTTGAAAGGACAAGAATTTTCGAGAACAAGCATGGTGCCCACTTTCCAGCGATTGGTTGTGGGGGCAAATAGACAGCCTTCTAAAAGCCAAACAGAACCCACAAGGAAAAGCTCCCAGTCTTGGGTTGAAACTATGGGCAAAGAGGCATTCTTTGTGTTTAAGGACAAAGTGGGATATGCTGGTTCACAGGTGTAATCCCTGCGCTTGGGATGAGGAGGCAGGAGAGGCACTGTGAGACTGAGGCCATCTGGGACTACAGAGTGATGTCTTTAAACAACAACGTAAGAGGCTGTAGAGATGGCTCAGTAGTTAAGAGCACTGGCTGATCTTTCAGATGAACTAGATTCTTCTATTCCTAGAACCCAAATGGCAGCTCACAACCATCTCTAACTCCACTTCCAGGAGAATCCAACACCCTCTTCTGGCCTCTATAGGCACTGCAGGTATGTGGCACACAGACAGACACACAGGTATGTGGCACACAGACACACAGGCAAAACAACCACACACATATTATAAAAATAAGTCTTTTTTTTTTCCTTTTTGGTTTTTCAAGACAGGGTTTCTTTGCATAGCCCTGGCTGTCCTGGCTCTTACTCTGTAGACCAAGCTGGTCTTGAACTCAGGGATCTGCCTACCTCTGCCTCTCTACAACTGGCATTAAAGGTGCTACTACCACCCCAGCCAAAAATAAATAAATCTTAAGAAAACAGAAAAACAAAAAACAAGCTGGGTCTGGAGACAAACTTGCCTCTGTTTATGGTGAATGGGTGTGGAGGAAAATGGAACCCAAAGATGGACGGACAGGGGCTTCTGACAACACTGGTGTGTGTGTGTGTGTGTGTGTGTGTGTGTGTGTGTGTGTACAGGCATGTGTACACTGTAGCACTCATGTGGAGGACAACCTTGGGTGCTGGTCCTTGCCTTCCACCTTGTTTGAGGCAGAGACTCCCTGCTGTTTTGCACTGGATATGCCAGGCTCACTGTTTCATGAGCTCCCAAAGATTCTCTGTCTCCACTTCCCATCTCTCCAGATGGGTGCTGGAATTACATTTGTGCTATTCATCTGGCTTTTGTGGGGTTCTGGGGATTTGAACTCACTTCTTCCTGCTTGCATGGCAAGCTTTTTCTTTTTAACCATCTCCCTAGCCCCAATGCACTGTTCAAGTGTTGTGTCTATTAGGACTAACCATTAGGAAGCAGAACTGGGAGTAAAGGCCTATTTGGCTCCTTCTTCACAGGGAAGAGCAATCCCAGAGAGCAGGGATGGAGGGCAAGCAAGGGAGGAGAGCTGAGCAGCAATCCCTTCAATGTGAAGGGACCCATCCAATCCCAGGACCATGCTCCCAAGGGGTACATTTCACTTCGGATGCTTCATGGGGAGTAATGGGTAAGGAATTAACCACTTCTCCCATCTCCCATTTGTCAAACAGTTGCTCAGTGGGGTATTAATTCCTTATCCAGCCCGCTCTACAGGTTGTGGGGCCAATATTTTGAGGCTACTGTTGACATTCGGGTTTGGGAGGAAGGCAATAATAATAATAATAATAATAATAATAATAATAATAATAATAACAACAACAACAACCACAAGTGAAATAGCCCCTTTTTAAAGTGGTGTGTGCTTCTGTTTGGTTCGGTTTCTTCTTAGGTTTGTTTGTTTTGAGACAAGGTCTTCCTAGGAAGCCCATGCTGGCCTCAAACTTGCCATCCTTCTGCCTCACCTTCCTCATTGCTGGGAATGACAAGCTACGGTGACCAGCTGAGGTGACAAGAGTCTTAGGAAGCCCAAAGGAGAGCAGGAGGAGTCAGCCATGCCAAGGGAGGGCAGGTTACCCAGAGCTATCACAGACGGCCAGGGCCTTAATGAGTCAGCAGCGTTTGGGAACCTACTGTGTTCAAACAACAGCAGCTCGGTGAGATCTGCGGACACCAAGAATTTACCAGAACGTGGCCCCCTATTGTTCAGCAGCCCTGTCCTCTCCCCTTTTCTGGGAACCGTGCCCTCTTACTTCCTGCGCCGCCCCACCCCACAGCTCATGGTTGCCATAGGAACAACCTCGGTCCTACCATCGGACCGCACCCCTCTGGCCATAGTTGATTGGACTGGAGGTGAACACCTCACCGAGGCTGGACCAATCAGAGGCCCAGGCCCTGGAGCCTTGCGAAGGTTGGGACCCAGAGAGTGATTGAGGCTCGGCTTGTAAGGCTGGACGAGTTGGGTCGTTGACTAGGCAGATGCAGGCAGACAGTTCTTCAGTCAAATGAAGAGAAACTGTGAGAAGTGTTAATGAGAAAGATGCAAGATAGGAGTAATTGTGGGACCTGGTTCCTGGGAGCTCAAGATGCGGCTGCACCCCTGCCCTGGGGCTCTTCAGAACAAAGCCCTCTTTCTGCTTCGGTTGCAACCAGTGGGTTTCTGTGAAGTGCAACACAAGTCTTAACGAATACCGCGCCAAGTGCTGGGGCTTTATGGATGCATGGTCCCTGCCCCCAAGAAGGTCATAAAACCAGCAGGAGGCCCCGACATAAACACTAAACATTAACTACTCGGGGGATGAGTGCTGTCATAAAAGGTCATTCGAAGCAGGAGATTGCTCAGGGATAAATTAAGATAACAGATGCAAAGGGGATTTGGGAAAGTCCGAGCTGTGTGATTCGCTTGTAATTATGAGAAACAATTGCATTTTCCCTCTCCACTTGCTGGGAGGAAGCCACCTCCCTTTCAGGATGGTGCAGTCGTGGATGGCAGCGACGCCTGTTATGTGGCACTGGGTAAATCACCCCACGCTTGGGACTGAGTTTCCTCATTCGCGATTTTTTTTTTTTTTGAGCGGATAGATTAAAAAACAGCCCGTTTCCCCAATGATTTAGGAAACGTTTTGCACGGGCCTTTGCTGTGTGGTGACAGGTTCCCTTTCTTCTCGGCACGGCTTCCATCAACCCCGCCTGCCTCCGCTCTGAATGAGAAGGCTGCTGACTCACTGACAGAATCTTGGGCGTGAACCACTGATCGGAGAGCTCTGCGGATTGACGGACCACCGCCTTGCTAACCTCAGGATGGTGACGTTGTATCTGGCGAGGATCTGGCGAGGTGTGACCCTTTCCGGCTATCCAGTTTCCTGATCATACAGACCCTCTCAGTGCTCACATAATTTATGAAAGAGTGAGGACACCTTATGGAGAAGTGCTGGCCCTCCCATCGCAGACACCTGTTGGTCCTGCTGAACATCTGTCAGTCAGGTTAGAGTTCAGGCGGAGTAGATGCACCCCGACTTAGAGGAAGAAGGTGACGGATGTGGGTCCCATCTAGGTTGAAAGCACACACTGCTGACTGTCTGCTGTATCCGATGTACAGTTTGGAGTGCTTTATAATCGCTTCTTGGTATCCTTGGAAGAATGATTTGAATACACACACACACACCATCAGGCACACCTGGCCATCTGAATTTGATTCCTGGGGACCCACATAGTGGAAGACAGAACCAATTCTTGCAAGATGTCCTCTGACCTCTATAGGCATACTGTAGTGGGGAATGCACATGAGCACACACATACACACACAAGAACAGAAAATAAATCTTTTGAAACATTGTGTCTACACCAAACATGCACACATTTCCCTCTTGTCATTACTTCCTGAACAATGCAGTGTAACAACCATTTGTATAACGTTTGCATTGTATTAGGAATTAAAAGTAATCAAGAAATGGTTTAATACTACCAGCCCTTTATACAGCCTACTTTCCCTGAATCGTTTTTTTCAGCTGTGCTGGCATTCAGCACATCCTGGTGCTCCTTATGTCTCCCCCTCTGACAGCGTTGAGGCGACAGAAGTGATCGAGACCACATCCTACCTGTTACCCAGGTGCTGAGACTGCATCTGGCCTGCTATGTGGGTTTTGGGATTCCATTCAGGACCTCATAGTTGAGCAGCAAGCACTCTTAACTACTGGTCCATCTTTCCAGTGCTAGACACAACCCCTCAAGTATCTTTGATTCCCCGTGTGTCAGACGTGGAAACCGAGGCTAAGGAAGGCTGGCTGGTGGTACTTCCCAGCAGATGCGGTCTGCTCAGTCTAATCTCATCAATCGGATTTAGAGTGAATAATGGGATTCTGGGACAGGCATCACCTAAAATTCTAAAATTCAAGAGGGCTTTCCCATTAGAATAACTCTAAATTTGAGGGCATGACCCTCAGAGCCCAGATTCTACAGCTACTGTACCACTGTGCTTCCGCACAATGTGCTCTCACTGGTGGGCTGATAACACAGTTGCAGTGCCTGATTTCTCAGAGCACTTTATGTCAGTTAATCTCTCTGCAAAATTGGTTCTAATCCCAAAGCATTCTGCAGTCCAAGCACTTCCAAGGAGTGTGTTCCTGCACATCTCAGCCAGCTGAGGTGCCCTGCCTCAGCCTCACCCCCACCCCCGCCCCGCCACCCGGCCACCCCCCAACCCCCCACGGCGAGGAGGCTATTATTTCTTTCTACCTGCTAGAGTGGCGCCACACTGTGCCAACATCGTGAATAGCATACAGTCCCACTAGGACCGGGTTAGGTTTTTGGCTTGTTTTCATGTTGGTTTTTTGTTTTGTTTTGTTTTTGTTTTTTGTTTTTGTTTGTTTAGCTTTGGACTCTTTGGGTTTGTTTTTGCTTTCTGTTTTGCTTGTGTTTTTCCTCTGTGCTGCAGATGGGACCCCACCTGTGCATGCTAGTAGGCACTCTGTCACTGAGCTCCAACCCACCAGTGCCAGTTTTGAACTGAAGGGACCTGAGCCGTTTCTTTTACATTTTGAGACATCCTGTATTCCAACAACGGGACTTCTTGTGAGGCTCTCCCTTACGTTTTTGAACGTACCGGGATTCGATTGCTTAACTTCTCACAAGGTACAACTCCAGGCATTTTCTTCCCTAGCTTGACAATGTCTGTGAGTACAGGAAACCCCAGCAAGAAGGAATGTGTCTGTGGATGGCAGAAAAGGAGAAAGGAAAATGTCAACTCTGGGGGCGTCTTATGTTCTGCAGCAAAGATAAAGGACCTCCTGTGCTGAGTGAGAATGTGCCTGAATTTGTAGCGTGTTTCTTCTATGACAAAAACAGGCCTCCTGCCTCTTGCAGACTTGTATTTGCCCGTGGGGTGAACTTATTAAAACAAAATTTGAGGGTCTGGGGGCACGGCACAATATTGAGGAGTGTTGAGCATTTACAACACACCTGGGTCCAACCCCAGCACCACCCCTCAAAAAAAAAAAAAAGGAAGAAAGAAAAGGAGAAAAGTAAATCTTTGGGTTGCAGTTCTAGCAGATTTCAAGTTAAAAAGAAAAAAATCAGGTTTAAAGGAAGCCGTTTCAGGTGCATGCAAGCCTGTCTGAAACACGACACTTAACTGAACGCCTTACGTATAGGGCAGGTCTATGTCTTTTTTCACAATCTATATGGACTGGGGCAGTGTTAAAGGTCTTTGGAGTTGGGCAGATGACAAAGCATTCTATCCCCAGATAAGGCCACTGGGTGTACTGTCTTCTGAGAAGCATTTAATAAGAACTATCCTATTGCCATTGCCGAGCAACACACAGCGCAACCCCTTGAATATAAAGCCATGTGTGACAAAATCCCCGTTGTGTTGTAAGGAACCCATGGTCACTCAGACAGTACTGCGGACACAATCTTGGGTGTTGGCACACAACAGGACATGAACTGACTTGGCACCAATAGCTGGATGAGCGACTTCAGGGTCTCCTAGCTGAGGCCTGTGACATCGGGCCACCGGTAAGCAACCCCACTAGGTCCTGACTAGATCCTGACCCAAAGAAACCCAGCGATCCTAAATGCCTATAGCTTTCGGGAGGCAGGCAGTAAGAGCAAGTATGAGAGAGTGGCAAAGCAAGGTGCAGGGGGTATGACTGACAGCAGAGTGCCTGCTTAGCATGCGCATGTGTTGCTGACAGCCACTGTGTGAGCTCAGCCAGAGAGACAAGGAGACATTTTCACTGATGCAAACACTGCCAGACTTTAGTGGAGGGAACCGCCTGTCATGGCAAGTGCCATTCTGGACAGCGGAACCCCATTTGTCTGATCTCAGGTGTTTATATTGATACAGAAGCTCCGCAGGTGTTACAAAAAAAAATCAGTCTCTCATCCAAAGCCTATTTGCATAATGAAGGAAACCTGTAGCTTAGTCTCATTCTACAGTCCTTTAGCAGTGAGCCATGCCGCCAAACTCAAGATCCAAGGGGAGTATTCTCTGTTGCCTGAGCCTGTGGGAGAGGGACTACAGGAATTTCTCCACAACCAGCTTTGCTCTTCCACAATGGCTCTGCCAGAGAGCAGTGAACAGGTGCAGATCATGAGGAAGCAAACATCTTAATCAGATTTACATAAAGCCAACCCCTGCAGATAATACAAACTGCCAAGGCTTAGGCAGCCCTTCCCCCAACAGTGTACAAAACAATTATAAACATAACTAGAAATAAGCTTTACCAACACACAAGGTCCTGGGCTCAATTCCTACCACTACAACAAACAAGCAAACAAGAATGGCATTGGGATGAAACTGGAGTAACCAGACCAACAGGGCACATTAAGAAAGCAAAGCCTGACCAGAGAGTACACATTCAGTGGAAAGCTGGGAGCTGAGATCTCAACAGTGTCACACCTCTCTGAATCCATGGTTACAGCAGGAAGAATGTGGTCTGCAGGCTGTCATCCACCTACCTCTAATCAGTGGCTGAGCCACTGGGGAGAGAATCCTCAGACAAACATGGGTTGTTCTTCGAAGGGTGACCTTGGCCCAGGAGGACAGCAAGTGTCCAACAGAGTTCCTGGAGGATGGGAATGCCTGCTCCTTCAGTTGTCCTTGTCTGCATTAAGCTCAACGGGACCAGGTGGTTTCCCAGGCTGGATCTTTCTCCTGGTCTAGGAAGAATCCTGGGCAGCTGGCCTATTCAGTCCCTAAAGAAGAACCATTTCACCCAGCTTTATGTATGAGTAATTACTAGTAAAAACTAAGAAAAAAGAGATGGCTTTATGTAATTTATCTCTGGTGTTTCATTTGCTCATTTGTTCAGTCTCTGCTAGATTACACGAATTAGAAGTCTTCATTGGAGCAAAGCAGAAATACAACAATTTATTTACTTATTATTTATCTATTCATCTATCTATCTATCTATCTATCTATCTATCTATTGAGACAGGATCTCACTATGTAACCCTGGCTGACCTAGAACTCTGTGTAGACCAGGCTGGCCTTGAACTTATAGAGATCCATCCTGTTCTGGTCTGAATCTCAGTGCTGTGTGCCATTTAGTGGTGATTAAATGAATGACATTTGGAAAGATGGGCACTCCTGTGACTCACTCCCTAATGACTGGTTGCACTGGTTGGCATCCAGATCTTGTTTCTGCATGTAACTACTGGATGGACAGATGGATGGATGGAAGGATGGATGTCAGTGAACAATTTTACTGATTTTTAAACTCACACACAAGTCACAAAGACAGTGAAGAGTTCCTTTATACTCAATTATTTTCCCCTGCCAATAACATTCTACCTTACAGCTGTACATTTGTGCTCTCCAAGAAAAAAAAAAGACACACTGCTATTAGTGGGCTGGTTAGCTTTTTGTCAACTTGACATAAGCTAGAGTCATCCAGGAGGAAGGAACCTCGACTGAGAAGACACCCCAGTCAGACTGGCCTGTAGGCCAGTCTGTGGGGGCATTTTCTTGACTGATGATTAACGTGAGAAGTCCCAGCCCATTGTGGTGGGTGCCACCTCTGAGCAGGTCTGGGTGGTGTAAACAAGCAAGCTGTGGGAGCCATAGGAAGCAAGCAAGCGAAGCAGCTTTCTTCTGTGGTTTTTACTCCCAGCTCCTGCCTTGGCTTCCTTTATGGACGGACTGTAACCTGTAGGCCTAACAGTCTTTCCACCCCAACTTGCTTTTGGTCTTAAGTAAAGCTTTTTTTGCTTAAGTAAACAAACTGTTTATCACAGCAATTGTTTACCACATGCAAATATAGCAAGGACAGTTAGGCCTCTGACTACATCTTATTTTTAGATTTATTTATGTGCATATGTGTTGAACCTGCATGTATGTCTGTCCACCACTACATGCCTGGTACCCATGGGGGTCAGAAGGCATGGGGTCTTCTGGAGTTATGGATGGTTGTGAGCCTCTGTGTGTGTGTTGGGAGCCAAACCCAGGGTCTCTGAAAAGC
Source organism: Cricetomys ansorgei (assembly GCA_026225945.1). Taxonomy (NCBI): domain Eukaryota; kingdom Metazoa; phylum Chordata; class Mammalia; order Rodentia; family Nesomyidae; genus Cricetomys; species Cricetomys ansorgei. The sequence goes on from JAMJFZ010002869.1 coordinate 23,030,514, forward strand.
AACAAGAGCTCTTAACTGAGCCATTTCCCAAGCCCTGGGTTTAATGTTTCCCCCAGTGTCCTTTATGTGCTCTGAGGTCAGTTCCAGGATACCACATTATATGCAGTTACCATGGCCCCTTAGTTGCCTCTGGTCTGGGGTAGTTTTTCACTACTTTAAAAAAAAATGTCTTCAACGGGGCTTCTCTGGTGCATTTCTCCTATCAGCCAGGGTTCACTGTATCCCAGTGATATCACTGATGTTAACCCCACTGTAGCATATGCCAGTTCTTTCCATGTTCCATGAAAAGTTACTGTTGTCCCTTTCCATACTCTGATTCTTAGACAGAAGTCACTGAGTTGAGACTACATGCTAAGGGAAAGGAAAATTATACATGCTGCTTCCTGGGGTGGTTTAAATGACAACTGTCCTCCACAGGCTCAGGTATTTGCACACTTGTTCCCCGGCTGGTGGCGCTGTTTGGAGAAACACTATGGAAACTTGCTGGAGGAAGTATGCTCACTGGGGACCTGCTTTGAGAACGGATAGCCTTGCCCCACTTCCTGTTAGCTCTCTGGGCTTCCTGAATGACTGCAACCAGCCAGCATCCTGATCTGGCAGCCTCCCTGCCCTCATGAACTCTCCCTCTGGGATTGGAAGGAGGGGGAGAGGAAGGGGAGGGGGAGGAGAAGAAGAAACAAAACAAAAAACCCAAACCCTCTTTCTTCCGTAAGTTGCTTCTGGCATAGTGTTTTACCCCAGGAACAAAAAGTAACTAATACACTTCCTAGAGGGTAAACTGGCCACATGAATTATTTGAAATTCTTCTGTAAGGATTTATCTTTTCTCTCATAGTTATTTACCCAGTCTTTATCTATATCAGCATCAACTCAGGAGTATTTACTTGGGGTTAGAACTAACACTGTGATGTTTACTCTGCAGCTGGTACAGTGGGGAGGCTCTTGGCGGGGGAGGGGCTGGCTGCTGACATGGCACCTTTTCATTTCTTTGGGCATCTCTTTTTTAAACAAAAGAAATCCCCCTTCAAGTCCCTTTATGTCAACACAGCACTTCAGTGCTGTGTGTTTTTCAAACTGCTGTTTTAAAGAGGGCACACGTGCCTTTATTATTTTGCGGTTTCCTAAATATAAAACCTTTTTATTTTCTCAATTATGTAGTATTCACCAGACGCATGCAGAGGACCTTAAGAAAAGCTCTCTATGGGCTGGAGACATGGCTCAGCAGGGAAGAGGACTTGTTGCTCTTGTAGAGGACCCACATCCAGTTCCCAGCATCCACATGTCAGCAAATAATCATGTGTAACTCCAGTTCCAGAGTTACATGACTCTCTTTTGGCTTCTGTGGGAACTGAGCATACACATGTACACATACATGCATGCAAGCAAACATTTACACAATTAAAAAATACTTTTTTTTTTTTTTAAAAAAGAAAAGCTCTTTGGAATCAGACTGTGTCTGCTTGCTCCTGGCACCCAATCTTCTGGAACCTTAAGCTTCATGTCTGTAAAATGGTAACTGTATTTTTTTGGTTTTGACAGGTTCCTTTGAGTTAACGAAGATAGCATAGAACAGATTAAAATCAAAGACTCTGGGGGCTGGAGAGATGACTTAACAGCTAAGAGCACTTACTGCTTTTACAGAGGTTCTGGATGCATATGGCCATACTGAGCACTTTTACTTTCCGCGGGTTACATTCTGATGTCAGGACTGTCCAATTAAAAAAAAACATGGCGCAGCCTCGAAAACTGGCTATGTGCTGTCTTATAAATCAAGCAGGTGATGCCTAGAGAATCTTTCTGATTCAGAATCTGAATACTGGCTTGGCTGTCATATCGCAGGAGGAAGCAAGGGGCTTCTGGGAGAGTACTTGACAGTAAGCTGAGAGGCAAGGTCAGTGCCGCCCCACGAGGGGGCGCTGGTCCTCGCACGTGGTGGTGTATCGCTCTTTTCTAGCCACAGGCGCTGCACAGGCATGATGCACACACTACCTGCAGGCAAGGCGCTCCTAAGATAAAAATAAATACATCTTTATGGAAGAGATCAAGGACGCTGGCAGTGGGCAGCCGGGATGAGAATCTCAGCCTGCCACTTTGATAAAGGTGACTGTCGGGGGTACTCAGCAGGTGTCAAACGTTATTAAAGCTCCACTAAAACCACAGTAAGTTCTTTCTTATACAGTGAGTGCTCCCGCTGATGGGTCAATATGACTCCTTAATCACCAGCTGCTGGACTTACCCTTACTGTCATGGCTACTTTCTGCTAAAGGACTGTCAAACAGCCAGCCAGACTATCCTCTCATGACACCACCACGTTGAGCATTCCATGGACATCTTGAAAAACACCACACAATTGCGGGTGATTGGTCCAGCTACTCTGAAGGTGCAGCTTCAGTCAGCCAGGACTGGTTCAGTTTCTACCAGATGTTTGCTAGAACCTCAGTGAACCCTAGTTGACCCTGTAACCATTTTCAAGAGGGGCAGTTTCTCTGATAGCTTAGCAGTGACTGCCATGGTTACTGATAGGGCAGTGCTGTGATTGGTGCAAACACAATCCTTCGTTTACATGTATGTTTTCTGAAACGGGCACAAACACCCTTCCTTTGCCTATATATAAGCAGGCTCTAGAACTCACTTGCTAAGTCAGCTCAGAGAAACCCTCTTGTGCTGCCTCCTCAGTAAAGCTTCTCTCCAGCAGTGTTTCCTTGCCTATTTTTAATAGCTGTGGGGCTAAGATGATAATACAAAAGACAACAGAGTGGCAGCAACAGCAGACAGTGCAGAGGCAGGAAGGGCTGGAAAAATGGCAATGTAGCTGGATAGCTGACGAGGCAGAAATGATGGACAAAAGGCTGTAAAAAGCCAGAAAAGAGAAACTGCAGGCCTTGTCACTGGAGGTTCCAGAGCTCCTCTGATTTTACAAAATCTCAGACACCCTGAGACCTGTGAGCTTTAACACTAGCCTCTGTCAAGGGCTAAAGAATCCAAACTTCCAAGGTCTACACAACAGGTGTAACACATGTAAAGAGGCCAACGCAGTAACTTAGTACTTTAGGGCAAAGGGTCTAGTTAACAGAGGCTCCTACAAGAAAAGAGCTCTATAACCCTTAGGGACCCAGGATCCTAGACCCGCACAAGAGCTGTAGCACTAGAGGACACCATCTGCGTTTCCCACATCTGTTGCCACCACTGCCAAACACCATGGATATAAAAGCTGTCAAAGATCAGCACTTAAAGGTCTCTGCACCTACCCATAATTTCTACCAGAATAAGAAAACTCAACCAGGGGGACTGGTCACATTACTACCTGTAAAACCCTAGACAAGTGACTTCTCTGTGCTTCATCTCATTTACGAAATGGGAAGTGGGAAGAGGACTTAGCTTCTCAGTTCCTGGCCAAAGATATATCCAACAACAGCTATTACTGACTCTGAATAAACCTTCAGGAGAGGAATCAGCCTATAGTTTACTCCCTCAGCTCAGGGTCTCACCTACAGGAGAGCTGCGGCATCTATTAACACCTGATGCCCACACATTAACAGAGTGTAAAGGTGTCACCACTGAGACAGCAAATGAGTGACCTGCAGGGCAGTAACTGGTATACAACCAAAACACAAACAAGGGCAGAATCACAAGCCTCGAGTCCACAAGTCATTCGATGGTGGGAGAACCTGAGGGAAGAGGCCATGTATGTATCCTATTTACAGTAATCTATTGCATTCTAACACATGAAAGACATGCAGGCATGGAAAGAGTCCGGCCCTGCTTCCCGTGGAAGCTCCCTCCAATAGCACTGCTTCTTCCCCGGCAGTGGAGAGAACAGCTCTCTTCATCTTGGGCATGTGTCCATTTCCTCAGGCAGGGATTGAGTTTCCCTATGTGTAGAAGTTTGTCTTTGGAGGCAAAGCCTCACTATGTAGTTTGGGCTTGTCTTAAGAGGCCAATCATCTTGCCTCTGGCCCTACTAGTTAAATGTTAGGGTTACAGCTGTGCACCATTGTGCCTGGCTTATCTTGCAGGAGTCTTAGGATTGGAAAAACACATGAAACTTCATTTTTCCTTTCTTCCTCCAAATTCAATAGTGATGTAGTTGGGCCTACTACTTGCCATAATCTGTGTAATCTGGTTCCTGTTTTAAAAATTAAAGAAAAAAAGTTCTTATTCCCTGAGTACCAAGAGTCCAAATAACTAGTCTATGACTTCAGTGACTTTCAGATTCACCCTTTAAAAACTTTTGTTAAGGGACTGAAGAGATGGTTCAGTGGTTAAGAGTACTGGCCTCTCTTCCAGAGGACCCGAGTTCAATTCCCAGCACCCACTTGGCAGCTCACAACTGTCTAACTCCTGTTCCAGGGGATCTGACACCCTCACACAGATATACATGCAGGCAAAACACCAATGAACACAAGAAAATAAAGTTCAGCCAGATGTAATGTCCTAAACGTTTAATCCCAGCACTCTGAGTTTCAGACCAGTCTGGTCTACAGATTGAGTTCCAGCACAGCCAATGCCACACTGAGAAACCTTGTCACAAAAAAAAAAAAAAAAAAAAAAAAAAAAAAAATTTTTTTTTAGGTTCAAATGTAATCTTTGGAACCCCAGTATATAGAAAGATCAAATGTTTTATCAGCATTTCTTTATTTAATTTTATAAACACCAAGAAAATGATATTTAGAACCAGACACTTTGGCAACACATCAGATACATCACAAATGTAAAGATAGCTGTTGTAGATTTAATCTCAGTACTCCATTGTGCTTTTTGATTGCACAAAATCAGTGACTGATTTATAAAAGAAAGTCTAAATACCTTAGCCAGCTTTTGCTCAGGGTCTTCACCATAAATGTAGGTCACACCTGGAAACCACTGATCACTGATGACACAGTCGCACACGACTATTACATGTGCACACGAACTCTGACACCCTGGAACAATGTGCTAGTAACCGATCTGACGTAAATAATTACCAGTGTAGAACGACATTGTCCATGGCAGTAACACTTCGGGGGACATTCAGTGGGTGAGCATCACAAGGGCAGGGCACAGACAGGGATGCTGCATCACTACAAGAGCCCCACCATCGTGTCCTGCTCACGACAGCCTTGCTGGTCTTAGGTCAAGGGAAGCACTCTTCCTCCTCCTCTGCTGCCTCCATATCCTCTCAGTGGCACTGACTGCAGTAAGCTTGGGCTGGGCCACCCTCTGGCAGTCCAAGCTCTCGTCCAACTTCTCAACAGTCTTGTGGACTGCCCCACCAAGGATTGGGTCTAGACGGGCCTGCCTCACAACTTCTTTCTCAACTGCTCCTTTCTGTACCAGTTTCTGTAATAAAGGCTCCAACCTCAGAACATATGCTGACAGCTTTTCATCACCCTTCTGAAAATTAGTGAGGTATTTGTCCTAGGGTTATCAATAATCCCAAATATTTTCTCAAGCGTCTGCAGGCATTCTGTGACTGTAATGAAAGGATTATTTATCCTGAGGACCTCTCAGGCTCTCTATCAACCGCCTTTTTTTCTCTACATCTGACACTTGCTATGCCTTCCTTACTTGAGACGTATGAAACATCCAAGATTCGAATTCTTCACGTGGTCCGGAGGATCCCTGCCAGAGCATATACTCAGCTTTTTGTACCTCAGATACTGCAGGGTAGGCATAAGAGCCTCACCTAATGCGCATGCCAACATGGGGGTTTGCAATTCAGGGATCGCGTCCTGGTCTAGGTCAAGAGGGTCGTTTCGATTCCCAAGAGCTCTGGTCAATTCACCCATCATCATGCCCTCGCCCTTTAAAAACTATTATCAGCATCAGGCGGCTTAAGATGACTCTCCGCACACCTCCTTTCCCAGCTATTTACAGAAACTGCTAGTCTCTAGTGCAGGTCCTATCAAGGCTACATCCCTGTTCTCGTCCCTCTTGAGCATTCTCCCAAGCAGCCTATGCTCCCCAAGGGAGCCCGGCGAGCCTGCAGGACCTCCTCGACGCCTGCCACTCCGCAGTCGGAGGGATGCCGGCAGCCAGCAGCGCTTTCCGGAGGTTCACATCCATCCCTCCGCAGCAGTCTTCGAAGTCTCACCGTCAGGTGCGTGGAGTGTTTAGTCCTGACTCGCCCCTGGCACCGCGCCGCCACTCACGTGAAGGGTGGGTTCGTCTCAGGAACCTGAGAAGACAGAGAGCCCAAGCATGTTAGGTGCCTGCGCCCGGGCCGCTCCTGCGCCCTCCCTCGCCGGGTGCCCACCGACGACACGGGCCCTGCGGACCACCCGCCATTATAGACGCGCCGCCCGATCCCGGGGAAGGCGCCTGCCTTCTCGGGCCTCAGGCGAGACCCGGGACCACGTCCTCCCCGCCTCACCCGCCGAGGCCACGGAAGACCGGCCACGGCACGCCTCAAGCCTCAATCACACGTCCGAGGCCGTTTGGGGCGGCCCGGTGGAGACGCCTGACGTCACGAGAGGCAGGCGGGCGGGCGGGCGCGCGCTTCCGGCCGAAGACGGAAGCTCTGACTGCAGCGGCATCCGGGACTGCGAGCGGGCGGGCCACTCAGGACAGGAAGGTGAGACCCGGGGCCGCTCAGCTTGGCTGTCAGGCTGGCTCCGCGCTCCGCCGGGAGCCGAGCTCGGGGCTCTGCGGGCCAGGCCTGGCGCCGCCTGCCGAGCCCGGGCTCTGCGGCGGGTGCTGCGGGGGGCGGGCCCGGCGGCCCGAGGCCCCGGCGGCCGAGCATCTCAGGTGGCTGCCCGGCTGGGGCTCGAGGGCGACGGGGCCCGCCGCCGCGTGACCGGCTGCAGTCACGCTGAGCTTAATCACTACAAGCTCGTGCTCCTGCCAGCGGCGCTCACCTTCTCCGAGCTGCGGGACCCAGAGGGTTTCTTTTCAGGCGGCTTGTTCTGAAATGCCAAAGGCACCCGACTATTCAGAACTGAGTGACTCTTGCACGCTTGCTGGGGGAACTGGAAGATTTTCGGGACCACTGTAAGTCTTTCAAAGAGTTACCGTCTTAACTTGGGGGCTCCAACATTGGCTTAACGAATAGAAAACCCAGTGTTAATGTCTGAAGTAATGGTGTTAAGGCAGAAAGCATTTCAACTGTAATGCAATCTCCTGTGGGAAAAGAACATTCCATTTTCTGCAACTAAAGTGGGCTGGGGCTCACTCGGTGGGATTCACATAAGTAGCAGCGCCCAATACATACTGAAACCAGTATTTTTACGTGCTTATTACAACTGTTATGTAAAACAACCACCTGTAAGTTGTTTACAGCTGTTAAATCTTAAATATGCTAGTGATTTACAAAACTCTTGAATGCAAATCAAATGCACTTGAAATAGTTGCTATGACAACATTACTAGACCCTAACTGTAGTTTTTCTGCTTACATTGAAGGCACAGAGCATGGAGAATGATGAACTTCCGTCAGCGGATGGGATGGATTGGAGTGGGACTGTACTTGCTTGCAAGTGCAGCAGCGTTTTACTATGTTTTTGAAATCAACGAGACTTACAACAGGCTGGCTTTGGAACACATTCAGCAGCACCCTGAGGAGCCTCGGGAAGGAACCACGTGGACACACTCCTTGAAAGCTCGGTTACTTTCCCTACCCTTTTGGTTGTGGACAGTTATTTTTCTGATACCATACTTACAGATGTTTTTGTTCCTTTATTCTTGTACAAGAGCTGATCCCAAAACGGTGGGCTACTGTATCATCCCCATATGCCTGGCAGTTATCTGCAATCGCCACCAGGCATTTGTCAAGGCTTCTAATCAGATCAGCAGACTACAACTGATTGACACATAAAACCAGTCGCCGTTTTCCTTATGATTACAAGACTGCCAGTACTATGGAGGCTGATCACAAGACTGCAGCTTCTTCACAGATCTCAGGAAGTTGTGGTGGAACAGAAACTTTTTAGAAAATGTGACAAGGGAACTACTTTATCTGAATAATAATGACTTTTTAGGTGAAGCTCAAGATGCAGTACTACAGAATCATGTTGATGACTTCAAATTTTGGAAGTAAAATAGTGGCTTGTTATTTGCAGTCTTTAGAAACTTGAATAAGTACCCGAATTTTTATTTCTATTCTATGTGCAACATAGTATGATTCAGAAATTTTTCCGTTGGGGAAAACAATGAATATTTCCATTGTGTTAAGTGTAAAAAGGTCTGGCCATGATCATAAAATTTAAATTTTATACAATTACTTGGCTTCCTTTAAAATTCTTCAGTCTAAGACAATAATTCATCCTGCAGGAGCTATTGCTTGCTTTCAGTTCACAAGGGATTGGTATAAAATTACAGAGGTGGTGGCTACCACCCTTCTGTTTGTTTTTTTTTCTTTTTCCTTTTCTGGGGAAAGGAATGGTGGTGGTGGTGCTGGGGACTGAATCTAAGTCTTCTGTGCTTTTTGTTTGTCTTTTTCCAAGACAAGGATTCTCTGTGTAGCCCCGACTGTCTGGGAACTTGCTATGTAGACTAGGCTGGCCTCAAACTCCTCCTGCCTCTGCCTCCAGAAGGGATCAAAGGCATGTGCCACCACCACTTTTTGTATTTTTACCACTGAACTACTTTCCCAGCCATGATGGGCTACACAGATACCCAGAATTTGCTCTCTGTGTGTGTGTGTGGGGGGGTAATGGCTACCTAAACCACTGATCTATAGGTCTTTTAAAAAACTCTGCAGGGACTGAAGAGATTAAAAGTTAAATTAAATGGTTAAATGTCGAGATTAAAATGGTTAAAAGTCTAGAAATAACACACACAGAAGATGAAACAAGGTGCCGATGTATCAGTCCAATCTCTGTGAAGCTATCATGTCGTCTTTCTCATTCTTTTCTAACCCAAGGTCAGGCCCGAAAGCGCTGCATCGAGACTTGTATCCTTGTATCCTCTACACTTCTAACGTCTGTGTCTGGCACCAGCACAGATCACTAAAGAAAGACTGTCCCCTTCTGGGTGAGATCAGGGTAAACAATGATAATACCAAAACCTTTTAACTATTCTAATAACGATGGTCTTTGGGTCCTTACTCTATTTTACCGCTCTCTTTTTTAATTTAAGCAAGCTTTTAATACTAGCCAGTGATAGTGGAAGCTGGCCAGAACCACATGGAGGCCCCCACTTGGAATTCCTCCATGATGGCCCTGAGCTGCAGAACATGGAGGTTTTTTTAAAGGCAGATTCCAGAAGACTGTGTTTTCATCAGGCCTAACCTGGGTCCTTACTCTTAAGCTACAACAAACCTAGAAAACAGCAGCACTGTATTATCTATGCTTTGCAGATGAGGAACAGGAGGCAGAGAAGCAGCCTGCCCTGGATCAGTTACTAAGTAGTAGAGCAAGGGTTACAACTTGATGCCTGTTTCTCACCGCTGACATACCATCCCATGCTCTGTACAAATGCAACTATGTTATCTGTGTATACTGGCTACTGACTCATACCAAAAACAGATAAAAGTATTAGTGGAAGTTTTTTCTCAGTTTGTACACCTGAACTTTTTGTTTCTGCTTTTTGAGTGCTAGAGATCAAACTCAACAAGTCCTTGTTTGTGCATGCTAGCTTAACCCCAGTCCTACAAGTTTTCCAGGAACCTTGCTTTATGCTGTATTTGAGCAGAGAGGCTAAGATTTCCATGGCAAACTTTAATCCCCCCCCACACCACCCCAAAATGGTCCAGGTGTCCTGGAACTTGCTATATAGACCAGGTTAGCCGTGAACTCAGAGATCCACCTGCCTTCTAGAGCAGGGGTTGGGATAGTAGGGGTTGGGCTAAAGGAAAGGTATGCATGAGACATCATGCCTAGCTCAAACTTTAATCTTAAAAGACAGATTATCTCAAAATCTACCAGAATCTACTTTATGACCTTTCATCATATGCCCTCACCTTTGATCCTAGCACTTGGTAGGCAGAGGTAGTCAAAAAAACTCATTTCCAGGCCAGCCTGGTCTACATAGAGAATTCCAGGACAGACAGGGATACCAAGAGACCCAACAAAACTAACTCAGCTTAGTTGTTGAATTAACATACCATGTGCTATAATATACTCAGTTCCAGGGAAACACAGTTTGACATACTTATTTCTTCAAGTCAGTTGCATCCTTTGAGTGCTTTTAGTATGCATGCTGTAGAAATGATTTAGGAGCATTCTACATTAACTCTCCATTCCTGAGGCAGGTGTTATATTGGCAGTGCTATTGTACAAGACTCTGAAGCATGCAGGAATTAATAACCTGTCCATGGACACGGCAAGTAATTGGAAAAGCCAATGTTAATTGGAAGACCCATAGGCAAGGTGTGGTGACGAATGCCTTTAAACCAGCACTCTGGAGGCAGAGACAGGTGGGTCTCTGTGAGTCTAGTCTATATAGTGAGTTCCAGGACAGTCAGACCTACATAGGAGACCCCTGCCTCAAAACAACAGAAATCAAAAGAGCCATGATTTAAATCCAGGATCCCAGCTCTGTATTTAGTGAAAACTTAGTGTTTCCTTTTAAAATTAGTATTGAAGTAGTAATGTTTAAATTTTTTTTTTTGCCCAGACAGGGTTTCTCTCTGTAGCTCTGGCTGCCTTGGAACTCACTTTGTAGACCAGGCTGCCTTTAAACTCAGAGGTCTGACTGTCTCTCCAGGGATTAAAGGCAGATACCACCACACCTGGCTCGTACTTATTTTATGTGTATTGGTGTGAGGGTGTCAGATCTCCTGGAACTAAAGTTAGATTGTGAGCTGCCATGTGGGTGCTGGGAATTGAACCCAGGTCCTCTGGAAGAGCAGCCAGTGCTCTTAATCACTCACTGAGCCATCTCTCCAGCCCTGATACTATTTAATCACTTTTTTGAATAAGATTACTATAGTATTTCCAAATGTAATTATTAATGTTTAGCTTACAAAGTTGATCTGCTTTTTAACAAACTACATTCACTTATGTATCTGTGTGGACAAATATGAGGCTGGGTGCCTTGGTGCATACATGGAGGGCAGAGCACGGCCGTGTGTGTCTTCTCAGCTGCTGTCCACTTTGGTTTTGGAGACAGGGTCGAGCTCTCCCTGCCTGGAGCTCATCAAGTAGCTAGGCTGGCCAGCCAGTGAGACCTATGGAGCCCAGTCTCCACTGGGACCAGATAGCTTGCCCCCCTCCTTTAAAAAACAAAAACAAGCCAGGTGGTTGGGAGACCAGCCTGGTTGACAGAGTTCCAGGTCAGCCACGCTACACAGAGAAACCCTGTCTCAAAAAACAACAGTAACCACAACCACAACAACAAAACTAGAAACAAAAATGTGGGCTCTTGCAAACAAGCAATTCTGAACGCACTTTACCAAAGTTGCTATCATCATTTTATTCGGAATCCTACCTGAAGTGAAACGATCTTATCCAAGTTTTCTGCTGAAATACTTTATTTTTTCAAAAGTGCAGGCACAGGAAATAGGTAACTGCAGAAATGTCTCTGGCACTTAATTCACCACTGCCAATTTTTTACTTAGGAGATGTTACTAAGTTTTAAAGTAAAAATTCCTTGAAGTATGCAATTTGATTCTATTTTACAATCTTTATAAGGAACAAAAAGCTTTTCTTTGGTGGAGTCATGCGATAAAGTCTCACATGAATAACTCACTGCTCCTGTGAAACAAACACACGTTTGTATGGCATGGTAGGCAGCGTTAGTCTTTTCTTAAATGCCCAGAGTTGACTTAGCATCTTCAGTCTGTAAGTTCCTGGTAGAAGCACTTACTGTGATACTTCATTATTCATTCTTTTATCAAGTATGTACCATCATGTTACAAATTCTCCCACATAAAGTCCTAGATGACTTTGGACTGTGGTTGGAAATCACCATGCATTAGTGTTTCTTTTGGTGTAAGGCAGTGGAAAAAAAAAAAAAAAAACAACTCACAAATAATGTCAAGGTCCATGGAGGTGGCCCCAGATCATTATCTTAAAACACTATTCAATGTTCCCATTGGGATTGAAAGAACTGGTTCACGGGTAGCATTTACTGAAGATTCAAGTGTTAGGAGCTGTGGAACAGTATCAGCGAATGCTCTGTAGAAAGTTCACTTGAGCCATTTGCAAACTTTATCTTCATTTCTTGGTATCAGATCTTCCTGAAGATGCTTCTCTCAGACTCTTGCCTCCTATTCCGCCAGACTGCTGCTTTGTCAATAAGGCCACAAACTGGTGACTGACACCGAACACAATGAGCAATCTGGATTCTGAGTTACTTTTTGTAGTTTTTGACACTGCACACTTGACATACTTTCTCTGGCTGGCTTTTGGGTCAGCACCATCATTAGTGATGGATGGTCCTTATTTGTCTACTCATTCAGGAGGAGCCACATGCGGCCCTTAACCACATGGCCCAGTTCTAGGTAATTTCCTACTTACTGTTGCTTTGATGAATTCTCCTTGGGGGTCTCCCCCGACTCTGTGTGTTCTCAGGCTTTCTGCCATCTATTCCAGTCCTGTGGTTTTAAGTACCCTTCTCCAGAGTGTCACTTGAATATCCACCACCTATTGATTTTGCTTTCTGAAGTGGAATCTCACTAGGTTATCCTGGATGATCTTGAACTTGATCCTCTTGCCTTGCCCTTCCAAGCAGCTGGGATCGTTGGCACGCATCACTACACTTGGCTTAACTGCCTGCGCACACTTCATATACTTACTGGCAGGCTCATGAAATTTAACAAGTCTAAAGCCAAGTTGCCAATGTTAACACATCAAAACCTGTTTTTCAAGTCTAGTATTAGTTGTACTATATGCCTACAATCCCAGCACTCAGGAAGGAGAGGCAGGAAGATTTCTGAGTGAGGCCAGTCTGGTCCACAGGGTGAGTTCCAGGACAGCCAGGGCCACACAGTAAAAGAAACCCTGCCCCAAAGAAGTCTTAAACCAGCACCCCATACTTTTACACCTTCCCCACTGCTCTTTCTGCTTCAACCACACTAATCATCTTCTCTGTTTTTCCTTTTCTGAGAGTCTCACACTATGCAACTCACGCTGGCCTTAAAATTTGGATCTTCCTGCCTCTGCGTCCAGAGTGCTAGGATTACAGACATGGGCTTCCTTGCCTGGCTCCACTGGTCTTGATTTTGGAACATTTCAGAAATATTTTGACCTAGGGCCTCTGTGCTCTGTTTTCTTAAAACTATGGCTCACATGTCACCTTGGCGACACTCTCACTACCTGATGAAAGCCAACATTCTCCTTCCCACTGTAACCTTTTCCCACAGTACTCAGCTATACTCTCATGATCATCTGCCCATTTCCTCAAAATCTTGGATTTCTGGCATGCATTGAGATGAGCCCTATGCTTACAACAGTATGTGTGTATAAAAGTATACCTCTCTTGTTATACTGTAAGAACCGATCTGGTTCACTCTGCCTAGAGAACAAAGCCTAAAGCTAATATTTACTATCGAGGGTGTGGCCTGATCTGTCATGTGTTCTAGTTTCATCCAACTCATGTCTCAGAATTTAGTGAAACTCTCTTCAAGGCCAAGATTTAAACTGTCCCTCAACGTATTTTTGTTACAAATTCTTATGATACCAGTTGCTAGGAATTTTCCTTATTGGTGTTGAGAAAAACATATACAAGGTTTCTTATTAAGTGGTTGGCTAGAGCCCTCAATAAATTTGCTTCAGTTATGAAAATTATAGTTTTCTAAGCCACCTAACATGTACAAAGTACAACAGCTCTCAGACTACATAACAATCCCAGTCACTGGTGTTTAAGGCAGTACTATGGATCCAGAAAGCACTCAAACAATTACCATCTCCACCAGAATCTTGGCCAGAGTAAATTTCTGCTTAAAACTATACTCCAGTGGCCTACTGATAGTCCAATGTGAGCTGCTACTTTTTAAGATTTAAACAGAAGCTTATTTCTAGAATTTACTGTTTCCTGGACCACAGCTTTAAAGAGAGCAATTCTGATCCCAAAGATCACCAGAGAACTAGAATAGTTACAGTATTTTTATGACATTTTTATACATGGAAGATAACATACTGATTTAAAAAGGGTTGTTTTCAAGGTTAAGCCTAGGTATATCAGTCTAGAACCTCTACCCCCTTTATTTGAAGGCACCCTACTCCATACTTGGCCCAGTTCTCCTAACCTGTATAGAAGTTACAAGGGGAGAAGGGGTCCAGACCTTCTCAAGAAAAAATTAAATACATCTTGGAGATGTTTAAACTGAAACCTAAAGGATGAAAGAGAAGCAGTATGCACTTTTAAGCCTAACACTGAGGAGTCAGGCAAGGCTATACACAGAAGACCTGTCTGGAAAAAAAGAACGAGGCACACCTGAGCAAGGGTGGCTGCAGCGCCACACACAGCACAGAGAGGTCATGTGACCTTGCTTTGGAGCCCTAGCAGATCTTGGCCTTTGTCTCCCAAGTGGTGAGATTCGTAGGCACGCGTCATCGAGCCTGGCCTTATGTTTTTATCCATGGTAAATTCTTCTTCACTGGTGTTTTAAATGTCCTAAATACCATAGCCAAGCAACTACCTATTACAAAAACGTGAATCTTGGCCCTAGAGTTATATTATTAAACTAATAAACATTGTTTAGGTACTTTTTAAAGGAAAAGGACCTCTCTGGCAAGAATTCCTTGCTTCACTGATCGGCTTATTTTTATGTAGAAATGTGAGGGTTGACTTTCATGTACTGGAGTAAAAAGCTGGAGTTGTTTCAAAAGGTAGCATTGTTCTGTTTGTCTCTGGCTAATGCCAACAGTAAGAGTACTAAATGAGTATGAAAACCAAATACACTGCAGCTGAGAAGCTGAAAACACTATATAAGCACAAACAGTATATTGAAACGTCTTTATAATGCATTTACTAAGCATTTACTAATACATATAAAAATTTTAGGAGCAGGTTGAACTGTTAGTAGCTTTTCCTAGTTGAAATTGTTTGGATTATCTGAGAGTGCTTAGTGGAATGCTGATGCTGCAATAAAACATTCTAAAAATTTAAAGTGTGGTTGGGTGGCAGCAGTGATGCATCCCTGTAATCCCAGCACTAGGAGGCAGAGGCAGGCAGATCTCTGTGAGTGAGGCCAGCCTGGTCTACAGAGTAAGGTCTAGCACAGTCAGAGTTAACAATAGGGAAACCCTATCTCGAAAAACAAAAACAAAACAACCCCCCCCCAAAATTTTTCTTTTAAAGTGTATAAACTGAGTGTCATTAATATCAATTGTAATTTCAGGTATTAGAATATTCAATTTGCAGCTGTAGGTGTTAGCACACAGAACTTGGGAGGGAGAGGCAGGCAGATCTTGATGAGTTTGAGGCCAGCCTGGTCTAAGGAACAAGTTCCAGGAGACCTGGGTTATGTAGTGAGACCGTGTCTTAAAAAACAAACAAACAAACACCACTGTGTGCACACAGAGTAAATGTTCTACCAAAGTACCACATTCCCAGACCTAAAGACTGTTTCTCTTTTCATTTTGAGATACTGGTACAAACCCAGTGCCTTGTGCATGCTAAACAAAAACAAACACACAGAGGCATATTTGCCCAGCCTCAACTAGTGCAAACAACAGTTGGCTCTTAACCTTAGGCAAACAACTATTCAGAGACTCATTTAATCTCTGAAGTAAGTCATTATGATTTGTTACATCTAAGATTCAATGAGGCCCAGAATATGTCTGTAATCCCAGCACCCAAGAGGTGTAGGCAGGAAGATCACAGAATTGATAACAGGGAGTTCAGGGAGTTCCAGATTACTTCATTATATGCGAAGATGTAGTCTTAAAACAACAATAAAAAGGTAGGTATAGCTGTACACACCTGTGACCACCAACACTTAGTAAGATATTCCAGGCTCAAAGCCAGCTATGTAGTGAATTCTAGAACACTGTAGGCCACATACATAGCAAGACCCACTCTTAAAATAGATAAAATTAAAAATAATTATTCTAATTTTATTAGGTACATGTTGCATTTCAACTGTGAAAGTCAAGAAAGATGCACTGTGAATTTAAAAATCCACTCTAGTTCCACTGATAAAACAGCAGAAAAGGAACACATGCAATATACTTTAGGAATTTGTATTTTAAAACTATTCAGCAGTTCCTTCTTGACTAAAATCAAAATATGGCTACAATCAATGTATTTTATTGAGTTGGGCCTGACAGCTATATTAATACAGATATTTACATACATACACACAATATATCTCTCTTTCAAATGTAACTGCCCATGAGCCATGACAAGCAGTTTTTAAAAGCTAAAGG
Source organism: Cricetomys ansorgei (assembly GCA_026225945.1). Classification (NCBI taxonomy): domain Eukaryota; kingdom Metazoa; phylum Chordata; class Mammalia; order Rodentia; family Nesomyidae; genus Cricetomys; species Cricetomys ansorgei. Next base: position 23,046,744 of record JAMJFZ010002869.1, read on the forward strand.
ATGCAAACACACCATTTGATTCAATGATCATTTGAAAAGAGAAAACAAACAGAAAAACTCACTTGTCAACTTAGATTTCACCCATTATGAATGGTTCCATTTTATTTCATGAGAAAACAAGGCTTCATTCTCAAACATTTACTGTACTTTTGTTAGAAACAAGGCTTTCTCTGTGACAAACTTGATCCAGTGAAAGAAAATAAACGAGCTCCCCAACTAGAGCACAGGTCTTCTGTAAGTATTAGCACATGATGACCGGGAACAGCAGCAATCCATGTCTTCATCTCTCTTCTTCTTCTAGACAAGTCTTGACATGAAGCACAGCTAGCCTCTGAATTCCGACCTTCCTGCCTCAGCCTGCAAAGCAGCTGGGATTACAAGTACACCACACCTCACTCAACTGAGCAGCAGTCTCAATTTCATAAAACTATTGCTAGGGTGTTGGCTTTGGTCGTTTTGCAGATGGTCCGTCTGAATTAGTTCTGCTACCAGTGTTACTTTCATCTTCTGTACCATCTTCACCATCACCTTTTAAAATAAATGTTTGTTGTATGACATTATGTTTGATGGTTAAAAGAAATACAGATAGGTAAAGTGAGTGATATGAGATTGTTTCTCTCTGGGGGACTAAAAAAATCATGCATATCTTACATTTAATAAACTTCAGGGGCCGGTAGGATGGCTCAGTGGGTAAGGTGAATACAGTTCAAGCTTGTTGACCTAAAATTCAATCCCTGGAACCCATGTAAGGTGGGGGAGAGAACGAATTCTATACATGTAACATGCTACCATACACACACAAAATAATGAATTTTTTAAAAGTTCAGGAACTTGTTGGGTGTGATGGCCTTTAATCAGAGCACTCAGGAGGCAGAGACATGCAGATCTCTGTAAGTTCAAGGACATAGTAAATTCTAGGCCAGTCAAGGCCATTTAGTGAGACCCTGTTTCAAAAACAAAGTGTACATCTTTCACCACAGTGCTTGGAAGTGGCAGGCGATCTTGCTGAGTTTGAGACCAGCCTATCTAAAATAGTGAGTTCCAGAGTAGCCAGGGCTACACACACAGACCCTATCTCAAAAACAAAACAAAACGAAACACCCAAACCATCACCACCATCACCTTCAGGAATTTTAGTATTAAGAACCTTTCTTTTCTATCACTTGTTTTTTTGGAGACTGAATCCCTTCTCCATAAAATTCACTCCTGTACAGACTTCACTCAGTACTTTTCCGAATGTTCACATGCTTGTCTAACAATGACCACTAAGCCTGAAATATGTTAATTACTGCCAAAAGAAGGTCCATATCCACAAACAGCCACTCTTTATTTCTGTCATTCTTACAACTGCTAGTTTACTCCCTACCTCTATGGATTTGCCTATTTTGGACATCTCCTATCCACGGAAACATAGAATGTGTTGTCATGTGTGCCTGACTTACTGTTTTAGGGTTCATTATTGTCGCAGCATGTATCCACAATTCATCCCTTTGTGTGTAGTATGTACGTGTATGTACATGCCATATTGCACAAACAGGTCACAATCTCAGTACAGGTCTTTAGACCTGTCACTGTAAGAAAGGGTTTCTGCACATATCAAATTTCCTGACTGTCTCCCAACACAATGCCCAGATACTAGAATTATAGGCTCACGGTGTTACACAGGTCAAGCTCAGGTCCTCATGTTTGTGAAGCTAGTGCTTTGCCCACGGAACAATCCCCCCAGCCCAATACTTCATTCTACACAATGAATATTATGCTTATGCTCTACTCAGATGATGGACATTTGTATTATTTCCACTTTATAGCTATTTATGAACAGTGCTGCCGTAGTGTATTGAGTTCTGGTATAAACATATTTCCAGTTAACCATGGAGACCTAGTGGTGTAACTGTGGGTAGTATGGTTAAGTTTTTGAGAAACTCTAAAATGGACACAACATTTTACACTTCCACCAACAACGGCCTCTGATTTCTTCATATCTGAGTGTAATGGCTAATCTTGGTTGTCAACTTGACTACATCTGGAATTGCCTGAAACCCAAGCAGGTGGGCCCATCTGAGGGATTTTTCTTGAATTATTTGAGGTGAGAGACCCACCCTAAATCTGGGCCATACCTTCTGGTGGAAGCCCACATGAAAGGATATAGAAGAAGGAAGCCTTTGCTTTTGCCTTCACTCTGACTAGCAAGTTCATCTGTCTTGTTCCTGAGATACCCCTTTGCTGGTCAGGTGTGGTGGCACGTTTCTTTAAATCTAGCACTGCTGAGTGTTAGAACCTACTTCTCTGGGATTCCAACAGGCTGAAAACTGGCAGCTCTCTTAAGTCTTCACTGAGACTTAGCACATTGGGACTACTGAGACATCCATTCTCACGGACTAAACAACTACTAGATCTTTGGCCTTTGTGTCAGAAGACAGCCATTGTTAGACTACTTGGAACACAGGCTGTAAGCCACTCTAATAAATATCTCTCTTTATATGTTTATTCTATTAGTTCTGTTCCTTTAAGAAAACCTTGACTAATATGCTAATACTTTTTGTTTGTTTTTTGAGACAAAAACAAAGTTTTGAGTTTCTCTGTTGTAATTCTGGCTGTCCTGAGCTCACTCTGTAGGCTGGCCTCTAACTCAGAGATCCTCCTGCTTCTGCCTCCAGAGTGCTGAGATTAAAGGTGTGCACCAACACTGCCCACCTGCTAACACTTTTTAATGACAGCCAATATCTAGATTACAAAGAGTAGAAAAATACAGTTTAACCTCCTCTGCAGAAGAATTTACTTTTTAGCTGAGGGCAATAATATATACAATTCAAGATTAAAAATAAATTTGCCAGTGGTGGTGGTATTCTCAGCACTCAGGAAGCAGAGGCAGGCGGATCTCTGAGTTTGACCACAGCCTGATCTACAGAGCAAGTTCCAGGACAGCCAGCTCTACACAGAAAAACCTGATCTCGACAAGACCAAAAATAAATAGATTAATTAAACAAAGGTCAGGTGTGGTGGCACATTTAATTCTAGCACTGCTGAGGCAGAGACAGGCAGGTCGCTGAGAATTCAAAGCCAGCCCAATAGTTCCAAGGCTAACCAGAGGACACGTGACATTGTTTACATAATAATATATGTGTTTTTTCTATTAAGAGAGTTTGGGCTGGAGAGACGGCTCAGTGTCTAAGCACAAGCTGCCCTTTCCCAGCGCACAGGGCTGCTCACAGATTCCTTTGACTCTGGTTCCAGGGGATCCGATGCCCTCTACTGGCCTCCGCAGACACTTCCGGTGGTGTACAGACAACCCGTACAGGCAAAACATCCACGTCTCTCCCTCGACCTTTAACTAACAGTTCTACTACAGCAGTAGAGGGGGTGAAAGAAAGAGCCGGGAAGTGGAGGGTTGCGGCGAAACCTTCTTCTGGACGCGACACGGCCCTGGCACGTCACGCTCTGGCTACGCGCACAGGGCAACCTCCACACCCGACACGGAAGGCAGAGGAGCTGCGAGGTCCCGCCCCCGCCGAGGAGTTCTCTGGCAGTTAACCGGCGCTGGGAGCAGAGTCACGCTTTTCTTCGGCGGTGCAGTCGCCGCTGAGCTGCCTACGCTCCAGTAATAACTACCCACACACGCTCCCACAAACAACCCTCCACTCGGAGAGCGGCAGCAAAGTCAGGGAAGAGCAGGGGGCGCTGCTAGGAAGGGGTCCAGCAGGGGTGAAAGCGACACGGAGGGAGAGTGCGACCACAACGCGTCGCCTAGGCGCGTGGAACGGTCAGTTAACTAACAGACACCACAAAATGCAGAAACGAAGACGGACTTACACAACAGACGCGAGTCAGGAGCCCCTGAGGCGGGAGGCGCCCCACAAGGTGGACCCCCTGAAGCCGCTCCCGCTCCGTCGGCACGTTTCTAACGTCACACCCGCCAGCGCTCGCCTTTCGGCACCCACGCTCCCACCAGCGGCTCCGCCCGTCCCGGCCCTGGACTCCGTCCGCCGCGCCTCCCTGGCGATGCCAATGAGGGGCCGAGCGGATAACGACGTCTAGACGCGAGTGCTCCTCCCCCTCTACCCCCGGCGCCCCGCCCCCGCGCTTACCATCCGCCGCGTCGTCCGGATCCGCCGCGGCCGTGGCCACGCCCTGCGCGTCCCGCTCCACGAGGGGCCCGAAGAACTCGGCTACTAACTCCTTCATCCGGGCCACGGCGGCCGACAAGCTCTGCAGACGGTCTGCGTCGCCCGCCGCCTCACACGGCACCTGCAGCCGCCGCGACTCCCCGTCACGCCCGAGGTACTCGCCCGAAAGCTCCATGGCGACCGCTCAGCTTCAACAGCGCGCCACGGACAACCGCCACCCGGAAGCGGAAGCCAGCGCGGGGCCGGGGGAGGCGGGCCGGAGACGGGAGTCGAAGGGATGACTTCCGGTTCCCGGGAACGGGCCCGCCCATTTCCTTGCGCCCTCTCTCGTTGGGATTGGCTGCCTGGCGCTCAGGCCCCGCCTTTCTCACGCCGCCCCCCGCCGGCCGCTTTTCCCGCCTCCGCCCGGGCCGCGCTGCCGAGCTCGGTGACAGTTGAGAGGATGGCCGGAGCCGGGAGCCCCGCCGGGTGCCAGGCGGAGCTGGAGCCCGTGGTGTCGCTGGTGGACGTGCTCGAGGAGGACGAGGAGCTGGAGAACGAGGCGTGCGCCGTCCTGGGCGGCAGCGACGCCGAGAGGTGCTCCTATTCGCAGGTGCGCGCGCGGCCCGGCCGCTCCCGCCGCTCCGCCCGCTTCCCGCGGGCCGCGGGCGGTCCTCGTGACCCCTCAGGCCCAGAGTCTCCCACACCTAAAAAAGAAATGTTCATTAGGCTTCGGATGGGGGCAGAGAGGAGAAAAAGCAAAGGGGGGTGGATTCGAAGACCGCTCCGGGTAGGGTGGCCCGCGGACACTCCCACGGTCTAGCGTGACCTGCTCAGCTGGCGCTTTCCCGGTTAAATGAAGTTCGGTGTGCGTGCGTGCTGCGTGACGCCCCCCTCTTCCAGGGGAGACGGGCAATCAGAACACCGGGTTGCCCTGGAAGGCCGAGGGAGGAGGAAGTGCCGTCCGTGCGACCCGGTGAACAAGCGTTCGAGGGCTGCCGTGCAGCGTGTAGTTACGCATCCTGCACGTCCCGAGCACAAAAGTGGAGAAGGGTGGGTAGGAAGGAAACGAACCAAGGGTGAGAACTGGTGGAAGGAAACAGGCCAACTACGCCGGCGGGTGGAGTGGAAGACCTGGGGAAGGAGGGAAGGGACTTGGGGTTAGTGCGGTGCGGACTGGAGTCCTAAGGCTGTTTGTCTTCGTCGACCAAATTGGGTTCGCGCTGCAGAACTGTGGTTGTATCGTTGAGTGAATCTTGTACCGCAGAAAGAGTCGCAGGTGGTCATTGGCAAAGATCGCCGCTAAGACACCCCCCTACCTCCTTTTCCTTTGAAGAAGGCAAGAAAGGCCCTAAGTCTCTGTGTAAGCTGTTTTTTTAAATATCTTTAGCTTTATAAGGCGTATTAAGTAAAAAAAGAAAAAAATGCTGTTAGAGATACAGTCTTATGTAGACCAGACCTACCTTGAGTTCCTGATTCTCCATGCCCTCACCTCCCAAGTACTGCTGGGATTGCAAGTGTACATCATCATGCCTGGCTTAAAGTTTGGTTTTTGTATTTTGTTTTGAGACAGATTCCCACTGTGTGACTCTTAACTGGCCTGAAACTCACTATGTAGGCCAGACTGAACTTGTCTTCACAGAGATGCATCTCCCTCCCAAGTGTTAGGATTAAAGGCCTGCTCTTAAAGTTTTTGTTTTAAACATATCTCTAGAAGTATAGACATTCAGTATATTAAAAAAAAATTTTTTTTTTTAGTTATTTGTCTGTGTGGGTATGTGTGTGGGGGTGCAGGTACTCTTGAGGCCAGAGGAATCTGATCCCCTACCCTCACCCCTACAGCTGGAGTTAGAGGGGATTACGAGCTGCCAGACATGGATACTGGGAATTCAGTGCTAGTTCTCTGCAAGAGCAGTATGCACTCTTAACCTCCGAGCTATCTCTTTAACCTCAAGGTGATACAGTATTTTATAAAAGGTACTGATGTGTGTGCATGATATTTGTGGACATGTGTGACACAGAGCATGCGCAGACATTAGAGAACAACAAATCCGGAGTTACTTCTTTCCTCTGTTTGTATGTAGGTTCTGGAGCTGGGACTCAGATTTTTAGTGCCTTTATCCACGGTGCTATCTCACTGGCCCTACAGCTGTTTCGAAGTAAAATAGCAATTTGTATAGTTGGGCTGGCCAGAGGGCTCAGTAGCGTGTTTGGTGCACAGGCAAGGCCACCTGAGCTCCTGCCCCACAGACAAAGCCAGGCGTGCTGCTGTGTACTTAGTACCCTCTCTGAGAAAGCGTGCGCCCCTTACCAATATTTCTAAGTTTTGTCTGTTTTTCCTTCAACTTTTAATTTTTAAATATTTTAAATATACAGATAACTTGAAAACATAGCATTGTGAATATCTGTATACCTTGTATGTGTTTTGTCTTTACACATTTGTCTATTGAATACACTTTCCCTTTTCTAGTCTTCATTACCTGACAGTAAGTAGTGGGCATCACGGTACACTTGTAGATGCTTCCCCGTGCGTCTCCCCCCAAATTAAAGTGATTATTATGTTTTTTTTTTTGGTATTGATTTTCCTCTTTGGTGGAATTATCAGCATTTTCTAAAGTTTAATATGTAATATAAGTCTTCTAAACCTATATAAACTCAACTTTATTTTCATGCACTGAAATAATTAAAGAAATCAGCTTATTCACAGATTTAAACTTCCTATGGCTATAAGAAAAAATGACATAAAAACAAGTATCAGTGTAGATCTGGAATTTGTAACAGTGTTTTGGTCCTGGTTGCATAACTATGGTTCCTTTCTTCTTGTCTCTTTGGTTCTGGGTTGGTCTTTCAGGGCTCAGTGAAGAGGCAAGCCCTTTATGCCTGTAGCACCTGCACGCCAGAAGGAGAAGAACCAGCAGGAATTTGTCTAGCTTGCAGTTATGAATGCCATGGAAGTCATAAACTATTTGAACTATACACAAAAAGGTAAAACAGCTTTTGCTGAATGTTTTCTAAATGTTTAAGTTTTTTTGCAATCACAATGCCTGCTTAATCTTGGCTTTTCATTCAGAGTAATTGTGTGTTGTTAAAATGTAATATGGGAGGGAATGGTTACTGTAGGCCTTTTACATTTTTAATTATGTAAAATTTATGTAAAAATTAATTAATTAATTAATTTTTATTTATTTAATCACAGTTTAATTATGGTTTCATTAAATTAATGATTTATTATTAATAGTTAATAGTTTATTGTTAATCAATAATAAAATTTTAATAATTATTTTAACTATCTCATGCTGCTCATACGTTCCTTTCCTTGTATCATTTGCTTGTGTGTGAGAGTGATGAAGATACTTGTTTTTATGTGTGGTGATGTCCAGAATTTTGAAGTCTTTGTTGTTGTTGTTGGAAAAACTCCAAACAAGATAGACAGACATCCAAAAGGCCACCGTTTAGATTCTAGAGATGAGTCAGAAAGGGTGAATATGTGTAGTGAGAGAGCAATTAACTTTAAAGGAAAATCTAAGTAAATGTTCTTCCTCTTCTTTTAATAGAAATTTTCGTTGTGATTGTGGAAACAGCAAGTTTAAAAATTTGGAATGCAAATTATTTCCTGTAAGTAAGCACTGTGATTACAAATGCACTTGGGAGCAGGGGGCTGGAGAGGTGGCTCAGTGGCTACGAGCACAGACTTTCCAGCTTCCACAACTACCTGTAACTTCAGCTTCAGGGGATCAACTCTTCTGGGTTCTGAAAACAGTCCTCCCCCAGCCACCAATAAAAATAAATCTGTTTCCAAAATATACTTCAGGAGTGGAGATGGCTCAGTGGGTAAGACCACAGGCTGCTCTTCCAGAGGATCTGAGTTCAATTCCCAGCACCCACATGGCAGCTCACAACTGCCTGTAACTCCTTCCAGGGGATTTGACGCCCTCACACAGACATACCTGCACGCAAAACACCAACGCACATAAAATAAAAGTTTAAAAAAAAATGCCTTAAGGAGCTGAGGATGGTATTTAAAAACAAAGTATTTAAAAATATTTTCCAAAATATTATTCTTGAGCATTTAATTTTTATTTGGTTGAAAAAAACTGGATAACCTGTTGAGAGTCTACAATATATTACAGTTAATATTGAAGGTCTGGGAGGAG